>NMRA01000175.1:243918-355459 GCA_002633005.1 Phoronis australis | reverse complement strand
ACTTACAGTTCAATTCACTGTATGCGTATCTTTTGTTTTCGATTCTTTTTCGTATGCGCATAAAAATGTTAGCCTCGTTTCTGATAAACTGTCATGCGCGTTAACAAAAACAAACTCAGCACATTGACAAAATTATCTCGGCAAATATTTGCATAGGTCTTCCGCAACTATGCTTCTCATTCGGTGCAAAAAAAGCTAATGAATAATAATCTCGTCTGCTTCCAAGAAAACATAGAGCTACACCCGATGTCTTTCAGCATGACGAAGAGGCTTCATTTATATACCGAACCGCCTAAGAATTTCCTCTAATCTTAAAACAAATTATGTGAATACATCTGAACCAGTGATTTGGAACTGCTTCTAAAGATTAAAGTTGCAGCCCGAATGCCAAAAATCATTTTTACCTGGTGAATAATAATTAGTTCTGATAACTAAGAAAAACCCTTTGCCATCTCACTGCAACAAACTTACGAAAAGTGGCATCCATTCAGCGAGCATTGCTTTTTATTATTAGAAAACCCGAGATTCTGACGCCAGGTTTCTTTCATTGATCAAAACATATTAATTTAATAGGTTTAATGTGAAAATGTTCGACACACGAATGACGTCTCAGTGACACGGAAATAAAAAAAAATCTCTTAAAAGAGGTGTTTTCGTGTATTTGAATGATCGAAAACATTCCGTGGAGACGTTTCCAATCCAGGTTATAGCAAGAATAAATCAAAGGTGACGGTGACGGTAATTCAGGTAAACGAAAATGTGTGTGTATAACTTTCACTCATCTTTCCGTTGGTGGACTCCTACATTTTTTGTAAACTGAATTTCGTCTAGACCACCCGATTTTGATTTGAGGAAATGGGCGTTGTTTAGATATTTAAATTATAATTGCAAGTTGGGTATTAAAGTAAAACAACTAGGACTGTGCTTTTTAATTTTCGAAAACATTTCAATTATGGTATGATGACTGTGTTCGTGAGAAGTAACCGGCCAATGAGTTATAACTGCAAAGCGATAGGGAAGCTAGGATGCTACGATAACATTACAGCGACAAAACGGCACCTTCCTTCTTCACCAAGATCCGTGTTTAATGTCAGGGTAACTTCGCTTTCACTGTTTATAGTTTTTTCACATTTGCACGGTAAGCTGATCTAACCGTGTAAACATTACACGACTAGTTTTTCGTGAACTCGTTCATTTAATGAACTACTACACTATATTGAGTCCACCGTGTTTCTTGAGACAGAAACATACCCACGTGTGGCAAGAGATTTTCAACAGGTATACGAACCAACCCAAGCTGACAGACGGTTTCACTAATCAAGGTGTGCAGCGATAACAAATTCATTTAACCAAGATCATTATACATGTACAAAAACTAGCATTATATTATTATTTTCTCGCTGTATCTCAAATGCTTAAAGACGTGTCCACACTGCGAGTTATCCTATAACAACTTAATTTCTAATTTCAGTCGACCGAAAATGGAATGACATATCTGTCTCAAGACTCCTAGCTATTGCTCGATTTCTTTATCAGCTCAAGACCTGAAGCCCGTGGCTCACAGCACCGAAAATGAAAAGTAATTAAATATCAAAAATGCTCCAGAGTCTAAGAATCGCTCCAAAACAAATCTGAAAGTGATAGCTTTTAACAACATTATCAGTAAACAGAGACTTAGTACTTTGTACGTGCAAACCCTAAGGGTATCGCAATCCAATTGCGTGACAGCCACGCATTCCCAAACAATTATACCATTGTTCTGGCAATGTGAAGATCTACTAAATTTGAATAATATCGTACACAGCCTTACAAAAGTTAAAGCTGCAAGCCTAATCAATGTTTTAGTTTTAAAAATCAAACTTCTTCAGTTAGCAGGCGTATTAAATTGTTCTTCCAAAGCAATGCGACCGCCTTCCTATTTATTATTTCGATTGAAAATGAAATCGCCTGTGGAATTGCCTTAGCGACCATACAGTTCACGGCTTGTTGGCGGAAAATCACCCGCAAGACTTCGCGAAATTACGCGAGGTATTGTCTGACATATATTTTAATACAGACTTTGGCTAAATTTTACAATCCCCTAGACGGGTATCGAACTCTACGCTGGTCTGAACTGGGAACAACGCACTATCAGTTCTTTGCAAGCCCAGAAAACACTTGTCATCTGATTAAGGAACAAGTTAAAACCAATTTTGTAGCGGTGAGTAGACGAAGCAGATTTTTTACAATCAAAAGCAACTAACAATTTCTAGCTGGTTCCCTGCGTGCCGCTAGGTGGTAGCCATGTCTACCACCTAGCGGCACGCAGGGAACCAGCGAGCTGTATGCTAATGCGCAGAAGGATAATGAATATCAGGCACGTATTAGCCATGCCGATTAACAAATCTAAATGTTTAACATAGTGCTAGTTAGTGTATACCAATTTACCCTTGCGTTTTGCCGACAAGCCGCAATGTTCACCTTCTGAATCCCTGGCAACGTAGTGTGTGACCAGGAGTTCTATTACACATGCATTGGTTCAACAACAAAATCAAGTATTCGATACTACATGATGGCGCTGCGAAGGGCCGTAACCAGAAGCACGTTCCCTAGACGCAAGGCAAACCGTGACTCGCGAGTAAATCAGCAAACGTGCTTCACTTTTTCAGCTTGGCGAAATCTCACATACTCGTGTGGTCTGTTTTTTTCACCAAGATACTAAAGCTCTACAGCTAAGATTTAAGTGATTACCATGCCCATGAGTCACGCTGGATAATGAACAAAAATACGTTAAGTTCTTCCATCATGACATCACTGACAAACACCCGTACTTTGCACTACTCGATTTGCGCAAAAACCTTTTTTTGTAATCAAAAAGTTTCCAGAGATTGGAAAATGATTAATCTACACCTCCAAAAAATTTCCTGAAAATTGTGGACATGTGCACTGATTCCTGAGCTGAGTTGCATACAAGGACTTGTCAATTTATCCACTGAGCATTAATTTGATTATTTCATGACGTCAAAAGCATTGTTCCACCGTGACAAGCGATAGTGCGATGTGATATCTAGGGTATAACAACCGGGCCTTGGAAATTCATTTTCATTTTGTACATGTGCGAAAAAGTCTATTTATTACCGTTCAAGGGTCAAATTCATGACTCAATGTGAACAGTAGTTGTTTCGACTTAAACAGGCGGCTGTCAACACATATGACTATATTTCTTCCAAGAAATTAATTAACGCTTAACATAGTCATTAGATAATAGTCCCGTCAGGGTGTATCACCTTTAACCTCAGAATTTACCACGGTGAAATCAATAATTAGCGTATAGTGGAAGTTTCTATTGAATCGTGACTTCTTCATTTCCGTCAAAAATTCGTTCTGGCTACATGTACAATACCGCAGACAAAACTACCGGTTACGAAAACAGTTATTGGCATCACCATAGTCACTGATATTAAAATCAAGCTATGAGCTTGCTATGTAAATTAATGTGCTTCTACAGTGAAAACCAATTAAACGGTTATTAGGTAGCAGAAATAAATTATTTCAATTAAAAAGGTGCATAAACTGTTTGGGCTACCTGGCCTATTAGACCTAGTTTCCAAAATCATTTTTTCGACAACTTTTCGTAAAGCTCCAAACGGCCGGTTTTGCAGCACAGTAAGCGGAGACCTTGATTCTTAAAACAGGAGGTAGTGCTGACTTAGTGACGTGAATAAGACACCATGAAAATCGTTATTCAGTGTCGAATCAAGGTTTCTGGGGCTCCTATCAGTTATAAAAAGTATAAAACATCTGAGGCTCCAGTAATTTTAGGTGCCTCCAATTTGTCCCGTTGCTGGAAATGGTCTGAAATTTCACGTAGTACTAGGACGCGCAACTGGTCAGTGCGCTGGCATGAGGACGTAAACATGTTCGTAGCAATGGACGTACTTTAAAACTGAGGAAATGACCAGTGAACGTCCGAAGCTGCACCAGAATTGCCAGCCCACGCCGACAAGAGGCCCTGCTGGCGAGGGGAACTGTCTCCGGTACACCAGAATTTTAACATTTGAGTAAGTCTATGTCTGTACATGTGGTACCAGATCACAAGAAAACGTTCACATTAACTACTGACTAACTGTGACGGAGTCTGGTACCATGCGTCACGCCAGTGCTTGTGTCAACAATAACCCTAATCAAATTATAACACCAGACCGAGGGCGTCTCGTGCATTGACAACAACGGCCAACAGACTTGAGTGGTCGGTAATATAGCGTTCTCTTTTGGTGTAAGAAATGACTAGAAGTAATTAGTAAGTAGGTCGACTCTGCCCACGCACAAACATAAGGCAGAGTAGCAGATTTACTCATGTGGTTCAGGGCAATCGACAACAGAAAGATGGAAGATTTAGGAAAATAATCAAATAAGACTTTAACTGCCCATGACGATTGTCCAGAGGACACCTACCATAAATAAATTCGCAGGCCCCGATAAGCTATATTCATAAATTAATATTTGTGATTTTACCTTATTTTCTTGAACATTTATGTTCATTTTTGAAATGTGAATCCTCTCGCAATCGTCCATCAACCGACCCAGTTGTAAAAGGCGGGCGATTAATGTGCGTTTGGCAAAAGAGTCATGCACCCGACTGCCCTATATTCAAGCGTTCTGAGACCCATGATGTTATGTTTGAAATAGTGCGTGTTTCCAAAATAGTATTTTCAGTGTTCAAGCTAGAACTCAGTATTATTTATTGGGTCCTAGGTTCAAGCTAGCAAGTTTCTGCTGTCTTGTACACTAGCTGTATACTTTTCAGTTGATCGCAATAAACGCGAAGCTCATGTAGGCCTATCGTCAAGTTTGCAAAAAAAGTTTGTTTATGTGAACAGGTTGCCCGTACACGACCAAACAGTTTGGCAGAGTTTGTTAAAAAAAGTACGACAGGAGTGGTGTAGCTTGTTCGGCTAAATCAACAAAAACGTCTGAGGTCTGTTTCATGAAATTTAGTCTTACTCTCCACATAACTATTTTTTAAAAAATAATGAAAATTGTCATAACTGCCAGTCAGTGAGATATTTTGTCATTTCTAGGCTCAGGCTGTGATGGGCTAATACTTACACGGCTAAACCTTTATCCAGTCATTGTATAGTGGGACCAAAGTCATTCTTCATGAAACATTTTGGTGGTGTTTGCAAGCAAAATTTTCACAGTATTGGAGTTAAAGCACATCAGCACATCTCTAAACTCAGTTTTTTGTTGTGGGTGTCTCTAGATTTTGTAAGCTTGTTCAGTTGTTAAAATAATCACTCAGTTGAAACAACATCTACCGTTTTGTAACGTTTAAAGCCCGCCGATCTTAAGCACGAACCACCTATCATGGAATCTATGAATCATGCATACGAATCCACGAATCACAAAACCCATTTACCGTTAACTGTAGTGTTTTCCACTGAAGGAGTATAATTTCAGCGAACTTCTACTTATTCAAGGTCACCGTAGAATCATACGCGCGAGCATCCGAATCATACGCACGAACTACCTACGTTAATCTATGATTCACAAAAATCATACATACAACCACAAAATCATACGCACGAGCATCGAATCACACGCACGATCACTTAATTGTTTGGTGGTTCTTGCGTATGATTTTTTTTTCGTGTGTGTGATTTTTGTGGTTGTACGCATGATTTTTGAGTTCGCATGCGTGATTCATGTCGGGTTCGTATGCATGAATCATACTAGATTAACGTAGGTAATTCGTGCGTATGATTCGGATGCTCGCGCGTATGATTCTACGGTGACCTTGAATAAGTAGAAGTTCGCTGAAATTATACTCCTTCAGTGGAAAACACTACAGTTAACGGTAAATGGGTTTTGTTCATAAATGATTAATTCAAGTTGAGAACTCACTGACTACTGGCAAATACTCACTTACTCAAATGAAAATTCTTAACACATCCTCAAACGAACGGAAATTTTATGCAGAGGTGCAAGCGTGGACAAAAAAAATTACAAGGAAGAATTTATTAACTGTGACACCGAAACTGTACCGACTCCGATCTCGGCTTTCGACATTTAGGTGTGTTGCTCTCCAGTTCTAAATCGACGTCATCGCTTTCGTTTTTATTTTTTTTGTTTCAACGGCAATGCATTCTTCAAATGAGTATTTTGTACCTCCAAAGCAACGTCCGATCGCGTTTGTGTCTGTCCTTTATTTGAATTCAAAATGGTTGCGAGGGCTATCGTTTATTGATTATTTATTTAAACTTCTTTAAAAGACTGGGTGACCACTTTAGTCAATACAGATGATTTTCAAGCGGGCTTAGTCGGAAATAATAACATGAAGCAAAATACAGACAGCTATGTACAATTAGATTGAAAATATTTAAGTTAATAAATAAAACAAATTAGTATAAAATTAGTTAATGTGTACAATTAGATGAATAAATAAGATAAAATAGAGTAAATAATGATGAAATAATGATGAGCTGAGGTCCCGAAGCGGGCACTAAGTCCCAGTAATTTCACTGTACTATGCATGCGCGAATCTGTGTAGTTGAGTATTGTTACCATCAAAAGACCGCACACTTGAGATGCCTTGCTTTCTCTGTCAAGTTAGGTACTGTACGGAATATGAAAGTTTTATTGACTAATGGCATGTCGCTGTTTTGTTAATTGTTTATTTATGTACAATTCTCTTTCTCTGCCCCCCCCTCCCCAAAGTGCACCTTGGCACAGCCCCTTCTCAGTTTTCTCCTCAGTAAGCTTAGGAACCAGACCGTCATGTTGCCGAAGAACCATTTAATTCTGACTCAGTCTCATCAGTTATTTTTATTCTCACCAGCTTCACACAAATCACTGTATTGTTGAGTTTAAGAAGAAAATTATAATATTAACACACTGGCTATACACAAATGTCCAGGCCATTCCAGTGCCAGTGAGCTTCCTGGGGTAGGCCTGCTGTGCGTGAACTTGGAATCCTGCTTAATCTCAAGATTAAGTGGAAGTTAGTGTTGCGTGAACTAGGAATTGAATATTCTTTAAGGCAAAAGGGTGAAATTTTTGTTTGGTGAAAAGAACTTTTGTAATTATTGGCCTCGCGATCAACCATTTTCTCCTTTACCGTAACTTGTGTCGATGAACCGGAGGAATATGTGAATGGCTAAATCGATTATAGTTTGGTGAAACTGATCGCCCGTTGTTGAAAATTCTGGTTAAAATTGACATTATTTTATTCAAATGTAACTTGATTTAGTGCAGTGCAAATTTTTATGAACATGAACGTGATTATTTGAGTGAACTTGTCAAGTTGCCTAGCGTATTCCAAGTTCACGCAACACTCACTTCCGCTTAATTTTGAGATGAAGCAGGATTCCAAGTTCACGTAGAGCGGGCCCACCTTTCCGCCGCCAGTCGGCCAGCTCCTTCGTCTTTCAAATCCAATCAATAGAGGTCGTGGAACACGGCCTCGCTATCGTTGTTCCTTCACGACGTGCTACTCCAGTCTCCTGGTAAGTTGGGTTGAATTGTTATCGAAAAATGCAATTATTGCGCTTCTTTAACACCGATGACACTTTAAAGTGTTTCTTGAAATGATGGCTTCATTTTATGTAGTTGAATTTCGACCTCAGTTGAACTGTATTATTCAATTGACGTTCAGAAAATCTAGATTGTTCTATGGCTAGTATGCTGCTGAAGCTAGCATGCTTTCGACTTACATAACCCTGATAACCCCGTTTGCATCATGACTTCTGACTCAGTCTCATCGGTTATTTTTCTTCTAACCAGCCTTACACAAATCACTGTATTGTTGAGTTTATGAAGAAAATTATAATATTAGATTAGAATATTAGCTGTGCACACAAATCTCCAGGGTATTGCAGCCAAATTGCAAATCAGTGCCAATGGCATGTGACAGTGTTTGTGTAATCAGTCTGTGGAATTGAAATGTAGTTAAATGTTTCTTATGGAATCAGTTCTTGCTCTGCTCATTCTTCTCTTAAAGCCTCCCATGAACATGTTTTTTGTCATTATAGATTGAGCTGTTTTACCCACCAGCCTTCAACTGCGGAAAAATTCCTAGGTCAACAATTTTTCTACCCCCGAAAAATTCCAAGTCAAAATTTGAAATTTCAGGTTGAAAACAGGAATTCCAGGTCTAAAAATTGTTCTTAAGATTACCAGCACTATTGCTGTTTTCATTTTATGTTGATTTATTTTAAAAATTTAGTTTTCATTTGCTTGTGTGAAATAACAAAAATGCGGTTACGACTATTTGTCATTTAATGTACACTTAATGTAATTTTTATTGTCTTCAGTTTCAATTTCTTAGTAAGCTAAATTCGAACACTTAACAGTGGTCAAAGTGATACCTGGGTGAGCACCTCCGTCCATTTGTTGCAGTGTGTCGTTCGCTTCTGGTGTTGAAAAATGATAGCCTTTTGTCAAAATTGCAGCGACCATGTTCATGTACATAGTATATCTATTGACAAAGTACAAGGTACCTTGAGTTGGACTGGATTTCTGATGAAACAATATAAAAACATTGTCTGTCATCAGATTTACAATTTACAGTTTTGGACATACCAGTCATTTTAATCTGATAAAAGAAAGATCCAAAGTCATAGGCAATTTTTGGCATAGGAAAAGATTTGGGTCAATTCAGCCAGAGGTGTGTCTGGGTACTTCCGATCAGCTAGGTGTAATTGGCTGAAACCCGCATTTTATAGAAAGACTGACTTTTAATACAGACAAGTTAACAATACGTAACTGATCTCAACTTTTCCTAACTCAGTTGCTCCAGTGGTTTTGGGCTTGGAAAAAGACAGTTCATCATAGATTTGAGATCATAAAAGGACCCGTGGTGAAAAGCCTACTTGTATAGTCTGGTCTCGATAATTAATGAGCCATCGGCTCTTTCTAAATCCAGTTATCGTCTCGGATTTGCTTAAGGAACAGTTTGAGACCAATTTCACAATGGTTAAGGCCTGTTCGCACTTAGCGATTTGTGATGATTCGTTGTATACACAAGACAACCAGTTACGATTATGCAGGTGTCGGTCAACTGGGAGTGACTAGAGTTGTTGCAACTGGTATGTCAAGTCGCAGTGAACATGTTCTCACACACTGTAGTCACTGACCTCCACTCCTGTGACAAGAACCTGGATGTCAGTAGGAAAATTGATGTTTAACTAGATACCTTGATAAATGAATGATAAACCCCAGCTCATGATACAAAAACATGTACTTTATATTCGGAATATGAAGTTCATTGGATTTATGTTCTTGCACATTTTTACATTCTTTTGGTTTGGTCTTTCCTTGTTTTATTCCAAAGGCAGGGGCTTTCTCTCCGAAAATCAACCTGCTTTTGTTCGCTTTCTTTACTCCGCTTCATTTGCTTTGATGTTGCCTGCTCTCCCATTGTTTGCTAAGCGAAGTACAATAATCTCCATCACAGCAAGTAGCAGCATATGTTAATAAAAACGACAGATTTTAACGTGTTTTGTCATGTTTCGGCATTTATTAAGATACTATCAGAAGAAAAAAACAGTGGCCTCCTCGCTAGGCCCAACAACAAGTAAGATGTACACAGATACAGTCAGTTACAGGGCAGTAACAATAGACTAGACTAACAATGACAAACTGAGGTTTGCCATTTGCCTATTAGACTGAGCTTACACCAGTTCATGTGTAGAGCCTCACAAATTTTCAGCTACTTTGTTGATACTGCTTGGTATATTTTAACAAAGTCATTGAAAGAGCATTGCTCATAACAATGATTGGAGCTCTGTAGATGAATATTAGTGTGTGAACTTCTGACAGAATTTAGATGTTCCCTGGTTTGGGTTTTCAAATGGCGAACAGTTTCACCTATATAAGTCCAGCCACATCCAGCACAGATAAATTTGTACACTACCCTGGACCGTAGACCCATAGTAATTTTGTCCTTAGGGTTAAATAAATTAGACTAAAGAAGTACAATAAAATCTCATCAATTTCAGACAAAAATGAAGGTTTACCAACCTTTTCTCATTTTCTAGGGCATCTCACGTTGTTGTGAATATGAATGCCCACAGTTTTTCTAATCATTGTTTGATTGATTCTATGGTACAGAAATTGAATACTGGGAAGCATTAGTTTTGGTACTACATATCTTTCGTGGAAAAAATTAGAAAATAGAAATTCTTTTGTCAACCATGTTGTGTCCTAAATTGGAAAGATTTTATCGTATTGTGCTGATCGTCTGGATTAAGCTATTTTCGACATGCCAGTAACTTGTCATCTCTTAGTGTAGACGGTAATATTTCAGCAACTTCAGCGCCGAACAGGTGCAAACAGTAGCTATGCAGACAAATCATAAAGTGCAAACAATGCCCAAGTGTTATAAATCGGATATTATTTTGTTGTGACAAGAGACAGGTTTGTTTTTGCTTTACAGTGTCGCCTCGCACCCAATATACATACTAATAACAGTTTATTGTCGATTCCCACTCTTGTTCAACAGCTACTTGTGAATGGCACACACCAGAAAAAAGTCCTACAAAACAATAGTATGACTACACAGTGTCCGTCTGTTGTCGAGGTGAATCTAGAAAAAGTTCTGGTAATACTTACCAATAACATCATCATGTTTCTTTATTTGAACTTGTGCATTGAAATTTCAAATCTCCCAAACATATTTAATTAGTAATATGTTACCCCTATCTTGTGAGTCGTCATGCCATTACGACACGAGAGCTTGCATCCTTATTGCTTTTTGAGGCTAATAATGCTGACATCAATAACCTGTCTAAATCGTTTCCAAATGTACTCTATAAAAATTTTTTTGCAAGAAGGCAGTTAGTGTAGATAACTTTTAAAGGGGCTATTGGAAATTGGAGTTAGTCTACGATTGCTGTGGTCAAACGCTCCACCATAAACTTAGCATGGTAGTTTATCACTAATTTTGCTGCAAAATATTTGCCAAAATTGCCATTTTAACTTAAATCTTCACATACTTTTGACTTGAAAAACTTGTCAGTCTCAGAATGTGATAATGGCAGGAAACCAAATGTATACAGTTCAAATACAATACAATACAATACAATACAATAAAATACAATCCATGTTTCTTGATCAAAGTGTTACAGAAGTTAAAAATTCCTCTGGTTAACCCTTCATCTGTTAAGAAAAACTGAAGCAGTTGTGGAATGTGATTTGTGAATTAAATCTGGCACATTTTATGATGTGTTATCTAATCAATACTGTCACTTGAACATTAAATCTGATATGAACAACATCAGCCGATGTCCAGTACAGCCCCTTGTTGCTCTAAAATAGACATTTCCTAGGTGGGCAGCTGCTGGAAGTCTGGCTTATTTTTAAATGTTTCCATAAAATCTGATTCTCAGGTTGTTTTGAGACCTGTTAGTGTCAAATGTTATGCATGGCATGATGTGACAGGGAGTAATCTACAGACATGTTTCACATTAGTCCTGTCCATACTTCAAGTTACCCTGGCTAGAACAATTTGCTCTTGACCGACTTAGCGTTCACTCTACACAACTTGCTCCTAGTGACAAGTAAGGTACAAAAGTATCAGCCACCAGTAATTTGTGCAGCTGAGCAGTCATGCAGCTGGTTAGTACTTCCCCTGCAGGTTTGCGTTCACACTATGACTTTCGCTGGTGCAAATAACCCTGCTTCACTGAAGTGGGGTAAGTTGTCACACATATATATTAAGTTGCCCCGGTACAAATAGCATGCACTCTACTACTTAACCTATTAGTAGTGACAATTTGTTCTAGGAAAAACTTGTTCAGGGTTATTGGTCATGGCCAGCAATCGTAACTTGAGATCACCTATCCTTAGTGACCAGACTTGGTGCTCACCTACAGACTCATTCCTTGTAGTCACTCTAAAGGGCCTTTCATACTAACGTCGACGCGTTGGTGGTTTGGGGAATTGCGGTCAGTAAGAACGCTTAACTCCGGTCCTGGATCGCAGTTAACAGCTCCAGTTAACATTGCAGTTAACAGGTGAATTTAATAGCGCAACGTCGACGCAGTGGTGCAGTATGAACGCTTGACTTTGGTCCAATCGGAGTTATCGCCAGGTGCCACTTTTATCGTCAACAGTTACACGGTAGTGCTATCACTTGCTGCTTATATTTTGCTCCAATAGTAACCAATCGATTTAAAATCAAATTTAATGTCACTTAGCACATGTAAATGTTTCCAAATTGAAACATTGAAAAAAATCTTAGCGTGCAACGCTACCTTGCGATAACTTCGATGACGACAGCGGTACCAACCGCTTACTTTGATGTTCATTAACTACCAAAGCCAGTATGAACGGTCCAGTTAACTGCACTTTTTATGTCGACGCTTCGCTCAGATCAGAGTTAAGTCAATATGAAAGGGCCTTTAGGTAAAACCTCGCCAATTTAGGACACATAATGGCTGACACGTGAAATTTCATTTTTTCATAAATGGTCAGATCAAATAAATTCCATGACATCTGACAATGGTTTTGGGAAGTTGTAGTATTTCACAACAATGTTAAAGGCCTTTAAAAACGACAAAGAAAAAGGAAATTATTTTTGCCTGATTTTACAGTAATAAGATCATTAAAGTGTCTTCTTCCTATGCCTTCTGAAAATGATACGGTTCCTTTTTACGTCACTAACCTCTGCCCAGCAGGTCTGCAGGATTCATTGCTCCAATTGACACCTGAAATGTCCCCTCACTCAGGCCTCAGTAAAATGGCCTCGTTTCCAGTGTATCTGGGCAGTTACAGTGTATGGAGATTAGAGTTGCTTTCTTCTAGTAGTGGTGGTGGTGGTGGTGGTGGTGGTGGTGGTGGTGGTGATGGTGGTGGTGGTAGTGGTGTGTGTGTGTACGCGCGCACGCTTTTTTGACCTCGTTATTTGATTCACACTTTAGTTCCCACGTGATGGGCACAGCACTTCCCATTGCATTGTGAAGTCTGCTAGGAATTGGTGGTGCTATAGAAGCATATTGTATACGATACATAACTTTTTTCTGAACTGTTTCATTAACTAGCTATCAATTGAAACCAGGTTTTATACATCAAGTTGTCCTAATGCCAGTGTTACAGTGTCTAAGTGCTGTGTGACCTTGATAACAGACACCAGTTTCTCTTTATCTGAACTTGCTTTCTCAGGTCAACCTTAGTTGGATGTCTCAGATTCTAACTCAACCTACTATTTTCTGCCTCAGCCTCCTCTAATAGTACAGCAGTACAAAGTCCGCCACACTACATTCAGCCACCATTCATTAATCCACACATTAATCATTG
Organism: Phoronis australis; assembly: GCA_002633005.1. Lineage (NCBI taxonomy): Eukaryota > Metazoa > Phoronida > Phoronidae > Phoronis > Phoronis australis. Next base: position 342,184 of record NMRA01000175.1, on the reverse strand, counting down.
CAACACTTGTCCATTGGGCCCAAGCTGAAGACATCCGCTGATAACTAAGCTTTACGATTTGTGTCCAATAAAAGGTAGGGGGGTCAAAAGACATCGCATGTCATGTGATAAACAGTAACCAATACATTGTTTCTTGTGTTACTTGGATCCAAGATGACGTATCCATCAACGTAAAAACACCCTCTTGCGAACTTTGCTATTGAACCATTTTGAGACATTGGGGCAACATTTGACCTAAGGGTGACCTGTGACCTCCATTTCAGGTCAGGTCATGTCTACACTTCTTGTGACCGGTGCGCGTGTTCTCAGTGGCTGCGTCAAACGTCACGTATCACAACTTGTAACTAGCCAGTCACGTTCATCCGCTGCCTGCCTGCTCAGTAAAGCGCGACTCTTTTCAACTCAGGTTTGAACTTTTCTGTTAAAGTAGCTGTAATCCCCCCTTCCATCACAAAACAACTTTTACTGTGGACGACTTACCATGATTAAATCGTTCTCAATTGTTCCTTAGTCAAGCTAGAGGTGATTTCAGGGTTTCAAAGAGCTGACAGTTCGTTATTGCGACCATGTTCTACAAGTTGGTTTGTTGTGGCGGGTTATTTTAGGCGCTGAGCGTGACCTGAAGGAATCGAGAACTGTCGGTTCTTTGCAAGACCATCACTTCTCATCAGAGTAGGGAACAAGTCATTGAGATCAATTTTATAGCCATAAGTTGTCTAAGTGAGCCTTGTTTTTTCCATGGAACAGAATGGTATGGTGGGTTTGTAGCTACTTAGAGTTTGTGTGACTAATTTCTTCACTCTGTTGACTGCCCACCTGGTAATTAATTATTAAGCACTGGAATATTTTCTTGTAGGTTCAAGGTAAAAACGTTTAACAAATTTCTAAGGAGATAGTTTCCCTTAATGCTTCGTATGATTAACAGTTAATAAAATTTCAGAAATTTTATTAAATGTGCTTTATTATGCTTTTTCTTTTCTTGTTGTAGCTTTTTTATTCTTCTAGGGAAACTAAGATCAGCTATCAAAATAAACTTCAACTTAACGTATTTCTTCTGGGTTAATGCTGAAGACATATTTAGGGAAAATCTAAACAATCGGGGGGGGGGGGGNNNGGGGGGGGGGGGGGTAGTGTTTAGTGGAGCATGGGTGTTTAAAAGCAATTTTTAAAAGTTGGTGGGTGTTTAATACCGAACTATCAATCATGGGTTTAACACTTGTGAACCACAACTCCATCTACAGCAACAGTAGCTGGTTTTTGGCGATCACGTCTTTGGTGGACAGGTGTTCAGCGCCACCTACAGGACCATGCTGGACATTAGCATGTTTTACATTTATTGTATTTTTATCCTCTTTAAATAAAGTTTGTTATTATTATTATTATTATTTTTATTGTTATTATTATTACTATTATAATGTATAATGTGGACGGGAGGTTTCAACCTGGTGGTATAAACAGCGCAGTAACACCTTTCCTACTATCATAATGCCGGCAAATGTTCACTAATGTGCAGTGAGGTATACTAATGGCTTATGGAAAAAGGCAAAGCTCTTGAAATATCCATAGATGAAGGACATGGTGACACATACATTTACCACTGGAATGAACAATCCGCTTCTGCAGAGTCTATGGCTGCGAGTGATAAAGGGGTAGAATTTGGATCGCTGTCGATGTCAAAAAGATAAAATAAATTAGTGAACTTAACCTAATCAAACATTTGGGAGGGATTGACAATGGGATCTGTTCCTCTGTTCTTAATTAATGAACCGCTCTTTGTAGCAACGAATTTTTGTCCACCAAATCTGATTCAGGATCAAGTGGAAGTCACTTTCTCGCCCTCATTACTCTAGAGAGCGCCAATATGAAAAGTCCTCTATTAATGAAAATTGGAGCAGAACAGTGATAATGTCCTGTTACTAGTAGTCATTTACAGGCAGTTGAATTGTGTCTCTCTTGGTAGTAGGAGCATTTCTGAAGATTGATAATTTAAGGTTATTGGGACCCTAGAAAAATGTACTTTGGTCTTCTGAACATCATATCTCAGAAATTGCTGATTGGATCCATAGGAAACTTTCCGATAGTATTCTTGATGTACTGTTATGTTCTTATGAATTGTTTTGAACATGTGCCACTTATGCTCCAGGGGCTGTCAAAAAGAAAAACATTTCATTTTTATGAAAGAAACTTGTAAGTTGCATGCAATGAACATTTATTTCAACTGGAATTTGGTCATGTTATTTGATACCGATATTTTGCTTTGACTGTATCTTTTTTTTCCTAAATTTTACTGAAAATACATGGCCACTTCTCCCAATTAAAGAAAAATTGGTAATTAGTCACGAATCGAATTCTACTAGCTTTCTGCTTTCCGAAAATATGTACTTTTACTGAGCTAAAATCTATAGTTTGTTAGATATTTGGCAAAATACTCGGGCAGGTCCATAAGGTCCTACATAACCTTACAGAACCATAACCCTCACATTCATGATTTGAAGGTGGACCTATTGCCAAGCATGTGTGTTTATAAGTGATACCCTATTCTGAAAAATCTGTAAATAGGCGTTAAGCCACCTTATGGGTATCAAGTAGTAGGAGCATGGTGAAATGAATCTAGTTACTATAGTGAAGAGACTGAGGGCAAAACAGTCAATGAATTCCAATCGGCTTGTAGTGCAATTAACTTAATTATGAAATCAATGGTAACTCACTGCATTAGGATAGTAAAAGCAAATAAATCTGAGCCTTCTATCAATAAGCAGGGTTCTTCAAGCGTGGCTTCAATGCAAGTTGTTTGGTGGCCTATTTTCAGCTAATCCACAGAAAATAACTTTAGTGGTCTGTTGCAGAGTGTGTCTAATAATATTCACAGGGTTAGGAGGGAGGTGGCTGCAAAACTCCTGGCTCTTTGTGGTTGGTAAGGGCTCAAAATGATGTAAACTAGGTATCAAAGTGAAAAACTGACAAACTGTGTACCTGGGATTGCCCAGGGTTATTTTTTGACAAATGGAATATTGGGATTGCGTCATATGCTTGGTAACAACCAATTTCACCCTCTTGGACCTACCGGTAATATATCATGCACAGGCTCACCTTCTAACTTCTAAGGCTCACCTTCTAAGGCTCCAGCAGATGATTGGCACGTGTTACCTGTGCGTCTCTCATAAACGAACCCTTCCGATTTATGCCGAACGATTCCGACTTCAGTCTGTTTTCTTTCTTTAGACTGTTGAGTGCGTGTTTGAACGTGGGCATGGGGACTTTTTTGGCTACCCGGGATTTTTATGAGGTCACCGAACAAAATCTAATGTGGCACTGGCGACATGCTGGTCACCATATCCAGCCGTGTCGGTAGAGCACCATGATGTAAGGAGACATTGTTTGAATTTATGCAGCTTCAGTTTTAATACAATCAGTTTCGTATTGATTATTATTCAGTCTTGCATTAATACTATACTTGAGAACTAGACTTGAGAAGAACTGATGTTTTTCAACTCCTTCAGACCCGGCTCAGTTTACCTTGCCTTGTCACTTGTCATGGCTGGTTAGTATCACAGGCTGAAGTACGACGTAGTGTAGCAATCATGGAAATCTATTTCAATTCAAACAAAGGAAAAGAACAGAATGACGATGTTGCTTTGGAGGAACAAATACGAATGAGAAGAGAATTGCTTTTTAACTATAGAACATGGTGTATAGTGGCTTACAAACCTGTGTACTGCTCTCTGGTGATTTTTAGTGGCATTTAAGGAAATGTGTGGCTTTAAGGGGCTATTACTTCCCTTGAAGGTAAAGATATGATGGCAAGCTGTAGTTAAGTTACAAAGAAGACAGTGCTTATCATTGCAGGGTTCAACCTCCTGCAACCATTTATTGTATAACAACTATCATCTACACCTGCTACATTGCATGTGGCTGTTACATCACAGCAATTGTGATTCTCTTCGTTTCCCGCATTTCGAATATTTTCTCCATGTCTCATAATTCAATTGTTGAAATAATTAATCAGTGCACTTGGAAATCGAGTCCTAGGTATTGCATTTTGGGATGTCACGCAAGGCTTCTTAATTAAACACTTAAAACAGCTATAAAACTGTGTTCTGTTTAATACACTAACTTGAGTTCACCTCCTGCTGAAAATTGATCTAAACTGTACTCAGATGAGAATTGACCTGTTGCCAGGATTTTGAGTGACAGCTTAACTGACCATTTAAAACGCAGCATTCTTGACACACCTTCGTTTCCAAGCCGCCATTTTACCCGATAAACAACACGTTGCTGGGTAAAACTTATTGTTTGTCGACATTTCACTAGGGGCAGAGGTTGGGATAGGTCAATTGGTTTCCTGGCAGTTTGTTTATTGCTTGAGGTGTGCTTAGCTTGTGTAATGACCCCTCACTGTGACAAGTCAACCTGTAGGGTCTGGTCTCAAGCAATGATGAAAGGTCAGTTCCATCCAAGAAATCACATAATTTGACTTTAAACGGATCAATTTGAGGCCACTTTGACCTCTTCGTAAGCGGAAGTAGACTAAATCATGTTAGTTTTGTAATAAATCTGAAATTTGGCTTTGTTTTTACCTGTGAGTAATGGTCCTAGATTGCTACTTTCTCATGAACTAAATGCTTTTGTTTTTTTGTACAAAATGTGATTCTGTATGAATGACCAAGAGGAGAGAGACAAACTGTAACCTTGGGCTATAGATGTCTTCCCAGAAAGCGAATTACCACGCACGGTGGACGCTGTTACCTTGCACAGAAAACTCACAATACCTGAACACACGGTTTATTCTTAAGGGCCGGCCACATCTTTGTGGAAACGGTGACAAGTTAACGAACGAATAGTCCCCACGAAGGAACAACAAATATTTGGTAAACCATTGCTCGTTAGCTGAGAGTGGGTGCGTTTTGATGAACTTTCTGCTGTGTAGGAAAAAATCCTCAAATTTTATTGGTTTTGGCACAAGTAACCAAAATTTTCATGGTTTACTCTGAAATATCTTGACTTTTGTACGTCAAAAACTATTGAAGTCTCATTTTTGCCTTGTTTTCAGGAACTGTTGGCTTTCACAACAGTGTCAGAAGCTTTAGAAAAATCAATGAAACAACCAATTTTGGCTATTATGTTAAATTCTCAATTCAGGACACAATATTTGAAATGTTATTTTATCATTTTTTCATTAAGTGTTGGGTAGTTCTAAGGATGCTTTGTCATATTTAACTGATGGACCATAGTTACCAACAGACAATACTCTGTAGTGTGAAGAAATATTCACAACCGCATTACAAAAAAATGCTAGTTTTGCAATTATTATTGTTTGAAATTGATGAGATTTTACCGTTCTCGCAATAGATTTAATACCAGCACGTAGTACTTTCCAAAACATTTATGTTTACATTTGTTGCAAAGTCAATCCACAAAATCAATTACAGCCTGAATTTCTTATCTCCTTATCAAACATGGAGTAGTGGTTTCTATTTACAATTTTAATGGCCACTCTAACACTCACTGTGTGGCGGCAGCCAAACTGCTCTTGACGGTCATATTCTTCTCAAGAGAAGTTCCAACCTGGGTCGCGATCACGGACACCTGCTGTGGACGTCCTACCGAAGGTCCCCTGCTGATGGTATTGTTCACAGAGGGGATACTTGGGGAGCCAGTAATAGCTATGGTAGTTGTTCACAATTAAGTTTTCTGTAGTTGAGGTGGTCGTTAACTAAAATCTGCTATCTGTGACTGCTTGTTATCTGTGTTCTTTCAAATAGATTTATCACGTGATCCGAACTTTATATAACGCACTAAAAGAATTATATATATGCTGTCGGTGATGTATATTCCCAGTACCGTTATACACTTTCTCGATGGCCAGTCATATCCAAGTACATATGTGTATATACGTATCGGTGTTTGCTTGAAGTACAATAGCTATTTATACGAGAGGTTGTTGCTGTATTCATGGGCTGTGTACAGTGTACACCCGAGAAGGATAGCGTTCGCCAAGTAGATTCTGCCATTGATTTAATGAAGGTCTCATCCATTCAGTTAGTCGACAGCACGCAGGGAGTGGACAACCCCAGCAATGTGACCCCGGGGGTTGTCATGGAGACCCTTCCGTCCACCAATGACACGGTTTCACCATCGCGATTGAGCCTGTGTAGTGTTGTGGAGCTAGCGCATAATTCCCTAGTGTGTTCTGTGACGGGCAGCAAGGAGCCGTCGGAGCTCTGCAGCCAGGGCATCATTGAGGAGAGCGCTGTTAGAGAGATGGTAGGGGGCGCTTCAGGCATTGAAGCGCAGGTAATTAACAGACTTGGCTGTGTGGTAGACCGTCTCATTTCCTTTATGTCTTTATGTCACTGGTATGATGGTGTCAGTTGGTATCTCTCATTGGTCAGAGCATTATTTGTGAAACGAATTATTTTCATAATCTAGAAAGTATTGTTTGGTACAAGTTAAACTGAAAAAGGAACAGTACATTCACTAAAGTTTCACTTGTGAAATCCAACAGGATAGATTTTATTTGAATGAGGTGAATTCTGTCTTACCTGAAAGGTTGAGTGGAGGAATTTGAACAAAGGTATTGCAAAGCTTAATTCATGTGTACGTAATGATCACGTTTTTTAAATTGCTCATTCTAAACAAGTATGCCTTCTAAAATTAGCCAGGTTGTTTTTCTTCAGTAACAAAGAAATATTGAAGACAACTTGTTAATGATGAAAAAAAATTGTAGTACAGTTAAAGTGGTATTGAACCAATGTTTTCTGTTAAAAACAATTTTTTGATATAAACTACTTACCATTTTATAACTATGTTCATGTGTTCCTTGCTCAGTCATTTCTGGACTCGGAAATAACTGACTGTTCATTATTCTTCCTAACCAAGCTAATAAAATTTAATACAAATTTTTTCAGATGTAGGAATCACACCTAGTTTCATTAAGGAACAATTCAAGACCAATTTTATAAGTGGTATAAATCAAGACTTGTTCTTTGACAGAAAGCACGAGTTTAATGCCTGTGTAAGTAAATTGTGTCGAAATTATGTACTGTGAAGAAGCATAAAGTCCTTAAAATTTATTAATTTTGGTATCACAATATATACTAGCACACTTGAGGGGTCATTTAATATTATTTTCAGCATTTTGGTACTTAACTTTAACTTAAGTCATTGAATGTAACGTATGTAAATGTTGATGCAAAATCACGTTTTGAGTTCACTCAACGGCCAACATTTGTTGTATAAGTGTCAGTCAGGAACACCTCTTGGCCAGTACATCAGTCCACTGTGTTACCTCTATGATTATGTTAATCTTCCATTATGTGCAAATTACCAGCAGTTAGTTATGTCATGGGTAACAGTAGGTATTCATCTCACTCAATGATTGGGTACAAGTAGCCTGCTCATAAACATGATACCACACCCCCTTGATACCATTAGAGGTCAGGCTTCAATATGCTTACCTGCTTAGTTTTATGATCTTGGGAGGCCAGTGCTTAAATATGAGGAAAACATTTCTTATGCGCTCACATAATATATACAGCGTTCCCAGATGATATCTAGAGATCTGATTAACAGATTTTAATGAAACTTGACGCAGAAGAAAATGATAGCAATGCGATGGCACCATTAAAAGTTTCTTCCGTCTTCAACCACTGTAGCACCTCCTAGTGGGCACCATTTGATTTTCGGGCTGATTTGACTGCTGCACCTCCTCGTGGGCCTTAGAAGGATATCATATGAGATTCACCGTGGGCACATCTCTATGCTCCAGCGTTGCCCTTGTGAGCCCTCTTGAGATGTTCGTCGCCATGGTTCAACTCAATATATCTCTAGTGTTTGACCCATTGTCTTTTCGAATCAACTTGTAGTCATCAGAGATACACACCAACACAAGTTTTGGTTGGTGTCATTCAGTGGAACCTGCTTCACTTCTGTCTTTATTTTCTGGTCCTCAATTTACTTAGGTTGTTCTGTTTGCTTGGTTATTTTGCCATTTGTCAGATTGTGTAATGGAGGACATTTATTTTATTAGTTGTGGTTAAAACTCTTTGCTTGCTTCGTGCTGTGTTGCAAGCTCTTTCCATATTTGTGTTACAAAGTTAGTTACCACTTTGTTTTCTGTTAGTTATTATGGTATGGACACAAATGGAACCCAGTTCATAACCATCTATAAACTAGCAAGGTTACAACACAAGTGACTATAGACTAACCTATGTTAAGTTGCAACAAAGCTCAGATATCTGGACTGACTTTCTTTAAATAACAGTCATCACTAATCCTTAATGCTAACTCATGGTTGTTGGTTATTGAGCGTGCTAATTCCTGTGCCTATTATGCCATAATTACCATAAATAACCACACCTTCCTGTTTATTTCCAGCCAATCACCATGTCCAAAGCATCCATCGGTCAACCTGCCCCAGACTTTGCCAGCCAAGCTGTTCTCAGCAATGGTGAATTTGGGGAGATTAAACTGTCGGACTACAAAGGAAAATACCTAGTGCTGTTTTTCTACCCACTCGACTTGTAAGTGAGGCCCGCCAACTTTCTGTATATGTGTGCGTGCGTGTGTAATTTGAGGCTATATTTCAACTAGCCAAAAAATTTCATACCAGTTATTAGTGTTTGAGATCCTCCATTTTTGTACTCGAAAGAAAAATATCAAGTTTTAGTTTATTTTCTAATGAGTGTAAGAAATCCCTTACCACATATTTACTAGCCTCTTTTTCTAATCAGTGCCCAGGTGATAATGATGTGGCCAAATTCTTAAATTCCCCAGTCTCTGCAAGTCAGTAAAGACTGGAAGCATTAGACTCCAGCAGGGAGATGCTGCTGTGTTGAGCCGCCTGTTGGTGGCTGGCTAGCTCATCAGCACATGCTGATGGCATCTAGTGTGTGGGATTTGTTGAAAAAATCTTGTCCATCGCAATGACTTTGTCCAGAAACTCGTCATTGGCCATTTATAAATCCTGACCGCTGGTGTTCATGTTGTTAACAATTTTAATATGACCGCGCTTCACCAAATTGTCTGTTGAGTTTTGTTATGTTGGGCACTCTTAGTCCTGTAATTAAGTGCATTCTTCTATTTGATTTACTAACAAAAAAAAATGTCAGTTGCATTATCTCCCTGCCTTGAACTTAAATGCTGATATGGTCCCTGTGTCTTTGTGTGAGCCACGAAATGTAATGGGTTGCAAAAAACTTCTTTTGCAGTACATTTGTGTGTCCAACTGAAATCATTGCATTCAGCGATCGTGTAGAGGAGTTCCGAGCCATCAACTGTGAGGTCATCGCCGCGTCAACAGACAGCGAGTTCAGCCATCTTGCCTGGTGAGTTAACGGGGTTAAAGGTGGAACACTTACAGCATTAAAAAGGAACACTTTAATGGTAATTAGGCTGCACTGGAAAACACCTGGATGAAACTTATTGGTTCACATAGGTTCAACATGGGTTGTCTCAATGGAAGATTAGGTATCTGTTAATACTTAACTGGCAAGTAGAAACTTGTTTTCTGATTGCGTATATTGTCCTGACCATTCAACTGTTTTCCCAACCAAAGTCTGGTAGATTTTGATTTGATTTGTTCTAGTTTCAGGAGAACAGTGTGTGTTTACACATTACTAATGTGCAGACCTAGATCCTGTCGTTTGCGAACTCTTGTGTAATGGAGTTACAGCAAAGTCTGTGTTGCATTTTTTGTTTGGTATCATATCAGCTGCGTAAGAAGCTATCTGTGGTGCAGTTATAGAACTTGTTTTGCAGGCAGTATGTGTCGTTTCTCTCATAAAACTGCAATGTGTATCATATCTGTTATTGCAACGATTACAGTTCGTTCATTCCTGCCTCATTCTCATTTTACTATTGTCTCGGTTTCAGGACGAACACTCCTCGTAAGCAGGGCGGCCTTGGGAAGATGCAGATCCCCCTGTTGGCAGACAAGACGATGAAAATTGCACGCGATTACGGATGCCTGATGGAAGACGAAGGTGTGGCATTCAGGTGAGGTTAAAGTCATTTACTGAAGTCAGTGGCTGTTATTTTGTCTCTGAATGAGTGCAAATTTTCTTTCATGAAATATAAGGCAGTGGAGATCATTGATTCAATATGACCAGTGACCATTTCTCCACAAGTATCAAGGCTTGGAATTTTTCGCGGAAATGCGGATTTCCGCTTTTTTCAAAAGTTCTGTCCGCGTATTTTATTATATTTCTGCGTTAAAAAAAATCGGATTTGATATAAAATTTCCGCGGCAAATTCCTTTCTTACCGCGGCGTTGCCGACGACTTTCACCTCGAAAAGTGGAAGTTGCTCTTAATGTTTCGGAGGAACGTAAATTTTCAACATTGCCGGGGTATCTGGGATAGCGTGGTGGATTTTTCAATGGCGTCTCGTGTCATTGTAAACCGCGGTGACAAATACTATGACTCTGCAGCCGAAAATGTGTGGAGGTGGGAGCTAAAAAGACGCTGACGCATGCTTCTGGAGGTGGTACTGTTTGTTTAGTCTCCCCGATTTTTGTCGGCAAATGGTCCACATCGACTATTTCAAGGCTGGGAAGCGCGCATGTTTTGGGCTGCAAAAATTTCCGTGTTTTTCGCCATTGGTCATTCCAAGCCCTGAAGTATGTATGTATAACATTGGACACATGCAAACATTGGGATGTGTTATAACAGCTTATCTANTATAAATAAATGTTCTATAAGAAGAATCGTTAAAAAATAGCTACTCATAGCATGCACGACACAAGAGGAGGCTCAGCGCACTCAGGCAGCCCTACGGTAACACATTACCTAGGTGTGCACATGCACGGTGCTATTTGGGATTGTACTTGGGGCAAGTGAATTTGTTGTTCGGGCAAGTAAAAATTTCAACTACTTGCCCGAAGGGCAAGTGGCTTAAAAAGTTAATGTTGAGCCCTGTCTATTACAATTTTTTAAAATATGTAGACCTGACGTTCAGGTGGTTACCGTCTCATAGTCTACTGTACCATTTAATACAACCTCCAATTAATGTGGTTCCATCTCGTTTCTTTTCAGAGGCCTGTACATTATTAACGATAAAGGTATTCTGCGTCAAATCACAGTCAATGACCTCCCCGTGGGTCGGTCGGTGGACGAGACTCTTCGTCTGGTCCAGGCGTTTCAGTTTACTGACAAGCATGGCGAAGTGTGTCCGGCTGGCTGGAAACCAGGTGCAGACACCATAACACCGGATGTCAAGCAGAGCAAGTCATACTTCCAGAAGCAGTAATCGAGATTGCCACTTTCACTCAACTGTTAAATTGGCCATTTATTTATTTTAATAAGACATTCTTTGGTATAAAGTTCACTGGCCATCTTCCTTGAAAATGTATTAACTCTCGTCTACCTGGCAAATAGACGGTTTAGGTAATGGAGTTCAAGTGACCCAGTGTCTGATCTCACAGCTAGGTTTCTTTCCGGTTACGTTTTTATTGTTGACCATACAAACCAAGGACCTGTTTTATCAAGTCGTAAATACGTCATTGGCACGTTTTGCAAAGGCAATGCTGCATTTTTTATGAGAGCGAAACGATGCAACTAATATCAAGTTCGTAATTTTTCATAACCCGACTCAACAGCTGCCTTTAACGAGCCACATTAATTAACGATGTACAAATTGAGCTTGGAAGTTATGTGACTCTCTTAGCCAAGACCGGACTGTCTTGCGACATTTGATAAAAAACAGTCCTTGGGTGTTCCTCAACACTACTAATAGTTATTCTCCATCATGTCCATGAAGTTGTAGATTTAGGCATCTCCGTTGATTGTTTCTTAATCTCCCAATGTTAAATTCCTGCAGTCTCACTAAAGTAGTGGTTGTTAGCTTGTGCAACACAGTTGGACTGTTGTTCTGCTCATAAATGTAATAAACTTACTGTGCCTTTCCTCAAATTCTTTTCTGTGTTGACTTTTGAGAAATTGCCAAGAAACCAGTGCATTTCCTGGAAACCTTTTTCATGTCTTTGCTAATGGAGGGACACGACTCTATAGATTGTAAGGGATCAAGTGTAATGTTTGGCCACCTTCAGATACTTCTTCAGCTACGAGTGTTTACTGTCTGAAGGTAGTCACTGGCGTTTGACCAAATCATAACAAATATGTGTAGCCATGTGAAGCACGTGGTCTTTTTAGGTTTCACTAGCATTTAGTTGGCTTTCATAGTCTTGGGGACATCAGTTAGTTCTCTGCAGTCAGTTTTCATGGACCCGAACACAAGTCTCAGACCTTACCGATGGTGCCGCTTCCTAGTGGCAGTTATGTCTTGGTCTCATAAACCTGAGAAAAATCTTGACGAAACTTGGCATGCTTGTATTCTGGACAGCATTTAAACATCTTCCTGAATGAATCCCACTGGTGCTTCGCCTCCTAGTTGCAATTTAAATTTCTGGTCTTTTTTCAAAACAGATAGACTGATCCAAGCAAAAACGTCAACTTGTGCCTTTCTTTTTTTTCAAAACACCTGAACAGATTTTAGCACTCCAGTTTCAGGTTGGTTTATAAAAATGTGTTGTCACCAAATTTGAGGACCAATTCTGACTTGCAGCATCCCCTGGTGTCCATACTGGCAAAACGCTCGTCGCGCAGTTGCATTTCTAAATTTCTTGTTTGAACTTTACCTCTAATACAAGGGACATTCTTGCTCTTGTGAAGTGTTTAAACAGAAAAAGCGTATGTAAAGTAGAAATACTTTTATTCCTGCACCAGTAGTCTACTATGAAGGGTCGCACCTTTTATTTCCAAAAGTTGGGTGGCCCTTATAATACAACTTTTAATACCATTTTCGTTACATTTCAGGGTAGTTGTCGGATCTAATGGGCCCACATTTTAAGAACCAGTTTGATGCCAGTTATTCAGTGGAGAAATCTGGTTCTCAAAAATGTGGGCACGTCATATCCGACTTGCATTTCAGGGGTCAATTTTGTTAAAGGCAGTACACCTGATTGTATCGAAGATGCTTGTTGCCACGCAACATGTGAATGTGATACTACAATACATTGCATACAAGATGAAGTTGAATGTAGACCGAATTCACACTCAACAGTTTCATAATCCAGACATAAACGTACTATGTGCTGGAAAAAATTTCCTATACAATGGCTTTAGCTACCATTGGGCATATCACCTTTGATATTACGTGCCCCTATTTCTCAACACAACTCAGAGGCAGACACTATTGATTTTCACTAGAACCTGATAGTGAACAGATTATTTGGCACATAAATTCATTCTATTGAGTACAAAAAACATTGACCTAAAGGAGAGCAACCACACAACACAACTTATCTGAATTATTGACAACTGTTCTAGATGAAAAATTCATGTAGCACTGCAAACTTGCGTATTGGCAACAATGGTACCACTTTAATGCAGCTGGCACAAATTCAATAATAGTACATTATACAACCCTTAGTTGCTGACTAATGAAGCTTTTCCCAAATGCCTGCAATTTTGGAACATGAAGAACAAGCTTCTATTCCAGGCTGCTAGATCTACATAGAATATTTTCAAGTGATATTTTGCATACGACTAGTAAATAGTCGTACTTTGAAATCTCGCATTTCTTCACTTCCTGCTTATGTCAGTTGCACCATTTTACTTTAAGGTGACACATTTACCACTCTTGTGGCACCTCGGACGCAGTGTTTTCTCAAACAAATTTAAATTGTGGTAATATCACAACACTGCTTTCAAAACTTGAGTTCTGATGATGAGCAGGATAATATTATAGCTTGAGTTGAGTAGAGTTGTGTCATAAAGCGTCCGACACAAGGCAACTTGTGTTAACAGTTTAGTTGAGTTGAGATGAGTGGTGTCGTATGCACTGAACTTAACATCAATGTTGTAACTTAAAATTTTTAACAATTTATTATTCGATCATGAAACAGCAGTAAGAATTTAACGTCGATTCTTTTTCTAAAAATATACAATAATTAACATTGGTTATTTTAGAAAAGGAGCTTGACAAATCTAAGTATAAAGTTTTCCCACAACAGTGTAAAACTGATAACTAAAAGATTTAACTGTCTAGTAAACCCATCTAAAATATTGGCAGACATACTTGTTACATTTATCAGAATCCGTCAATGTGGCAATACGCGCCACACATGACTGCATGGTAAACTGAACATCACCATGCGTCAGGGAGCTGTAACAGATTTATCAATTTTCAGAAGAGATAACAAAGAGGGCACAGAGCAGAGACTAGTTTTACAACAGTTATTGTAAAAATGTCAAAATCAACGATAAATGATTATCAAAAGTTGTTAGAAAATTACAAAACCCCTGCACCACTGACGGAATTTGTTGATTACATAACCAAATTAACCAGTTACACACCACATCGTTCACGTTCTTCTTGACATCAGAACCAGCTGATGATTGTCAACAAATCTGATAACTCCACTTTAAACTCTGCTTCTTGCACCCAATAAAAAATCAGGAAGAGTAGAGAGTAACATTGTATCAAAAATATGGCAAAAATGCCTCAAGAAGGCCTCGTCCGTCAGAACACAGCTCACATTATTTGATACACAGGCAAGAACTACAGGCAGCTCTTGTCAACATTAGATATTAGTTGATCTTTAGCTCTTTAGGGGGCGCTTTTCCCCGACCTCACTTTGGCTTCAACCTGTACCTGGTAAACAGGGGGTGCTGCAATAGTTCCTTCGCTGATGGACGGTGCTCACGGTTGACCTCAACACAGCGTAGCAGAAGGTCCTTAACAGCAGGGGACATGCCATCTGGGATGGGAGGGGGGTCTTTGGCAGATGCGATCTAAATGGGAAAACAGTCGTTATGTAAGGAACGTGTATGTCATAGGTTGACCACCTATTAAAATGACCACTAACATCCCAGCCCCACACACAAGTCATCTGAGATTAACTACTGCCTACACCTAAAAGTTGACATAAGCAATACAGTTGCAACCATACAGAGATATTTTATCAGAGTAAGGCGAAATCTGACTTATCTGAAGGTCTCAGTCTACAAGCTAGAATAACAACGCTGAAGAGCTTTGTCCGAGTTAAGCAAAAATCTGACTTATGCATGTCCGGCTTAAGCAAACTTACCATATTAGTGCCTCTGGTTAAGTGATAGGAATTAACAAAATTTGACTACCAATAGGTGCAAAGTGGACTAAATAAATGCAACATACCTTGTACATCAGCTTGAGGTGATTAGATACATCACTAGCGCCCCACGGTGGCTTGGTGGTGTGCATCTCTATCATACAACAGCCAACAGACCAGATGTCACAACTGCGGCCATAGCTCTCCCCTCGCAACACCTGAGGCAAAAAGGTAACACCAGGATAGTTTATAGCAAGTTTAATGAATGAGACAATGCTGGCATTTATAAGTGCAACCTGGCTTGGCTGACACTATACTCAGGAGTACTCGCATTTGCTTATACCTAAGCTATGTTTACAATGAACAGCGGCCGACTTTGCAGCCCCTCAATCTGAAGAATGTGAACACGCACTTACACACCAACCAAATATATACTTATCACTTTTTGAATTGTGTATAGAACTACTAACCAGTTATAACAATTATCTATATCTAAAATCTCTAACACGAAACCTAATGTATATCCAGCGCAGAAAACAGCATTCATGAAGGCCTGTGGCAAAAGGTTTATGACTGAAGTCATTCAAGACATAAATGACATACAAAAAGTTTACCCTGGTCCCAATGAACTATCATTATAACATACTAATTCCAAAGGTGGCTTAAGGTACAGTGTAACGAGGTTCGACTACCAATCAGTTACTGTGGCGTATACAGGCTGTCCCTCACAATAGGCCAAGTTGCCATTCAATGATACTGATGGGCGAGTAGGACTAAACATAAGATGTGAAATACCCCTACAGTATGCCCAGTGTCTCTTATTGTGCCGGGATCTACAATATGTGAAGGGCCAATCTCAACCTAATCTCAATATTATTTCAGACTCATTCTACGGTAATTCAAATTCTGCGTTTTGAGTGATGAACTCAATCCCATCACAGATGAGGGACAACTTGTAGAGATCATCAACCATATAGCAGTACCACTCACCTCAGGAGCCATGAAAGCTATGGTACCCAGCATCTGCCCCTGGAACTCCCCAGCGCCAGTCTGATGTGAGCCCAGGCGGGCTGCTGTCCCAAAGTCAGCAATCCGGATACGCTTGCCTGTACTATCCACCAGAATATTGGCTCCTAGCAAGAGAACAAGGGGAAATTAATGGTTTGAATTAATAAATTACCAAAACATGCATATTGGATGATACACATCCCATCTAGGGACTGGAGTATAAAAAGAAACCCATTTCATGTTCCATTGTAGATGGCGAATAAACTTAACTAAGTACATGAAACATGACAATAGTTTTCTGCTAACAGTTTGAAGCAACCAAAGAGCAGACTTATCAAACATTTGCAAAAACAAAAACTAGAATCAGTAAACTGATGGTACACAGGTGAACCACTCGCCAATGAAAGTTCACCTATATGCTCGATTAAATAGTAGCCATGACGATGACCTACCCTTCAGGTCACGGTGGAGCATGTGGTGTTCGTGTAAGTAGGACAATCCTATCAACACCTGCTGCGTGTAACTGGTAATGACAGGTTCAGAGAAGGCGCCGAACTTGTCCAACAGATAAGCGACAGAGCCCCCTGGCATCCACTCGACAAACATGTTGAAATGATAGCCCTGCTGTGTGGCACCTAGGATGCGTACGATATTTGGATGGTTGAGACGAGCCATCATCTGAATCTCGTCACTAACGGCCTCCACCACTTTCTGTTGCTCAGTCTTGGAGTTACGGCAGAACGAGATCTAGGGACAGGTAATAGAGTTGATAAGACACCAGCAGAAATAAACCCATTATTGCAGGGAGTAGTGTTAAGATGTGGGATAGTTTTTCAAAAAGTGATTGCCCTTTGCAACTTTTGTAGTTTCACTTAGGTGGCAAAGGCGGAATGAGATGGCCTTACTGGAAGGCACTGATAACACACTACTCTTCTGGAAATGATTTGTTTTCCAAACATGAGACAAGCAGTCATAACGCATGTGTCT
Source organism: Phoronis australis (assembly GCA_002633005.1). Taxonomy (NCBI): domain Eukaryota; kingdom Metazoa; phylum Phoronida; family Phoronidae; genus Phoronis; species Phoronis australis. The sequence continues at coordinate 325,101 of NMRA01000175.1, read as the reverse complement.
AAATGGAAAGGAACCAGTCAGTGCCATACTACGCATGTGTCTAAATGGAAAGGAACCAGTCAGTGCCATACTAAGCATGTGTCTAAATGGAAAGGAACCAGTCAGTGCCATACTACGCATGTGTCTAAATGGAAAGGAACCAGTCAGTGCCATACTACGCATGTGTCTAAATGGAAAGGAACCAGTCAGTTCCATACTACGCATGTGTCAGTAGCGGCCTGGTTCTAGGCGACAGATGCGATCAAAATGTTAACCACACATTCAATTAAAATTTCTAATTATACCATGATAATTTGACCAGCCAAGTTTGGCAGATGCATGCATGTCTGTAATTCTGTGCCTCCATAATGCAAAATTTTACCTTTCAAACTCATATCACGTGTATTTCACATGGATCAGGCAAGATTGTGAATACAATACACTGCCGCATCCAGGATGACAGTACAGGGCAACAATGTCCAAAGAACAAAATGTTCATGTTAGCCCTACAATCAGTAGTCTATGCAATATTTTTTTTTCGTGGTCATATCAGGAGGGAACGACCCCCTCACCCTCTAAATCCGTACATGCACTAAATGTTTATGTTTCCACGGAAACTTGTCTTGTTGTACCTGTTTGACAGCCATGAGCACTCCTGTCTGTACATCTCTTGCCTGGTAACAAGTGCTGAACGCCCCCGTCCCTATCATCTCGCCCCTCACCCACTGCTTGTTCTCCTTGTACTCCTTAGGGGCATGGCCATCAGTACTACCATCCTGGAAGATTGACACTTTGTTAGCAATTAAAGCAAGCATGTCATTTGACAGACAAATAAAATGAGCCTCAACACAGCTGAGCATTACAGCATGAATCCATTACAGAGCGAAAAACCATGCATGACATCTGTATTAATGTAGAATATAAATCGGTAAATAAAACAACAAGAATGGATCAACTGAAATCTGAAATTTTCGGATGTAATAACATCCTTTGTCCTACATTTCGTGAAACAATAGTATCCTTGGGAGGATCTGGATCGCCTTATTTAGTTTCAGATTTATTTTCTACATTATTTATCAATGTAGACAAACACACAATTAAAATAAAATAGATGTAAACCAACTACTTCTACGTATGCCCCTAGTCCACTCACCTCTTTCTGCACCTGTATCACCAATGTCTTCTCCTCCTCCCCGTCTCCCCCTGCGTGACATCCTCTTAGCCCAGGCACTATTGGCAGTGCATCCTGTTTCTCTGAGATCTCCATCGCCTTGGCCAGTGCCACGGCCTCTTCTAGTTCAACCTCTTCTTTACAATGACAGTTGTCTGGAAATCACAGTAGACCATCAACACCACGTACATCACAATGGTGAGGCAAAATTATAACTGCGAAGCACAATAATTCTTTATCAAAAAAATGAAGCTTTAGTCAATGAGTGGTTTTCCATACATCAACAGTTCAGTTAGTTGTCCTTTAAACTTTGCCCTTTAGCCCTCACTCACCTTCCTCTGGCTCTCCATTACGAGGCGACAGCACAGCCACCTCACTCTTGAATGACACAGCGTCGTCGGGTGTCGACGGTGACAGTGTCAAATCAGAGAAGTCCTCCGTCACCATCCCACTGTCCTGAGTCTTGCACCCCCCAGAAGCCTGCCCTACAACTCTCACTGCAGATGGTGTCGATGTGCTGACCCGTGCGACACTCATACTGCGCTCGTCAACAGAGATATCATCCAGGTTTGTCTCTAAATACTCCCGTGATGATGAAGATCGACAGTGTGGCTCAACAGCGGGAGTACTACTCTCTGACTGGCCAGCAGACACCTGGTCACTGAGGTCATCATCAGTGAAGGTCAATTCTTCTCGAATGTCATTATCATCGTCAGACATGGCCTCTGTCTGTGTATCACAGGTTTCCGACTCATACTCTACACTGCTATCTGCCAGCATTGACCTCCACATTTGCTCACAGTTCAAACAGCCGTCATTGCCCCCACATGAACAATAAATGGCCTTCCTCTTTAGTAGCCCCGGCGGGTTACGCAAGAAGTAGAAACTGGGCTCATTTTCAATTTTAAACCCTTCATCCACCTCATCAATAGAAGTCTCTCTGCTCAGCTGGTGAGGGAATGGCTCGTCTGGACTGTCAATCATGTCACCATTGGCGTCAGACACTTGGACAACTGGCAGAGGGGGCAGGGGAGTGTACTCCTTTGGGTCAGGGGGCAACGGGGCTTTGGATTTGTCCGCGTAGCTCATTGGTTTTGGAGGTAGAACTCTGGGTGCCCTGACATTGTCTGAATACACTGTTGTGTGCGTGGGCGTTGTGTTTGTACTCTGTGATGTATACGTGGTCACTTCACCGTTAGCACCAATGTGTGATGTCACCAGGAAATCATCGCTGAAGTGAATGCTGGTCCGCACTGCTGGGCCACACACTTCCTCCACAGGGGGGTCTTCACTCTCTACAGTTTCTTTCAGAGTCTCTTTCTCCGTACTTTCCGTCGCTGATTTCTCAACAGTTTCTTCCTCCAAACTTCCCATGCTGCTCCCGCCAGAACTCTCTCGGCACACAGGCTCTTTGGCACTGTCAACCAGCTCCTCCTCATCGTCGCCCTCGACGACGGGGTCAGGAGGAGGCTGCGGCACCAACAAGTGTTCTGACTGGTTGGTAGCCATGGCAAATGCAGACTTCCAGTGAAGACGTTTCTGCGGAGGAACAAGAGTATTTGGTCGACGGGCTTTAGATCGCGGTGACACTGTCCCATCATCACGGGGTGATTCACTTCTCTGCATGTCCCGTGTCACTGACGAAGCCAATGAGACGGGCGTGAATCCATGTTTACCGTCCGGTCGAACGACGACAACTTTGTCCGTGACATAATTATTGATAATTATCGTGTTTCTGGGAGACTCTGAGTTACGTATTGACTCCACCCCACGAGGGGAGTAGGGCAGTGCTCCCACAGGAGTGGGTACCGGTATAGGACTGGAGGTAGCTGAAGGCTCCTCACCTTGCCCCTGGTACTCACTCAATATCAGCAACAGACGGTGCTTCATACGACTCTGCAGGGTAGCGTCCAAGCAATTCAACATATCTTCCACCTTTCTGAACAACTTGGGAATGTGAACCACAAAGCGTGCCGTGCGAATGAACACGCGACGAGCCGTTTTACCGATCCGCGTGTGCGAATGATCCAGTGCTTTCAGTGAGAACTTGAGCACAGACATCACTTTCTGGTATGAGGTCATATCGTCGTATTTCTCAATGTCGATATCGCCACCCTGAGAGTCCACGTCAACTAGGAACTCGTGTTGGAACTCCTCGACCAGTTTGTCGATGGTGTGAATCCTTCCCAGCAGCCATTGCCACTGCACGTCCTTCACCTCGTAGTCCTCCGTAACGCATGACAACACATAGGTGACTCCGCCCAGACCATCAGCACCTGCAACAATGCCCATGTTGCATGCAATACTTATATGCAGATATAGTAACGTTAAGAAAATAGTTAGTTTTATAAGTCACTTGAAATGTTTACACCAGACAGTTTGACACACATGCCACTGCAACCAATGACACATTTTCATCATCGCTAATTTGCTTCATGTGCACGCCACTAAAAATTGCGCAGATGCAACAGGTTAAAAATTCAAAGAAAAATTATTCCGAATACCAGAAAGAATTTATGTAAACGCCAAATATCTGTTCAATTTGTTTTTTTCCATTGTCCTTGTCGAGCAGATTCCTAGCATAGAGTATTTCAACAAATATCTTGCTCTGATCTTGGCAGTTCTCACAAGTTTTGCATAAAGTTTTACAACATCAAATATTTGTTTTGTTAAGTACTGTAGCTGTGCATATATATATACCTGGATTCGTGATTTCCCTGCCGACTGCTAGCTCCCCCTCCTGGCCCTTGGCTAATTCTAATATGGTGGATGTCGACAATTGACTGGTGCGGCGGTTACCGTCAGCACACTTGAGCAGCACTGCGTCGATGACGGGCTTGAGCAATGATTGTAATACTGATTGTTTGTTGGAATCCCGGCACGGGGTATACGATAACACTGAGCGTAGCGCCCTCTAGAAAACAAAAGTGAAATGATCTTAGACACATGGAGGGGAGTGTTTTCACATGAATGGTCATCATGAGAGCAATTTTCATAATTTCCTCTATTTGATTGGAACAAAACCAATAGCGTATTGCTCAAGAACATGCAGTCAACCACATGACTGGTGGATTGAACTTATCAACTTAAGGCTGAATTGACCACATTCTCCACTGAGCCACAAAGCCACTACTTTCCTAGAATAAGTAGCACTTACCAAGCTAGCCACAAACACCTTGTAGACAGGGTCTGAGCACGTGAACGCCAGCACACTACAGCAACAGGCTAGCGTCCTTTTGGCCATCTCCTGTCTGTCAACAGACACGTTCACTCCCTGACGCCCCTCACCCACTGTTGGGAGGAGAGAGGCGATCACCTCGCGTGCCAGGTGCCGTAGACCTGTCTCCCGCACCGACCAGTTACGTGACACCAGACAGGAGACGAGGTCCTCACTGAGTAGCTAAAAAGGAGGGAAGAACAACAGTAGAGACTGGGAAGAATAAAGAGAAGAAAAGCACCCCAAGCTGATATCACCCACGTGTTTTAATAAAATTCTAGAGGTTTGGCAGAACCTAAATGAGTGAGAAATTTTGCATAACACAAAATGCCCCGATGGATTTTTTGGGTGCATAAACCAGAATATTACAACATTAAACATTATAAAAACCCGATGTGTGTGACTGGAATAGATGCCTTACTCAAAGTTGCTAATTGATTATTTCGTAATTTTCACCAGACAACCTCAGCTGAACCTGAACTGAATGTTCACAAATATAGTAACCTTGAACAAGCATATGACTATTTACAACCCAGCAATAGTATCTTAAAACTGCTACACCACTGTGACAGCAAAACCATACCTCAAGCCAGGGCCGGGAAATATCTTGAAACTCAGCAGGTATTGGCTCGGGGCGTGGCAGCAGGTTCTCTGTACCTGTAGACACAGGCTGGGGTGATGAGGCCCGAGAGTCTGGGTGCATGTCAGGCTCAGGCGTCGACATGGGACTGTCTACGGGCCTGCAACAAGTCAAGAGGTAAGACAGTCTTGGAATTTGTTTGTTTATTCTCAGGTTGTCTATGCTGCTTCATGATGTTGAGAAGCCTAGGTAGTTTATATAGATAGTGAGAACAAAAGTGTAAAATGCTTTTATCAAATGTATTTCAACGTCTGTCCTAAACGTTTCATATTCCAGGATGAAATTCTCATTTTCTGACATTTTCCCACAAAACAAATGACCTACAGTGCTATTGTGCTATTGGTTGTTGCCAAACATACGAGATCAGAATGCAGAGAGATTGTAAACTGAGTCGTTTTGTTATAACCTAGTAATCCCATAACCCTTTTTAGTGCATAGAAATTACTTATGTCATTTTCCAAATTTTACAAGCTGAGTAGGCACCACGATTTTGTTCAACTAGACTTAAATCAATAACTGGACTTAAACAATAACTATCATTCCCTTTGCTACAATTTGCAGAATACACGCGACTTACTCAGCATTGATTTCTGCCATGTTGCCCTTCCACGCCATGCGACACAGCGGACATATTAGCGTGTCGTGCTGCTTGCGGCACAGCTGGAACCCTGCAAGACAACCAAACATGATTATCGATAACGACTCAATCAAAGTGACTGAACCAAAGTACTAGGGTCAATCATATCATACCATACCATACCATACCATACCATACCATTCCATACCAAAGTTGAAACATCAAATTGAACGAGTAGGTATTAAGCTGAGCATGTTTCAAAGGTAATTTTCTGAAAATTTGGGAGTGCTTGCCAAGGTATGAATACAGTATGTTTGCGAACAACATCTGGGCCCAGTGCCAAATTGCGAACTCAGACTCGGCTCAGACCCTAAAATGACAACACCGCACAATTCAAGAACTAATTATTAAATTCAATCGAAGCCTGCCATGTAATTGGTCACTTTTCCAGTACAGATGTTAGACCCCTGAACCCTGGTAAGGAACCACTTCGTCAAGACAAACCTCAAATCCAAAACCACACAAGTCAATCGCAACAAACCGAATGAGAGATATACCTGGCCACTACACCACCTGACAGGCTTGACACAAAAAAAACATTACTTGATACATGTTGATTATCAGGAAGCTAGTGAATGTAACGCAAGCCTGCTTTCTTCCCTGCCTTCAAAAAGAGATTTTGTAAGAGTATTAGAACAAAATGTTCAAGTTACATTATGCCACGTTATAGGATGTATCAGGAATAAACAACATGCTCTCACAGGTTGGTAAATAATACTGGCATGTCAATTATTTAGTGTAATCTGAAACACGCATCTTACATCACACCAAATGTGAAACACAGAAATTAGCTGAATGTGATGTGAAAATAGAATAGAACTATTGCCATGGTTATGACTATAGTGATCTGGACACATGACCCAGGTGTGGGGGTCAGTAGATGAGCTGAACAGTTCAACTTACACACAGCTATGCAGTGAAGGTGCAGTTTGTTTTGACAGCCGCCCTCACAAGCCACAGTCGCCTCCCCATCCAGTAACTCCATCAGACAAATAGGACAAGTTTCTTCTTCAGTGCGACTGGTAGGATAAAAAATACGACTGCTATCAGCATCACTTTTACCGGTTAATTTGATTATGCTGACATCCCTAGGAATGCTTTTATAACTAGGACAAAATATTGGTTTTCTGGCAAGGAATAAAGCACAAACAAGTGCGACTGAATTTAAAATCACACTCCCACAAATGCACAATATAAATTGCACTATTTAAGCTTAAGACGTTCCAAACTAAAAGTAATCCCGAGTAATTCTAATATTTCATTATGACACTAGCGCCACCTACCCAACATCACTGTTGTTACTGGCTACACTGTCGGGAGACGAAGGACTTGGGGGAGGGCTAGACGGTTTGGCAACAGAAGTGGCGGCCTTTTTCAGAGATTTTATCCGCGACGTACGTCGGGCGTGGTATAGACGAAATAAGTTCTCTACCTGAGGACAGAAAACACAAATAAGCAAATGGCAAATTCTTTACAACAGTCTTACAGAACGCCAGACAACAAAACTAACAAGATGAGATCTGAGTAGAATCACAAATGTAGAAATATAACGTTTCTGAATCTCAATGAATTGGACCGAGCAATAATATACAGCAGCCTTACATCAAATTTGCAAATTCATAAGACTCATACCTCAATGACAACACACAGAAAATGTTGACAAGATAAGAACATTGATGACTTTCACAACAATTAACAATGCTTACTTTCCAGGAATTACAATTGATTTGCATTTGATGTTTTGTTACTTGTTCATTGAAGGTGACAGAACTGAAAACTAAATGAGATGACGGATCCAACAGTTTTAGCATACGTCACGTGTGCCTGACAATCACTGGAACAAAGTAACGGCACTAATGTTCAACTCGCCTCATAGTTCTTCAGGGGCTTACTCCACAAGAGGGCGTCGTTTTCACGCACTTGGAACACACGCAACATGATGAACAAGAGATGAACACAGTGGGGTCGACAACAGCTGCAAGTCTGAAACAGAAAGTGACACGGTGTGACCAGCACAGAGCAAGGTGAACTAATGTGGCATAAGACCTCCTCAGGGTCCAGTGAGTAAGCACGCAACCTCCCAGTAGAGTCCAGAGTTAAACATGCACTAAACATTATGTTGCTGTGACAACGACTGATGGATGCAAAGTTCACAGTACTCCTCATGTTCTCAAATTCTTGGAACACGGAAAACAAGCTTTTCTTCCTCTGAAAGAAAATTTTGTACTAATGCACCACACTCCACTATATTGTCTACATTTAACAGCCCAATGTGAAGCTAAAGAGTATGATTTCTCGATCAGATTTGAAACCCATGAATACGCCCGACATCTGTCCACCTACCTGAGGCCCGATGATGACTTTGTACTTGTTGTCTGGATTGTCGCCTCCAATGAGGAATGAATTGGGCCCCATCTGTTGGAGAAGGTAAAGTCGTGCGCGCAACACCTTGTCAACACGCTTCTTGGCTGTGTCACCAGTGTCAGCGGCCATGTTGGGTGAAGGAGTTCTTCGGCCGCTAGCCAGGTTACCTTTTGTAAACTGTAGGAAGTGAGAGGTCAAAGGTAATTAACACCATGGTGTCATGCTAATTAGGCAAAACTGTCAGACTAGTCTGATGCTCCACAGGGGACGAAGGAAATACAACTATGACTACTACTTCAAATAACGGACGTCGGGAATGAGTTTCTACAATTGTTCTAATTCATACTCTGCGTACCTATGGCTAGTATAATTATGCCCATTGAAGATGTGAAGCACCTACTTTAGATACGAACTCAAACTCGACTTTTTGGAGATTCCAGGAATATGCAACACTAGCACAACATAGTGCTGTCATACAATCCTTTGTAGACCACGCATAACTAGTTTCAGACAGAAATATTACAGAACAAAACAGAAGGCGTGTTTCAGTTGTACTTCTATGCCATGCTAGTTAGGTCAAAGTGCAAGTTTCAAACTGAAATACAGGAACTTAGTGATGTTGAATCTCCCAGTTAAAGCAGCCAATAATCTCCATTCCGTCTCTAGTTTATTACGTGTGATTAGGAATGGTAAACCGTCGCTTTACAAATCACAACGAAGGGTTCCATCACACAACACGAAGCAAACTAATGGTTTTCAAAGATGACGTGGTACGGAGCTATAACAATATCCGACTTCAGAAGAAAAAGGTAAGTTTCTTGCTATTTCCAATTGACAAGGGTTACTATTATCCAAGCACAAGTCTTGTTGCAGTCGCAATCTTATCAAATACCAATGCATTAGATGAACTTACTGAATTTGAAGGAGAGATCCTTCGCCTTGGTATGCCTGGCGACAGGGGTCTGTTCACTACATTACGTGTGAATGGGGTCTCATGGAATGAACCACTCCTTAATATGGCTGCCTTGCGAAGGCCTCCTACAGTAGGGTTCTCTTGGAACGACCTAGTCCTGAAGATGGAGCTAGCCTGAAACACAAAGCTAGCCTAAATGCCTTGCAAAATTCCTCGGTAGTCAAGTGGTGAGAGTGTTGGACTGAAAAACACAAGGTGAATGGTTCTAATTCAAATCCTACGAGGGGAAAAATCAAAAATGGCCATAATGAGTGAAGCGGATAACCGTGGATGTTTTTATCAAAATTCTGTAACCCCAGAAGGCGGCCGCAGAAATGACTCACCAAAACCCTGTATCGAACGACAATAGGCTAGAGGTTGTTTTAAATGGCGTTATAACAAAAACTGGTTAAAACTAGATTGAAATTGAAACTATTGAAAACCAAACTGTCCAACTAGTAAACCGAAAATGGCAGTCCCAGTGATTACCGTTACTACTACAGGGAAAACCAAATCAAATTATCTCATGTTGATTTTAACAAGATGGCACTTAACTCACTTCCGTGTGCTCTAACTGAACTTGAGAACATGAAAGTGGAGAAGGTAACATGAAAGTATCAAGAGTCCTCATGAAAAGTAGTGCTCAGCACCTTATTATAAAATATATAAAAAACAAAAATCCAGGAATCTAGGCTTCCGTTTCATGAAAGGTGATTTTGGAATTAAGACAGAAATTAAGACAAATTGTTGAATAAAGGTTTAGCCAAGTAATCATGAAATCATCACAGTTCAGAAATAATTTATAGAAATTACATCAGTAATTATCAGTTATGTGTAGATTTTCAAAGACTTTGCAATTTTATTCACATGAGATTTCATTATTTTTCAGGAACAGTTGCGTGGAGCGTAAGGCCTAAATTTCTGACTTAAGCTATAAATCATTTTTCATGCAACAGGCCCAGGTGGACCAGATATATTTCTGAATTTTGTAACTAGCCACGAAGATCAGCCCAGAACATGTTTAACAAACAACAGTTCCAGACAACTTAGAAAAGAAAAGTACTCTGTGAAAGTATACCATATCTTTCCAATTAAAACAAATAAAACGAAGGGACATTCTGATGAAACAATGAAACCGTAAGTTAAAACTGGTAACTCAGATTCTCCCCTGACCATTGCAAGGTAGTTACTCAGCAGACACAGTGTAAGGTAACAGTCAACCCTGCCACAACAACAACAAAGTAATACTGTTTTAATTACAGTGTTTGTTGAAAAAAAGTCACTGGGCATCATTAACGCGCATCATTAACATAAGACTTTCCATCTGCCATGGACTTTTAAATGTTTCATGTAAGCTTCAACCAGTCACTGGGCAGACATGTTTTGGTTGGCTCAGCAAACGTCTACCAGAACAGTATGAGACTTAATCAGGGCTAGCACATAAGGGTATGTGAGAGACAGGGAAATGTCAGGTAAACTACACATGGATTGGTTAAACTTTCTGAGCACTCAGTCTGGCTGACATAAGCTGATGAGAATTCTGAAGGCGGGTAATGTTACAGCAGAGGTCTTGGTGTTTCGCAATAACACATCGCAAGATGCCGTGAAGATGAACGTTGCAATCCAGTGAAAATGGACGCATGAAATGCAGATTTCTAAAAAGAAGTCTGTCTGGTCCAAAAATATCTTCAAAACCACACAACGCCCACATAGGCTCAAGTCAGTATACTTTCTTCAACATAAAAAATAGTATGGCATACCCTTTGTAATACTCAAGTACCAAGAACGCCACCATTGTTAATGTGTGTCTTTGAACCCTATCTAAACTACAGTGCAACGTTTTAACAGTCTAACTTTTTTGCCCATTCGCAGTTGGCTGCACGGCAATTTTCAAAACAGTTGACAGTCTCTTTATTAAAAAAACAACAACATAACGGAAAACAGAATTTTGTAGAAAGCCACGCCTACCAATCATTAAGACACAAGTAAATATTGAAATTAGAAAGAAAATGTCCCAAAAATGTTGATTGAACTTTTGCACAGCAGAGAAAGGACCTACAAATGTTCCAATGAGCTCATCAGTGCAGATGGTGGTGGTGTTGTTTAATTCAACAATCACTCAATCCTTGTAACTTAATGAGCCTTACCTGAGGTACCAGATTGCTGGCTGTACTGGTCAGGGGTTTGGCGAGCTGAAACAGATACCATTCTTCATCAGTCAGTGCTTAGTTTCCTCACTAACCAACCAAGTGTGACAGTGTAACATGTCAATAGCTGTATCCAGTCAGGTACTTAAACTAACAAGTTGCCTTGGGTGCAACTTGCACCAGTTCAAGTGACAGTGTGCACAAAAGTTAAAACTAGTCATCAATTTGCCCTACTTCAATAGACCACATGGAGAGCAAACTGGGACAAGGCGGAAATAATTATCAACTAAGCTCTTTATTTTTGAGTTTATCTGGTTACTGCCTTTCGAGTCATTTACAAACTTCGTTTTCATGATTCACAATAAACAAAATAAAAAAGAAACTTAATGGAAATATTGTTAATGGTCACTGGTTGAACTCGCATCATTTTGCAGTTGTGTGACCACTACATTAAAATCTCACCAATTTAGGACACAATATGAAAGACGAGTGAAATTTTATTTCATATTTTTTCCACGAAATGTTTGCTGCAACAAATCAAATATTTTCCACATTCAAGTTCTTCATCACAGCTACCACCTGGCAAAATTCTTTGAAAATCTGCCGGCATTCACGATAAGATTTAGAAGCCCTTTGAAAATGATAAAAGGGCATTTTTGGGCAATTATTTGTGTCCGAAATACTTGAGATTTTACCGGTGATACTAAATCAACTATAATGGAATACGCAAAGTGATTTATGGCCTGCTCCTCTTCCTTGACACCACTCATGTCATTGTGGTCTGGACACGCAGCTGATCAGGGCACAGCTTGCCATAGTTTAAGTACCCCCTGGGCAAACCTAATGCAACATTTTATGGATGAAAAAATGCCATAGGATAAGCACGACAGTGAATGGAGTACACAAGTCTATGCATGGCACATTCTAGGAGAGAAAAGCGGATTTCCATAAGTTGCTTAAAGCGGTTATTGCAAAACAAAAACTGGTGTCACCATCACTCCTGCTTTAAAGTTACACAATTAGTATAAACAGGGTTCAATAAAATACTGTAATGGGAAAATTTGCCTGTGGAGCCTGAAATATGTACATAGCATTTCACACAAAATGACACATGGATGCCAAGTGGAATTTACTTAGCCGAATTTCTCAGCAAAAAATAAACACAAAATTTATTCTATTAGTATCTTTTGTCCTGCACAGCTGTCTAAAAATAGCACCATGCAAAAATTTCACTATCTGTAGCAAAGCATTAACATTTGAAAATACAAAAATGACATCTTATTTGAGTCAATTAACCATCGACGTCGGACAGTTCAGAGGTCATGGTATCAATTACAATCTGACAAATGTTTTTTTGAAAAATGGTGGAATATAAGAACGACTTTTGTTCAAGATTTGGTAAAGCTGTCATCCTGTCATCGGATACTGATGTTAAACTGTACTTATCTCCCATGAAATTTGAGATTATCTAGGTAAAGAATGAGCAAGTACCCAACTTGACAATCGGCGCGTTTGAAATTGAATAGGTAAGTCGCAGAAAGGCACGTTTAGCAATGAAAGAGTTCGGCAAATTCCGTCTAATCCTATAACACACTAATGTTATCTCCACTCACCAGGGGTCCTTTCTCCTTGCTCTTGCCGGTGTTTGGCATATTTTTCAGTCTTTCACGGATTCGACTGTCTTCCAGCTCAGCCTTTGTTAGCTTCTTTGCATCTTTTAAACAAGGTCTGAAATGACCATTACACAGGGAGTGTGAATGCATAATACAATAGTTTAAAATTATGGTATCATACACCTTTCATGGTAAAATCTCATCAACAAGGGATACAAGGTACAGACATGTGAAATCTTATTTTCTCCTTTTTGTTCATTAACAGCAAGCAGCACACAAGCAATGCTTTAATAACACCACATTCAAATTTTATACCACACCAACCACCAGAAAATGTTCAGGCAATGCTTTGGAAAATTGTGGCCATCCACAGCTATTTTAGGAACCTTTGAAAAATCTAGAATTGAAATTCTAGCAATCATTGTCGTCTGAAATTGGCGAGAGTTTAGGGTACAGTAGCTTGTTGAACAATGAACTTAACCCAAGCAGTGCTATATATAAGTCTATCTCTTCCTGACCACAAGCTACAACTTTACAAGATTAGATCTACAAAAAATTCCAAGTCTGCCAGGGCTTCACTTTACAAATGCGAAACTCACGTCATGTACATTAAATAAAAACACAATTTAAGACACACTATGGCAGACAAAAGAAATTTTAATTGCTCATTTTTTTCGTAAATGGGAAGTAGCATCAAATCAATGCTTCATAACAGTAAACCATAAACCATAGCTACCACACAATATTTCGAATAGTTGTGCACATTCACGACTATGTTATTAAAACATCTGAGAAATGAAAATTGGACAAATTTAGCAAATATTTGCATCTGAAATTGATGAGATTTCTTTGTAATTGTTGGGAAATGAAAAGACGGACACCAAAGTAATGTGCACAAATCAAGCCAGGAGTTTTCAACCACTTTTGTTTACACAAATATCATGCTATTGATTTTTAACCCAAATTTATCAGGCCTCTGTGCTTGAATTCTTGGAATTCCCTGCTATTTAGCAAATCTTGCTTAATAGCAGGGAATACCATTTTTTTTTCTTGGTGTCATTTTGTCTATCACAGATGTGCATCAAATTTGATGGTATCAGACCAACTTTTGCACCAACAAAGATCAAGATGCCTGTCGCCATTTATCCATATCACAAGGGTTAGCAACCTTCCCAGCACTGCTCAAGGCTAAACCTGCAAAACAAATACGCTAAGTCCTCGTCCAATGTCAACGGAAAACTTGGAATCTACAAACCAAGGCATTTGTGCAAATAACTAGCTTCGACAAAAAGAAACACAATGGATGATCAAACAGGATACACTTTCATTGCAAGGAACGCCACAACAATACATCAACTTCAACCAATCTTTATCACATTTGAACACACACACTTAAACACACAGCACAGAAAAAGATGAATAAAACTTGGTCACTACCAATGTATAAATTATCATCAGAATCCACATTAACCTGTTGTGCAACAAAAGACCCGCACAAAAGCAATGAAGCATTTCGTTTTAATGAATTCCGAGAAAATTCCATTGGACAACATAGCTGTGCTCAAGAGAAAAAAGGGGCCAAAATAATTGCTTCAGAACTGCCTTTCTAAACAAAATTCGGTCTGTTTAAGACAAGAAGAAAACAACACTTGACTGCAAGTGGAAGCCACAAGCCATGACTAAAGATTGTAAATAAATAATGTAGATCCTGAATGAGAGGAGAGTAGAGGTAAGGATCACTGGGCGATAACCACAAACTGCCAACATTCCAAAGATTCCACAGTTACATAATTCATGTGGTCCATCTTATAAGTGAAGAATGAACCAGACACATTAAGGATGGAAACATATATACAAAACACAAGACCATACAGTTAAAGCATTGTTATCAGAATCTGGTCACAGCTCTTCAGTGTAGAAAAACCAAAAAATTATTATCACTAGATTCAATCTAAAATTTCACTGCCCAAAGCAGACCAGAGTTGATAAATATGATTGCTTTGTACTGCACAACAATAAATATTTGTACTCTTACTGTAAAGAATAAGAAAAAGAACACTGAAAAATCTTACTGTTCCAAATCTCAGTTCACACAACTGTAAGTGGTTGAGAACCTATGTTCAACAAAAATGCTACTGCAACTAGTGACAAAGCTAATTTTAACAGGTCACAACTATATTCAAATTAGACAGACCATGACCCCAGTAAACCATAGAGGTACGAAACCGGAGTCTAGATTGTAAAAACATCACCTATTGTATGTCAGTCACTATCAATTTTCAAAAACTGCAAACTAAAATGTTTTGAGGATTGTTAGTTAACTGTGAAATGTTGATGTGTGCATGCTTTGTGAAAGGTTAACAAATGTGCCACTGGAGTTATCTGCAGGTGTCAGTCAAATATCTGTCATTATTTGATATTTATTAAATTTTGATCATTCTACCACTATAAACAACTCCTATCATTTTTCTAAATGAATACAATACACAATTCCTCAAACGGTCACATACTTAGCACACAATATGGCTGACAAGTGAAACAATTTATTATATTTTGCTAAATTTCTCCACAAAAGATTTAAGGACATTTTAGTCTATTACAAGCAAGGTTTGCAGACTGTAGATGTCATAATTTTATCCAGACATAAAGCAACATCTGCTAAAGTTCCCATTATTTGAAAAAGGTAATGAGCCATTGAAAAAATTACCCTTTTGGCTATTAATTTTAACCGACATAAGCGGAGAATTACCTTATTCAAAAATATTCCACACGCATGTTTTCGCAGCACCATCTAGCCACAATTTTGATAACCTAGCATCGGCATCCGATAACTTCAGTGTCCACGAACTGCTGAAGCTGTTCAGAAAGGTTCAACTACCCAGATTACATAGTCACTCCCCTTTAACCCAGATAAGACAACCTCTGAAGGGACCTTAAAATTTCAGAAAACAAAACCTGATTTCAGAGCAGAGCAGCTGACAGCAATAACATCGACTCCATTTTAAAATCAAAACAAAATATATAAACACAAAACCACATCCATGACTAAGACATTTTCCATCTAGAACATGCCAGTGGAAGTCACAGGGCTGTCTTCTATTAAGTTTTCTGAGCAAACAGCAAGGTAAATGATTAACTTACAAGTTTTGCCTGGCTTGTTCTTACATGACAAGTTTCAAGAGTCAAATTTAATGGCGGTAAAATGAAGCAAGAATTTGCATGTATACCCTTGCAATGCAAATGCATATTTTGATGTTATTTGTATTCATCAAAACAGCTTTTTTCAAAATAGTCATATAAATGTAAATCTCGCATAGAACCATCTCCAAAACCTCTGAAATAAATTGAAACTAATACAGAGGCTTCAATAGGTTACCGATGCCATTTTCTAGTGGCTTTGATATTGGTATATCACTTCAATTTGTTATGCAAGGTTTAAAATGTCACAATTTATGATCTAAGGAAAAAAAGAAATTTATCAAACCCCAGCTCTACAATTCCAGGCGCCTTTCTTCATGATCAAGCATTCTCATTTGTTTCAAAATAATAAACATGGCCCCAATTTTGAGGGAATTTCAATTTTCAATGTCCGAAATAGAGAAATATTGATTTTTATGCAATTCAATTTTCCCTCTTTTTCCAGCAGTTAGTTATGTACGTAGTCCGTAATCCATTACAATGCATACTGGCAGGCTAACACAATTTTATTTAGTTGCCGGGAACTGTTGCTAACTTACCATATGATACATGAGTCAGAAACAGGTGAAAAGGTAATCACTAGATATCAGTGCACAGGTAGGAAGTAACACTCTTATTTCCTCAACACTATGCTTACAGCAGAAAAACTAAAAATCACCTCGAGTGTACGCAAAACACCGACATCTCACTTCCAGGTTAGTTTTCAGTGAATTTAGAAGAGATAGGTGCATAGTGAGAAAATTTAGAACTCGCAAGCGATGCTTTAAATGAACGTTATCACTTCCTCCTTTGCGGTAAAAAAATCTGCCACTTTGTCAAAATATTTAAAAAAGCAAGTTTTCCTCAGAATGACAGAAGAATGAATTCTAATTTACGGGTAGAGAAAGTAAACACATTACAAGCCACTAAAAGCCACATGGAGTATTCAGAAACAGATTGAGGACCCTTCTCTATAGACACAGTCAAAATAAAAACAGCTGTGACATGCCCATTTTAAGCCCTCCGCAGATATTTTCCCTTAAAAACTATCTTTATACCCCTCTTACAATATCCTGATCTGCCACTGCAAACACCACAGCATTTTTGTTAGGACAATCTACAAGAGCTTTTATTTAAATTTTATGCATCAACATTTCAAACTAAATGGAATTCACTGATTGCTTCCAAGACTAGTTTGCCATTTATTGTAGCCGACTAATTCAAGATACGCAATCATACACCCTTGATGACGGCATGTACATTCTATCTAGTCCACAAATCCTCAAGCCCACTTGAACTCCCATACTCCAACATGGACAAACCCTAATGCTCCATACAATCAAAAGTAACTTAATGTTTCCACTAGTCTTGGGCAAGCAATCTTGACAGTTAAAGAAACTCACCACAAATCTACTGTTCGCAGACTTCTACAACCATCAAAAGCCATCAGACAACTTGAAGAAATTAAAAATGTGACAAACCACGATATCCCATTGTCGATGAAAAACTTGAAAAACAAGTGATGAATAACAGTGAATGTGTAAAGTGGCGACCTACGCAATACTAACAAAGGCCAGCAGAGTGTGACCTAGTTTAGCCCACCTACTCAAACACTGATTGGATTCAACCAGTGCACATGTATTTGTATTTCCTGGAATCACAACATGGCAGTCTGTTCTATGAAAGCCTTTCAACAGGTAGAGGACATTAGCTGTATTTAACTAATTATTACAAGCTAAGCGCCATTAATGATACACAGCCGAGGGCTACTGACCATGGGAAATTGACTTGTGCATTATACTGTCCAGCATTATACAGACTATTTCAACAAAAATATCCTACCATTTATGTGACACATGCGGAGGGAGGGGGGGGCTTCCATGCAATAAACAAAAATTTTTAATCGAATCTAGTGCATATTGATTCTTTAACAAAAAATATTAATAGGATTTACATTTTTTAAAATTCAATTTCAATTGAATAAAAACCATATTTTATTTTTTATCATATTCATAGTTTCAACTGTAACGTGTTAAGGTGGAATTAGACGGCCATTTTGCACTTTCCTTTGGTTTTACCAATTTGTAACACAGGTTTCAATACACACACTCAGATACAAACATATCCCAAATTGCAGCCCTAAAGTTGTTTAAATACCAATGTTTCTCAAGTTTAAATTGTATAATCCTCACCAACTTATGACAAAAATAATTGCTACGATCGCTGTTTTGTCATTTTTCAAAGACTTCCAACATTGGTTTGAATGTCCAAAATTATTCAAAACATTGTCTGATGACAGCTATGGATGGTAAAAGTAGACCTTGAAAATGAAAAAAATCACTAGCGTACCCTAAACTGATGATTTTACCTAAGGTGAGGTTCTGAGTCAAAAACTTCACCGACCACGAAAGTTTGTTAATTTTATTTGATGAACTATTTTTTATCCATTGGGTTGCATTATTCTGAGTTTTTGCAGTTTTAAATAAAAAGAAGTACTTAGAGTCAAACTTTAAACACTGCTAAGTATGCCCATGTTCCAAATGAACAAAAAACACCTGTGACTCTAAAATTTAAAAGAGCTTTGCAATAACCTGAAGGCAATGACAATAAAAGAAATAATCAGTTTTGCCAACCAACTGCAAATACTTAAAAAAACACCCAGTAAGACCCAGTCATAATGTTAACAAGTCATATCACCACTGTCTGCTGAGGTTATGATAAGAACAGACAAACACAAGATACCATAACCTTGCATTTCAACAGGAAGTTTGACCCTCACTCAAGTGGTAAGGATGTGGACTGGCTCATAAACCAACCAGCTCTGAATGAAGCAAAATGCACTATAAACATAACTCAACATAAAAGACCTTGTCAAAAATAAATGATAAAAAGTATTAATTTGGGTCAAAAACATCCCTTAAAACTACATGTCTTCCTAAAATTATCGCCAACTAAAGAATAAGGTGTGGTAAAAAGTAACAGCTTGCAATACAGCAAGGTAAAAATGGAATATTGTTTTCTCAATTTTCCCCAAGGAAAATAAATACCTAATATTTTAAATCTTAAAAAGTATCATACNTGCCCAGAGTGTCGGGGTATTGGAAGGGGGGGGGAGGGGCTGGGCGTTTAACCAAACATGGGCATTAAAAAGCAAAATGGTTTTAAGTCGGTCCTTAAGACCAGCACTGATTGTTGACTCCAATGCACAGTGAACAGCTATGATCACACCATAGATACTCACAACGAACACATTGAGAAGCTGTAGTGTTCAGTAAATCTTCAACCACGAGAAATGTCAATTTTACAAAATCATTTTTGCCCAAATAGGGATTATCATAAATTTTTGTTGTTAAAAATGGACTAGTCCACACCAGCATGGCAAATCTTGAGCCGGAGTGTTACTTCAACCATTTGCCTCCTCCATGTCAAAACGTAATACGTTGTAAGTCAATAATTATGTCCAAAATCACAATCAATACTAATCAATAAATGCCACAAACTGACTCAGAACAGTGGCAAAGCAAAAGAAACATACTGATAGTTTACTTTTCCTGGGACACTTCATTAACAACTTTTTAAAAGGCATGACAATCTGAAAACCACAACACAATTGTATTATGGGTGGCAAAATGCTAAGTGGGACCACATTTGTACCAGGCGTCCATTAATTGTGAAGTTGTGAAAAAGACAATGCCCAATACATGAGCAAGGCCAGGTTCTCACAGGAACAAAACTTTGAGAGCTCTGGAAAAACATTAGTCCCCTAATAATTCAATTTTATCTAGATCAAGTATCAAAGCAGAAAACTGTATACTATTACACTTTGACAAGAAAAAACTGCACACTAGAAACTGGTGTTAAATTTCATGGGAAAACTTAATGTCAATGATTGTTTTCTTGGGAACTTTATTTATGTAACCTGTTTAACTTCAACCATGGGAAAAGACCAAAATAACAATTTGAGCACCATTAAGTGCAAATAAATGAGCTTTGCTATTTATTTTCAATGTATACTATGATAGTCTCTTTCATTCTGTCTCTGAACAATTTCAAAATACAAACTTGTTTACACTCATCAATTCATCAATACCAGTGTTAAAAGTCCCAGCTATGTTGAATGGGTGAGCAGAAATGGCAAACTTCAGAGTGAAATAAATCAAGATAGTAGTGGTGAAACTCTGGCTTGATGCAATCAAGGAACTCCATTCAATACATGCTCATGGCAGTATTCCACTTATTTCGCACAAAAATAATTGCCAAAATTGTCATTTTACGAATTTTCTAAGGCTGATTACCTTGCTGCAACACATGGAAAACGTGGTCAAATGCTGTTTTATGACATCTACTTAATACAAGACATGCTACAAACATTTTTCATAATCTTTATTTTTTGTGGTGAAATTTGTCAAAAAGGAATTTCACTAGTCAGCCATAGTGTGCGCTTAAATAGGCAAAGAATTTCCATATATCGCCTTTAATCATAAACGCTAACTTGCCATTTGAAAACAAAACAAACCAAAGAGTTCTATTCCAATACAGGAACAAAACGGTTTTCAAAGAAGGTGCTTCATGGGGTATGTCCAGTTAAATAGGTTTCAATGCACTAATCACTCTTTTTACAGCCTACATTCAACTCACTTGGCTACACCCACGAACACTGACACAGAGTTGTGCATAAACATATAAGTTCAAATTATCAACAAGCTTCCTGGTGACGTGGTGNAAGGCTTTCCGATCACTGACATGAAACCATGACATGAAACCGGGTAATTAACAAGGGTTTAATTATCAAAACTCTTACTCTAGCTTGTTACAATGGCAGCTGACTATCGGTTGTACTGTAGACATATGTAAAACTTCACCACCCAGTATTCTCAACAGGATTAAAGTTGAATGCGGTGGTGCGGTAACACTGAACACTGTCAATCCCAATGTTCAGCAAAGTCTCAAATGTTCTGTGCTTTTGGTTATTTGTGTGAAGAGTAAGATCAGTTAGGCAATAATTTCCATGAAAATTCAGTGGGCACAAGGCTGAAGAAAGACAGCATTGACTTAACATTTACATGTTAAGACCACTTTGAAAATCTCAATAAAATTAACACAAAGGCTATTCTACTATGTACATAGCTTGTGCTGGACACCCATCACAACACAAATTTCGTATTACTCTCAAAAGTATTTTGAAAAATCAAAAGGACAATTTTAGCAATCACTTTTGTGCGAAATAACTAAAAAAAATAGCTGGCCGATCTAAGGCCTTCAAGTAAGCAGTGCTTCTGCAAATATTTGATAACAAGACACTACAGCTGCCTAGCACATTTTTCACCCAGGGCAAGAACAGTTGTAAACAAAACAGACCCAGGAATTTGAAGAGAACACAATAGAGAAGCCAAACTGTGACCAATATGGGTACATCAAGTGAATTCACCCCTTCTATATTGAAAGCAATATGCACAATCCAAAATCCCTAAGAACTCATTCAGGTTGTCCTATAGGATATTGGTATGGTCCTATTGGGTAATAAGGATCACTGGACAGATGAGGTGATGGCCTTTACCAATAAACATACAGTTCTCCCTACAGCCTGTTTTGACTCCTCCAAGTAGTAGCATGCTTGAAGTTTGCTGCAGAAGTTGGACTCACATGTGTCAGAGTGTTAGCTTGGATCAAATGTTCATTCCAAGGCTTACATACAAGCAAAGGCGTAGACTTTTGAAGATGTTCCTAGTTTTGTAATTCCTGTCAAAGTTTCAATTTTCTGTTACAGAGAACACTGGCGTATTTAAAGGATGTAAGGAAGAGCATTGAATAAAGATACTAAAACATGCATTACAAAGTACGCGTGGTCGTCTGGAAGAGAATTCGGTTAGGAAAATTAGAGCATCTACTAAACCTGTCAAATTACAGTAGACTCTTCATCAATTGTTACATTTTGCGGAAGTAACCTTCATGATTCCGCAAACGAGGCATTCTTATTAAAAAAATTAATGACGTCACTTGTCGTGTTTGGTAAGCTCATTGTTGGCCGTTATATTAGTAATTGCCCGATAAGAGTATGTGGACAGGTTTTCTGGTATGATTCCCCAGGCTTGAATACCGTATACAATTTTTAATTTGAGATAGAGCACTTCAGAATTTAATGCTGAGTTAATTGGACTGAGGTGATGTCAGGTCTGTCACTGCTTGTTAAATTGAACACAGAAACTATTGGATTTTGTATCTACATGCAAAAACCTAAATAACCCCATTTTGGATAACATGAATTCATACACAAAATCTTTTATAATAAATTATGATTTTTTTAAGATCAACCAAAATTGCCTGTATGTTATTATCTCATTCTTGTACTTCTTACATAATATCATGTACCTTCAGTTCAAGACTTATACTTCACTGATAATATGCAAATCACAACCTACAATTCCCTCCAGCAAAGATATTTATCCTTCAGTAAATGTGCCACAGCCTCCCAAAAGGGCCTTTCATACTAACGTCGACGCGTCGATGGTTTGGGGAGTTGCGGTCAGTATGAACGCTTAACTCCAGTGCTGGTTCGCAGTTAACAGCTCCAATTAACATTGCAGTTAACAGGTGGATTTAATAGCGCAGCGTCGACGCAGCGGTGCAGTATGAACGCTTAGCTTCGGTCCAATCGGAGTTATCGCCAGGTGCCACTGTTATCGTCAACAGTTACAGGGTAGTGTCGTCACTAATAGCTGCTTATATTTTGCTCTAATAACAACTAATCGATTTAAAAGCAAGTTAAATGTCATTTAGCACATGTAAAGGTTCTCAAATTGTCTCATTGAAAAAATCTTAGCGTGCAGCGCTACCTCGCGATAACTTCGATGACGACAGCGTCACCAACCGTTTACTTCGATGTTCATTAACTACCGAAGCCAGTATGAACAGTCCAGTTAACTGCGCTGTTTACGTCAACGTTCCTGTCAGACCGGAGTTATGTCAATATGAAAGGGCCTAAAGATAACTAATACACACTCTGAAATTAAGACAGAGGCCTTCACAAAGACCCTAAACAAAGGAAATTTATGATTAGAACAAAAATTGATTTCATACATACACATAATAAAGTCAGGACTGCCTTGTTTTTAACTCAGCAATTAGTTTAATGACCACATCTACAACCCAGACCAAATGCACAGGTCAACTGCCAGATTCCTTATCAGAGTAATTACAGCCAGAGTTCCTAGTAAACCTTGCCAAACCCTCAACACATCTGTGATGGTTTCATGCACTACTGCACACAGCAGGCAAAACCCATCAAACTGAGAAGGGGTCAACCAAGATGTTTTTAGACTAAACTTCACATTTGCAAGTCAAAGTTATGACCTACAGCCAGTATACACAGTAAGCTTGGCAATTTTATAACACAATAATTGGACAAGCTTGGAAATGTAACCAACTAGAAGCATTTTAACAAAATCTCACCAATTTCAAACAAATAGTCGCCAAGATTGCACTTTTTCATATTTCAAAGGTTTTTACCACTACTGAGAATGCTCACAAACTTCAAAATATTTGCTATCAATAGCTATGGTGCAAAACCTAGATAAAGCAAAGCATCATTCTGGCACTCTATATTACATATGAAAACAGAATAAAATTTCGCCTGTCTGCCGTACTATATCCTAAGTTGGTGAGATTCTACCATATTGTTAGTCACCTAAATTACTAGAACATTTATGTAGAAATGTTCCTAAAGCGTTCAACTCTCGTCCACACAGCTAAAAAAGTATCCTAAATTTCCTTTACATACAGAGAGTAAGTAAAACATTTTCTAATAAACTGGAAAACCGAAACAAACAAGAAATATCAAAAACGAAACCTCAGGCCAAGGGGTAAGATCATTTGTCAGATAATGTTACTAAGTTTGAAAAATGAAACTATTTCAAAATGACAATTTCGAAGNAGTTATGACCTACAGCCAGTATACACAGTAAGCTTGGCAATTTTATAACACAATAATTGGACAAGCTTGGAAATGTAACCAACTAGAAGCATTTTAACAAAATCTCACCAATTTCAAACAAATAGTCGCCAAGATTGCACTTTTTCATATTTCAAAGGTTTTTACCACTACTGAGAATGCTCACAAACTTCAAAATATTTGCTATCAATAGCTATGGTGCAAAACCTAGATAAAGCAAAGCATCATTCTGGCACTCTATATTACATATGAAAACAGAATAAAATTTCGCCTGTCTGCCGTACTATATCCTAAGTTGGTGAGATTCTACCATATTGTTAGTCACCTAAATTACTAGAACATTTATGTAGCAATGTTCCTAAAGCTTTCAACTCTCGTCCACACAGCTAAAAAAGTATCCTAATTTCCTTTACATACAGAGAGTAAGTAAAGCATTTTCTAATAAACTGGAAATCCGAAACAAACAAGAAATATCAAAAACGAAACCTCAGGCCAAGGGGTAAGATCATTTGTCAGATAATGTTACTAAGTTTGAAAAATGAAACTATTTCAAAATGACAATTTCGAAGGCCAAAAATTGTCAACTTCAAACTGGAATACAAAAAGTTTATGATGGAATTCCTGATCAAAGATATAACCAATAGTATCCACATGGTTTTAACATTCAGATGTAAAATAGAGGAGCTCTAAAACTTGCCCTAAAATAACTGGAAATAAATTGATGTCATAGGATGCCAGTTGGTGATGCCTTTCATCAATTCCATTGTTCACAGGTGTGACTGCCTCAGGCTAAAAGTTCATGCCCACATCTTGTGGAAGGCATCATATTTGCAGCATTCGCATTTAAGCATTTAATTAATTAATGTCCTCCCTGACAAGTTCCTAAGTCAAACACAGAAATGAACTCTCAGATCCGTAAGGAAATGTTAGCATAATTGCCTGACAAAGATGACCACTGCACTCCATGTATCATTTAGGGTATCCATCTTCCCATTCTGGCAGCCTTTCAATAAAAACCTTAATTGGCTTTAATGACATATCATAAAGACTTATGACTTTCTGACCTGACATGTGGTTCTTGGAATCTCTGGTATACTCATCTGTTGGACAAGTGTCAATGCCAGTGAAATTAACCAGACTAGAGGGCCAAACTGGTCAAGCCTACCAATAACTACATTTCTTGTAACCCTATAATGTATTCATGCCCCGTGCTTCAAAGTGCTTCAAAATGTTTGTGTCGAGTCTAGAAATCTTGAATCGTGTTTGAAAAGCCGAGTTATTCCGTTACACAAGAAAAAATGATTGAAATTGCCTTGGATAATAGTGCTTGGATAATAGTACTTGGATAACAGTACTTGGATTATAGTACTTGGATAATAGTACTTATTTTTCAATTATTAAGCAGTAAAATGACAGTGACATGCTGAGCAACTGAAAATAATGTGTGACTGCTGTTATTTTTGTGAATTTAAAGAACAGACAGGAATACTGGGACGCAAAAATATGATCTGCAATTTGCACCATTTTTTGAATTTTTGCTCATGGAAAACACTTAGATTACAACAAAAATGAAAACAGAGTTCGCTGTGCACTTTCAAACACTGACTCTGTTCCAGAGGACCTACTTTCCACAATTTTTGGGGTAAATGTCAATTTTGATTTCTTGGGATACATGAAAACAATCCAGGAATAATTGCACTCTACTGGCACTTTTTTCAATTGATGAAAAGCACAGGGGAGATAACCAACCAATGGAAAGGTTAATTCTTATATGTATATAGTTTCACTTCTGAATTATCTTAAATTGCATCCAAAGAGGTGTATAAATGAAGTTTATAGGACTTTCTCATAACTTCACTGTGTAAAATGACACAAAAATGAAGATTCCGTCACAGAAGCTATGTTCTTTTGCACAAATAACACACAACATTTCCCAAAGTTGTTACAGAGAAATTCAAATTCCATGTAACATTAGTGAGTGTTATGATAACAAACTCGGGGAAAAGCTAATGAGCAGACCTTAAGTAACTTAAAATAACTTACCCTAAAAAACTACAAAGGTAAATTTGGGATTAATTACATAGGGAATCTAATTCAAATTGTTTTCATTAAAAACAACACCAACTCATTTCTACAGGACAATTGTGAAGATTGTGAAAGGTTAGATAAACATAATCATCTGGAAGTCATAAGCATACCAAACAAGTGGAGCAACTCGATGTTGATGGGATCATACCAATGCTATGGTAATGCTAGTACTTTTGTACAACAGTAACTGGTGGACTGTATACTGCCTTTCATATTCTGATCAGTCTGATGTTTTAGGGAGTTTCGGTTGGAGGGAACAGTTTCGGTCTTCATTAGAGCTCAAGTTAACTTTGCACATAAAAAGGTACAATAAACAACAGAGCGTTGATGCTCCAATGCAATGTAAAAGTTTGACTTCGGTGACATGATTCCATTGTTTTTGAAATACTTGCCATTCTAATCTACCATTTCAAGCACTTCATTTCTTTCACTATCTAACTATATATATTATCTAACTCAAAATTACGCCTGTATAACATTTTCTGAACATCGTGTTGCGATAACTCCAATGAATTCGCTTGCTGGTAAGCACGGGAACTTATCTTGATGATTTCGAAACAAAATACATTTAGCACTAATCGTGTTGTAGGAAATGATATTTACCAAGACAACACTTAGCGACAAACTTTCATCTTGTGCCACAAGTTATTTTTTAAAGAATCCGCCTCATCGTAGTTTTGAGAACCCTTTTTTACTTGGTTCCAAAGTTTTAAACAGGTGTTGTTCAAAGTGACCTATTTTTCCCATTTATGGCACATGGGTAAATTGACTCGCTGCCTCAGGAGCAATGCCGACGTTTGGCTAACAATACTTTGATCCAGTAATTGAGAAACTGCCCATGTTCTATACTCTCTGTATGGTTCAACCGCATTTTTCTGAGATCTGTTAACAGGAAATTTTAAAATAAAAAATATTGGGGCGGCACATTTTCTTAAGGTAGGTGAGAAGATCTAAATAGCTGGCACCCGGGCTTTAGAGGCCCAAGTATGTCCTTGATGGACAGAACAAATACAGATGCAAAAATGGTTACTAACACTTCATCCATATTTTTCTTCCAAATTAAATGCTGCTCTTATTTAAAAGTTTTTAAGGTTTCATGAAAAAGCTACGTCGCTGGGGAGCATTAAACAGTAAAGCTTGTGATCTCATAACTTACTATTTGGGCAGGTGCTTATGTACAACATTCCAGCTCAAGTGAAACACAGAGAAAAAATACTTCTAAGAACAAAAGCAGTTCAAGTAAAACAGGAAAAAGCTTTCAATTTGATTGATTTACACGGATAACCAAAATACACTGCCAAGCAATTAAAAATACTTCAAAGAAACAATGTCAATTTTCAAAGACAGTGATGTTGGAACTAAGTTCTCTGATGAGCGTGGATCTTGTAAACATAAAGTCAGTCTCTTAATATTCTCTAATCTAGTTGGATTCTGTTCCGTAACCAACTTTATTCACATGCAATGTGTACATGCCCCATTATCGAATTCAGTTTTACGATTGACCCAACTCAAGCCACGTGCAAAACAGACATGGGCCACTTTCAAATTTGAACTTCAGTGTTGATCAAACCCAATAAACTCAGAAACATTTTCGTGAGTCGCTGACGGCTTAGATGTTCATGTTGGTAACAAAATAGAGTCCCATCACAGTACCGAATATTATGAAAGCTATTTTATCACAGTAATTAAGAACCAACTGGACTTTTTGTTTTTAGCTAGCTAAACAGGGCAAAGTGCAGTGTTCGAAACGTAAGGCATCGAGGACGATCGCAAAACCCTACAACTCACCAAAAAATGATTTTGAATTATTTCTTGCAACACTGCCACATAGAATACGTAACATACATGTTTTTAAGATTCTTTCATCTTTTACAGAAATTGTGTAGAAATCAACACTGACACATGACATTCCAAACAAAAAGTGTGTGCAAACCAGTCTACCAGCATTGTCCTGAACTGTTGAGAGATTTGGAACTGATATTAATTCCAGAAGCCCAGATGCCAATCCACAGGACATTCTCAGCATAGCTGTGAAGACATTACTGCAGACTTCTGCACATTGAACATGTTGACACCAACTGCCAAGGTCAGTGATTGAAGCAGAAAGCTGTCCAAAGGGGACAGACTGTATTGTTGTGAATGTCAACAGTTTTTCAAAACTTTTGTTGTTGTTGTGAAATATTAGTTTATAAGGAGAGTCAATCATATAACATCACATAAGCGCAGCTCTGAAGAAGGTCATTTCGCGAAACATCCAGCAAAGTAATTCATGCACAGGTGCTAGACTAACCCACCATGGCCATGGTGATCAGCAAATGAGCAGTAAGTGTCAGTAGTTACATAACCATGCTGTGTAGACAATTACTGACAAATCTGAAAGCTGATATCTTGTTGACATTTTTCTGGATGTGTATTTCAGACACATAACAATCAAAAAAGATGTTAGTCGACATTAAACCTGTGCATTGTCTCTAACAAGCTTTGATTTAGGTCATTTACCATTACAAAATTGATCTCAAATTGTTCCCCAGTTGAAGTAGATCTGATTTCTGAGCTTGGAAAGATCTTTTTAGATAGTACAGAGACATACTCCTGACGGCAATTGCTGCATGGTCCACCATAAATAAGAAGATTTAGGCGTCAATTTCTGAAATTCTATTGAAATAGCTTCCCATTTTCTAAGTTTCTTACCGATGTCCCAGGTTCAAGCCACAGTTACAAGCCTATTGAATGAATGCATCATTGATCACATTCTAACAAACTATTGATGAAGTCTAACTACATACAGGTTTAGTCTCACCTGTCGGAGGGTGGAGGCGAATTATTCTCACTTTCAGGTTTGTTTTCATTGGCTTTGTCGTCTGCTGACATCCCGTCTTTCGAAACGAATTCTTTATTTTCAATCAAAGGAGACGGAATGGGTTTCAAATTCTTCCTCCAGTTGACAGGCCCCTGGAAACTTTGTTCGGACACTTCCAGTTCTTCAGTTACGTTGTCCTGTGTGTCGGTAGCCATTTTTGACAAGGCTCATAGTGAACCGACGAAAAAATAAAATTTAAACTTGTCCTGCAAATAAAATCAGAAGTTTGCAATTCTCAAAGCACGACAAGAAAAAAAGTCTCGTTCTTAACAGATATCTGAAGAGCAAAGTGGGATGAATCGTGCGGATCGTGATGCAATCACGGGTGATTCCCGTACGAACTTACCTGGTTCGAAACTGCCTCTCCATTCAAATCACTCGCACTTTGGCATGTTATTCCTCTACGTGACGTCTGAGTTATTTATAGAATTAAGAACAAATGCATGCTGGGTACAAGAATGTTGCCAAAATCACCAGTAATTTTCTATAAATACCAACAACTGGTCAGGTTAAATACCCTTAAAACTGCGCCTTATGTACACTTTATCCCCTGGTGGTGTGTATTTTTTCATTTTCATCAATATGCTGTGAAAACTTCGGTTGCGATGACTACATTATAACAGCCACTAGGTGGCGCAATAATCAGTATAGTATACTGCAAGAATAGTTGGTGCGTGTTTGATGCGTGTTTGGTGAGTATCGTTGTTCCGGATGTTTAATTACTACAACTAGGCGCTGTTGTATTGTTTATCTTTGAACCGATGCATTACATATTACAGCAATTGATAAAATCTTAAAACTCACCCCTAATGTCAAGGCAAAGCCGAAAAAACGGTAAATGAAAGCAAGGGAACGAAGTTGTACTTGTACTGAACTTGTAGCAAACCGAGTTGCTTCCTCGTCGTAGTCGTACGAGTGCTTTATTTATTTCGCGAGTACGTGAGCTTATTTCGATCTTTTAGAGCAGTCCTCTTGTATACACCATAAGTAAGGAAGGAAGTTCAGCGTAGGCCATTACATTGCTACGTACTAACGTAGAACCATCAGAAGACTAGCGAGGTTCACACTCTTGACAGTACATGACCCCCTTGTCGGTCACAGTGGTGCTGCCTGCTGGCTTCTACTAACTTGCCTATTGACCCAGGTCATTCATTGTGTGACCCAATTGGAGGTCAACCAGCAGCCAATCAAAGCTATCAGAAAGCATGTCATGTAACCTTCCGACAGTTCTGTGTAGCCGTGGCGAACACTGAACTCCCTTCTTCACTTAAAGTGTATACCAGAGGTATGTTCTGAAAGATCGAAATATGCTTTCGAATCTCATTCACTAATGCATTATGTATGTCCACTACTAAACAAAGTAACAGGAGCTTGTATCTCGATCTTTCTAGAATATACTTCTCTTTACGATGAGAGGTTACCTTGATCTTTTTAGAACATACCCCGGCTCTCATATACTATGTAAGAAAGAATCCGTATGACTATAATCACTTTGCACTAAATGACATTTATGGTGCCGGAGACCCTTGGCAGTGCCCAGGTTCTCAATTCTGCTATCACTGGCTGACTCAATTGAAGGTCAGGCAGCAGCCAATCCCATCACGCCATGCTGTGCCGAGATTGAGAATCTGACGTACCTTTCATCCTAATCACCAGGGAGATGAAGTACAAGGCACTCTACCTTTTAGTAGGTGAATGTGCTAAATTTGAAAAACAAACCGAATACGTTTCTTTAATTTTGCGCACATCTTAACTTTATCCAGTTTTCTGTTATAAAAGTGGAGACTTAGATCAAAGAAAAGTCAGGCGTCAATTTCAAATAGTACACTTGTGACATGTGTTGTGCTATTTACTCAATTTTTTGGTTTGGTAAAAGTGACATCTTTCAGGAGATGGTGATAAATTCACTGAAGAAACATTTTCTCTCATCTCAGTTCACTGGTAATAAAATACTCAACAATACTAACAAGGTGCAATTACTTCTGATCATTTGTCTGCAAACCTGTAAGAAAAGAACAGTGAATTGGAAAATCGGGAAACTAGAAATTGACCAATAGGTGGCTATTTCATGAAGCTCAAACTTGGTGCACATGATCACTCCAAAATATGCAGAATATAAGATTAATGACATCCTTTCCGTACCCACAGGTAACCAATATAAAGTTTACTCAATGGAAAAAGTTTCTTTACCTTTTGTCACAACTTTAAACCCGATTTTAACCATTCACTTTTTACCCAACTGTGTACCATATTAGGCTGATGAGAAGAACGTTCTAGTAAAAGGATTGAGATAAGCCATGAGTATGTGGTTACATCGTCCCAGCCATGTTAGATGAGAACTGAATCCTGGCTTTGTCCCGTTATCAGAGTAAAATTCAGCAGTAAATGTTGATACTCCTATGGGCCGTCAGCATCTATAGAGAAAATAATGTCTGTGTGTGCTTCATACGTAGGCTCTGCTAGAACGTGGAGCAAAATAAGGGCACTTCCAAGCTTTGTTCTGTGTTTTTTAATAATTCAGATAGCCTATCATTGAACAAAGAATATCTGCCTACGCATAAAGTGACAATTTTGCGTATTTGAAATTGACCCCGTGACAGATCGTAGTGGTGATTTCTAATAAAACAAAAATGGATTTTGCTAATTGTTATAGCCAACTTCTGGTCAACGCTTAACTTAACTACAAATGTCCTACCCAACAATAATCCTAAAAATGCAATTTTGGCTTTCAAACAAGGACACAGTTACTACGGGCTGCTTCACGATCGTAACTTATATGTCATAACTTACCTTCACTCTTGTCACCTTTCTTAACTGGATTCACATATGTCACTGCCGTAACTTAAAAGCTTCATCGTACTAAACCTGTGATTTTGCTACGCTGTTGTGGTCCTTTCCGTTGAGAATACCTTGAGTTGATGACTTGCTTCCAATGCTGGCCAGACCCTTGGTTTCATCTGGTGTCCCATTAACCACTTCTACTCGTGTTTGATTTGTTGTTTTGAGGTATGTGCTTAAAGTTGTACAGTGAGCAGCTACATGCCACAATGTTGAGAGTGTGTGAAATGACAGAATGAACTCCGTGTTCACGTGAAGTGGCGAGACAATTTGGTCTGCTTGTTAATCCTGTCTTTTGGTATTAACTTTAGTACCATACTAAATTTATACCAGTTTAAATCACCTTTCGCATTGAAACTAAAATTCTTGTGATCCAGAAAGAATGTTAGTTCACTATTCTAAATCCATAGTGCGAAAGGCCCTTTAAACTATTGTTAGGCTGTGTGGTTGGTCTACCTAAATAAATACTATCATCTGTTTCTGGATGGACCAGTCAGAAGAACACACAAATTCACTTACGGAGGTTATTATGCCTATCGCCTTAGTGTTGGAATCTTGACCTTTCACGTTTCTCTTTGTGAAGTGCAATTAGTTCACCGTTCTCTAAATCCATAGTGCGAAAGGCCCTTCAAACTATTGTTAGGCTGTGCAGTGGTTTGAATTTTTTTGATGCAAACTAATTTTTAAAAATTTTTGTTGTTTCATTTCTGTCAACTAATTTATTATGGACTGTGACCATACCAAAACATAAATTGTCCTTTTCTCGGGAACTTGGCGATGAATAAGTAGAAACATCAGCAGCCAATTTCCCAAATCAGTCACCAAATTATCTTCAAAACTTGGTGGCAACAACATCCAATAGCAGCAAGTTACACAGGAATTCTTTGACAATTAAGCCTTTTATTGATTCATTAATTCATATGGCTTGTCTATAGATATATGTAAATATTGATCTTTGATGTAAATGTTACAGTTGAGTTTTGTTTAAGCATTAGGCATAGGATTAGTCTCTTGTGTAGCTTGGTTCACAGGTGACAACTGTCTGCTTTCAATTTTGAATAATGGCAGAGTGGCTGAAACCCTTGTGAATGGGTGAAATCCACTTGAGGATTTGTTAGAAGGTAGGTTTTGTTGGTATGTAAGACAGGTTATTAGTTGTGTTTATATTTGTAAAGTGGTATATGAGAAGTGTTGGTTTTGCTGAAGTGGGGGGCACCTATTTTAAGGTAGGTTGAAGGACAATAGGCTTTCTTGCTGACAGGTTATACTACAAGGAAACCAAACCATGAGCTTGGGATGTTTACCATGTCCAGTTGTTCTCAGCAGCCTAGAATTTTGAGCTACCCTGCTTTGATTTCATATTCACATGCTCAGATTTTGAGCGTGCAACTTTGTATTCTTCAAAATAGTGCCCAGTGTAGTCAGTAGACCTACTAAAACTGACAAAAATGAACCACAAACATTTTTTTTTTTTTAATTTCAAACATGGCATCCAGGGAAAATCAGTATTTTTCTGAATCTGCCGTTTTTATTCAACCAGTTTTTCCTTCTGCTTTCTGGCCAAAATTAACTACGATAAAATCTCATCAATTTCAGAAAAAAACTGTTTCTCAAGGTCTTTTAACTTTGTTGCGAATGCCCACATTTTCAAAAATATTTTCTGAATGGTGAAGATCTTGAACGTGGTGCAGCATTAACTTTATGCTGCAAAACTATGAAAATCTAAAATACAATTTCATTTGTGTTCAGTGCTAAATTGATGACACAACTGCAAAAGAATCTACAGACAAGGAGAGAACATAGTTATGAAAAATTATTTATTTTGGCGCTAATTTGCCGTAGTATAACATGTGTGAAAAGACCAAGAAAATGTGGTTGTTTTTCAAAGTTAACAAATGAATTTTGCAGTGTCTATTTTGGGAATCCGGACAAAACACAACAATCATCTTCTGCTATAAAACTATAATATATGTATTTGACTGTATCTGTTATGAAAATGTTCGGAGACTGGCTTTCAGAAATGTTCACCATTACTTTTTTGACATTAAAGGTGCATTTTGCCCTGTTTAGCTGTCTTAAAAACAGAAATCAAATTGCACTCTTTCCTCTTATGGTATTGATCTAAAAATGTTCTCATGTCTATGCTAGGACTTGTTTTCTGTTACCAAGAAGAACATATAAACTGGTAAGGAAACATATCGGAAAATCATTGATTTTACTATGGTTGGCTAATCCTGAAATTCAAAACTACTGCTGAGGGAATTCTGTTAAATATAGGTCAGTCGCGTGACCCAACAATGATTATTCCTGTTAGAACATCCCAGATCAGTTGGTGGCTTTGGCTCTGTGATTTAGAACTGAAAAGCGTTTAAAGTAACAGCTAAACAACTGAATACAGAGATCTAAACCTAGATAGAATTATTTTTATATCATAACTAATAATGACCAGTTGCAATAAACCAATTGATCTTAAAAGAAACAATTGTATACAATACATGTATATAGTACATCTGTGCAGATAGGGTTGCAAGCTTAGTTTGAGCCATTTATTGTTACCAAGGGGGTGATGTAAGGTTGGAATGTTTGTCTTGGAAATTGATTTTACCTAATGTTGTATCCTTTCAGTAAACTAAGATTACAGGATGGTTTCTCAAGTACAATTCAAATTTGATGTTCGGTATAAGAGCTAAATTTTAGCCATTGTATTCCTAATTTTTATGACAACCGTAGAAATTCTCCAATTTTAGATAGTGAAAAATCCATTATTTTGCTCAAGGTTGGAGCTTGTCCCAGTTTCAAGAATCACTAGAAAGACAATCCCATGTTGGAGAATTTGTACCGTATAATCTTGTAAGGCAAAAGTTAAACTAAGTTTATTATACCATAGCAGGAACTATCGTCAAATATGCTCAACCCCTAACATTTTTTGCAATCTCGGAAAAGAATTATTTTCTTCTCAGTGTGTGAAAATGAGACATTTTGCAGCAAACATGAACATTCCCTGCTTACATACATGTATTTTGGAGAGTGCAGGTGGTCTTAAATACAAACGTCATTATTAACTGTGTGGAAATAAGTTTAGTGCAAAGAACTACTTGTTTGCCTGACTGACGTGCAACAGGTGTCTGTAAAATATGCAATGTGTGTTTAGTAATGGAGTCCTCAACGCCTGCTTTTAGACTGTCTATCAGTCATCTACACCTGGCGGATTGATATAAAATACATTATTCATGGTACAAATTGGTGTCTTTTTTAAAGCTTATGTAAAGAACCCTTCATAGCTGACTGCTTTCTATAATGAACATTCATTTGACAAAATTACACTGAAGAAAGGTTGTAAATTTGTTTTGAATCGGGTGCTACCTTGTGCCTTTCTACGGGATAATCCAAGTAGAATGTCAATATTTTTCTAGCTCGATGAGACGTAGGTGATAGTCTTTTAGGGTTGTTTGAAGTTGGTCTCTAAGTGTACAAGGTTACTGGTAGTCTGAGGATGTGTTATGGGTGGGAACCCCTGTTGGTTTGACAGGTAAGGGTCATAAGATATATGAATATCCTTCCTTTGAGTCTTTGCAATAAGTGGGTAGGCGGTGAAGAATTTCTCTTGCATTGGACAGTTGTATTATTTGTTGTCACTGAAAACTTTTGATGGCGTTTACCTAGGTGTGTTGTAAAACTGACATAAGTTGGACACGTAAGTTGGATTTTACCATTAGCTTAACTTTGACAAAGTTTCATGATGGAGTTATTAGTTTGAACATTTAGTATAGCAGTTAGATAAGTTGTTTTTGACTTTCTTGAATGGGTGAAATCTTTTGCTCTGGTTAGATATGACTTCTGCAAGTGTATATTTTTACAGAAGCGCCCACACTTACTTACGTGGGTGCATATTGCCATCGTTTCCATCTGGATATCCACTGATGCATCTCCTAAACACCTTGCTTTTGATGAGATTTGGCAGATGTGTTTCTTTGAAACTGATGATGGAACATGCCAAGTTTCGGACTGATCCAACCATTTATGGGCTCCTTAGTGGCAATTTTGGCTTTTTACATTGAACTCTGTATGTTCTCCCTTTATGGCAAATAGTTGCAATTATGGAGACAATGATGCTTCCTTATTTTCCAATGGATTTGACATATTTTGTGCCGCACAGTGGAAACTACGGCAAATTTAGGAAGTAACAAGGGGGACAAGTGATTAACTTTTAATTTTTTTCAGAAGCAGATAAGTACTAGTACCAAATGACTGTATCATTTTCAAGTTCTATGATAAAATAGTATCAAGAAATATTTGTGAAGTTGTTTTTCTGATTCATTTGCAAAGTCAAGAGTGCCCTTACCTTTGATAGGTTTGATTTGGGAGGCCTCACAAACTAAAAATAGGAAATTGCCTGCTGCTGATGGGAAACCTTGCGATGTTTTTTATTTCATTTCCTTTTTATCTCTGAAGTTGGTGTTAAAAAAATACCACCTTTTCCTATTTATCAAAACACTAGCTAGACCTGGGGATTTGTGATCTGAGTATCTCCATTGTTTGGGTTATGGCTTACTTTGTACTAGTTTACACTCAAGTTTGGGATTGCTATACTTCGAACCGATTTATTCTTGTTGGTTTTAAGCCCTACTTCTTTCCGTTTACATTACCAAGATCATACTTTATCCCATGCGCGTTGAATCTGTCGAGGGAAATACGACCATGTAATTAAGTTTTCGTATTCACATCCCGCACTACTTCAACAGTGACCACTGACATGAAAAGTTCAAAAGGTAGGTCAATGTCGACTCGATGGTTTGATCATCAAACTTTCGGAAAATAGTTTAAAGTAATACAATTACAGCAGTGTAAATAACGCTTAACATACAATCAGGTCTCAATCGTAACATCTAGAACAGGACTGTTAATTATATGACAGTTCTGTCCCAGTTTTCATTTGCTAAATATTTTATCGTCTGCAACTCAGGCGCCGATTCCTCCATAACTGCAATATCAAATATTGTTTTTATTTAACTATTTTTAGGCGATGTTATAAGTTCAATGAAAAGTTACCCTTGTTTTCATCTCTGTTATCTCTTTTTGAGAAATAAATCGTGACCACATTTAAAACTTTTTTTACTAGAGAAAACTTGCAGCCTAATGCGATGTGATCCACCACGTGAACAGTCTGAGTGAAGTATTTAAAAAATCTGTGGAAAAATGAAAGAAACTTAGGAATTGGAAGCATATATAAGTACAAAACGTAAGTAAAATTCATTAAAGTACCTCATAGTGGTCAAAATCATACCTTAAATACATAACAGGCGTAACATGCTTAAGACTAAAAATGTGACATTTCCTTGAAATGTACTATGTGCCTTATTTTTTATGACTGTCCTCTTGGTGTAAGCACACCTTTCACCTCCCTGTGACAAAACCTTCCTCAAAAATTGAAAGTTATAGGAATGTTTTGCAGTGTTTGCTATTGCTTTTTGGTCTGTGGGCAATTTCATGATGATGAAAGCGAGGGGACAATAATCTTGTGAACTCAAATAATGCCAGAAATTTTGAACAAAGTTATGTTCAGGAACCTAGATCTGTAATTACGAAAATCCTATCTTGATGTGAACCCATGTGAATCAAATTGATTTGATGGTGCATTCAAGCAAGGTAAGAATTGGTTTAGGTTAAATTGATTCAAAACTACGTCCACAAGTAGGTTCAGTGAATCGATACCAAACTGCCTGCGTTTACATATTTAAATTGATTTGAACCCCAAACCGATTTTGAATGTCCTTTCATACCAATGTCGACATTTTCGGGAGTTGCAGTCAGTACGAACAGTTAAATTTGGTCCTGAATTGAAGTTAACAGTGCCAGTGGACAGGTGGATTTAACAATGGAGCATGGACGCTCCAGTGTGGTATGAACTGTTAACTTCAGTCTCATCGAAGTTATCGCTATGAGCTACTGCTAACATTAACAATTAAAAGTCAATGTTGTCGCTGATAATTGCTTTATATTTTGCTCGAATGATCACCAATCAAATTAGAAATAAGTTCTGTGTCAATTAGCACACGTAAAATTAATGTTCTCAAATTGTCACATTCAAAAAATGATAACGTGTACAGGATGCATCAGCGCTACTTACTGTTTACTTCGATGCTGTTAACTACCGAAGCTGGTATGAACAATTCAATTAACTTCGCAGTTTATGCTGGCGCTCTGCTTATATCAAAGTTAAGTTAGTATGAAGGGGCCTTAGTCTTCGTTGCAAGAGGGTATAGTAAAAATTCTTCAGGTTGGGGACAAAATATGACAGACAGGTGAAATTTCAAGATTCTCTACAAAAATAACTTTGAAGGACAATTAACTTTGCTTTCAGCATAGTTTGTATTGCGTAGCTGTTACCAAACAATATTTATTAAAAGTTTAAAGTTTAAACGTTTGCAACAGTTCGTTAAACACCTGCAAGTAGAGAGATGGCAATTTTTTCAACCATAGTAAATTGGAATGGTTATCTGAGTGGAACAAGCATCCACTCTGTTGTCTGGCTTCGTACAGCCTCTTTAAACAATGCGATAGCGCTTCATCCCTTCATGACCAGCTTTATTTGAAATTTCATCTTAGCTGAGATTTTGTCTACCTGATATCAGGTAAAACCCCATGTAGTTATCTTGTGATTAGACTGCAGTGTTTACATTACAGGGGTTACAAGCAACTGAAGTCCTTCTGGGTATGTTTGACATGATGACATTAGGCTTCACTAAGCTGGACTGTTGGAGTATTGAGTGGAACATTCCTTGAAGATTAACCAGAAATCACTATGGCGACCCGCTGCATGATGATGTTGGATTGTGTCGATGCCAGGGCAAAATCATTGTTGAAAAAGCATGCTCGGGTAAGATTTGCTGACTACTAATCAGTCACTGTTGATTGCCATTTACAAAAACAAATGTATTGTGAAAAAATATTTATTTTAGTCTGCTTGTTTCATGTCACTCTCATGAAACGAATCCTACTGACACCCTCACTGGTCGACATTGGACAACTAGACCAGGTTGTCAACCCTAACATGAGCTATAGATTCTGAGTAAATAATTACTCAGTCTGTCTTTTGAAACGTGGCTTATAATTTACTTATGAGTGGTGATGCCAGACAAAAGACTGTGTGAAGGCTTAACAATGGACTAGATTCAAACTGCTGTGGTCCCCAGTTCAATTGACACTAAACCAGAGATATTTGTAATGAGATGTCCTTTACACAGTAATCTTATTTACACTTACCACTTTACCCATTGTTATGCTTTCACCTGCTGTTTATATCATGCAACATGTACAATTTGGTTTCCACTCTGTTTGAGCTGATATGTCAAATTTTCAAATAAAATCTCATT
This sequence comes from Phoronis australis, assembly GCA_002633005.1. Lineage (NCBI taxonomy): Eukaryota > Metazoa > Phoronida > Phoronidae > Phoronis > Phoronis australis. The sequence continues at coordinate 286,097 of NMRA01000175.1, read as the reverse complement.
TAATTAAACAAGGGTTTGTTGCATGTTATTGCACTCCTGGGGGTTGACTGATGCTCATTGCGCTTTATTGGGAAACTCAAAAATGGGGGTTGGCCACCAAGCACAGGATTTTAAAAACAAATTTTTATGAAGTCTGAACTGGGACTTAATGCAAACCTTCATTTTTGTAGTGAATGAGCCAAAGCAACTATTTCATGTTTTCCCGCCTAAATCATGAGACGACTCCTAAGCTAATATTTGGGGTTTTGTTACCCCAACGCCTAAGTGAGCCTAAAGCCAGACTGTGACTTAATAAAACCATCCTAATTGATTCACAAAAAATAGCGCTTGTGGCTTAGCCACAATGCTGAAGAGTCCAGGATGAAATTGCCAAAACAGAGTTCAGTGTTCTAATAACACTGTCTTCAGCATCCAGCCACAATGACTTGTGTTTCTAGCAGCTGGTGTAGTCTGATCTTGGTGATGTTTCTGATTGTAGAACCGGCCCCTGGGTGACCTGCAGGCCAAGCACAATATCTCCCTTCAGGAGCCCCACCTGTTGGTAGAGCCTGTGGATGTCAACCTGTACATGGACTTAGCCAAACCCTACAGGGTGATGTCAGCGGATGACATAATTGAGGATCAGCACAGGGTGATGCACCAGTTACCCAGCAAAAGGTAAGACTGTTGAGAGATGGGAAATTAATTAAAAAAAAAATAATTGCAGGTGGTCTGATACACGTTGTATCAGACTTGCGCAGGCCTCGCATGTGGTATGGGAAATTAGGGAACAAGGCTGTTTCAAATCTATGAGTGAGTACTCGTCAACAGGGGCTTGGATGCATGGTTTTTGCCTAATCCAAGCATACACATTGAAATTAATATTTTCTTCTGGATTTCCGATGTTATGGCTCATAGAGCATGCAGTTTCTTGTGGTTTGTACCCGCATCTTTTTACACATATTTGTATGGCTTCTCATTTTCTGTTTCAACTAGAGTTGAATTTCAGCACTAATCATTGAGCCTCACGTAGCTACCTGATAAAGTGCTCTGCTTTATTTTGCTTAATGTTTTATTATCTTGGACATGGTTCCAATTTCAACAAATATTTCATTTTTATACTTTCTGGTCTTCGGTTTATTTCCTGTGGTGCTGCTAGCATGTAAGTGAGGGCTTGTCCACTGTATTGTACATACATTTAAGAAAACTGAGTTGTTCTGTTTTCCAATGTAGTACTCCGAGAACATACCAAGGCTCAACTGGGTGAGTTAGGCTTCTATTTAGGTGGCTGTGTTCTGATATGAACACCTAATTCAGCACGAGTGTTGTACATGTAGTTATAAGTATGAGTGAACACATACAATTGCACTAATGGTTGGATACTGTGACTCATGTCGCACGTTGAACACTAACAGCTGACTTTCGAAGTAGCTGCGCCATACTGAAATTCACTGCCAGGGATGAGGTTTTTGTTGGACATGCGTTCAGCGCCACCTACGGAGCCCTTGTAATGCTGACGGTAGGTTTCAACCTACTTGTATAAACAGCGTTTTAACACCTTTGCCTCCATAATAATGCCAGCAAATTACCACTGCTGTACGATGGGATGTACCAATGGCAAACCTTTTGAAATATCAATTGATGAGCATCAAAGACGTCCTGTCCTACACATTTCCCACTGCGAAGATGTATCCGCTACAAAGACAGTGTCTGCCGCTTATAAAGCAGGAAAATTTCGACCTCTCCTGGTGTCAAAGAGCTAAAACAATTAAGTGAACTCAAACTAATCAAACAATGCCAGTGGCTGACAGTGAAATCTGTTCCTCTGCTTTTGAACCACTATGAATTCCTGCCCACTAAATCTGAATAAGGATCAATCGGAAGTCACTTTCGTGCTGTCATTACTCTAGAGAGTGCTGATATGAAAAGTCCCCAGCCTATTGTTTTTGGCTAATCAAGTTAAGGTTTGCAGTTACATGTAGGTGCATGAATATAGCAATGCTTGTGATAGAAAAGTAATGGGTTGTCGCCAGTAGGTGCAGTAGATGCTCTGTTAAACTCTGCATGTTAATAGTTTTGAGGCACGTAAAGTACCTTTCATTCCATGTGTATTTACTAGTCTTTAAACTCTCTGAATTTTATCTACCACTTAAACAGTTTTGTGTTAAGTGATGAAACTGTGTACGCTTGAACAGAATTGATATTCTATACATGAGGGAAGCAGATACTATTAACTAAATCCAATGTGATGTTAAGTTCTGACTCAAACTGATCACTGAGTTTCGCCAATAAGTCCTTTTTCAATTAATTTCTAGTAGCAACAGTAAAAGTACCATAAAGTGCATCCAACCAGTCTCGGAAGCTTCATGTGAATAAAGCACAATCCGACTTTTCTGAAAGCCCAAGGACGCACATTTTACTATGATGCTTTTCCATGTTGTATCACTGGACAAGCAATTTAAATCTTGCATATTTATTGTCACCAGTTGTAGTTTGTTACAATTTCTAACTTAGAGCCTTGCTTGAATGGATGTTTGTCATTTTAGATGTACAAGACCAGATGGTCTTAGCAGTGCTTTAGCAATTCAAGAAAACACGATTTTAACACTCAAAATGCCGCTGTCTATAGTTTTAATGTAGCCTCAGAAGAAGTGTGTATCTGCCGGGGGTGAGTTTAGTAAATGGAATACCAGTATGGGTGTGTGTTGTTTGTAGCTGATTAAATCAACTACGGATTCTTTCAGTGACGTTGACAAAAATCAGACAATAAGCCTAACTGTTCGTTACATTTTGCAATTTATGACATCAATGTGGCCAAAGTGATGTTGCTACCATACCGTAAGAACTTAAAATTGATACCGTGCTATCGTTCAATGTAGACTTTGAGCTTCTCATGTCACAAACATAAAAAATTGACCAAGCTTTGTCATCCCTATCTTATCTCCTTATCTTCAGTTGCCTAGGATACACAGAGTACCCTTTTCCAGAAGGTCCCAAACCGTATACTTGAAGCAAGAGCTCTCGCTTTAAAATTGTATTTCAAAAGTTTTGTAGCGGTTCAGTGAAATCCAAATACGACAAAACGCCGCCAATTTATTAAAGAGAAGTAGCAGAAAGTAAGCTCACTGTTGAGTTTTTTACATTTTCGTGTAAATACCACCAACCAATGTTTTGATGAACTGTGGGCTTTTACAACAGTGTTAGAAGTCTTTGGGAAATGCAAACTGATTACTTTGGCAATTATTTTTTCTGGAATTGGTGGAATTTGCATCTCTTGAACTAGTGTTTCCCAGTGACTCAATGTTCAACAAGTTTGACCTAAAGTTCATTACAAAAATTGCATAGAGCTCTAAAAATCCAAAACAGAGAATATAGCACTTGTCTTTCTTCATTCACTAAGAAAAATATTTCTTATCATTTTAGACAAAATGTACCTGTGGCACGCTGTAGTATCTTAATGATATCATACAACTGTAGGCATAGTAGCTTTTGACCAATTAATTTGAGTGGACTTTATTTTGTGTGTTTGCGAATTTGGCTGTCGGTAACACTCCAACTTTTAATAAATACTAAAAAATCAAACGTAATTATTCTTCAATTTGCTGCTATGACAAAAACCATAACATTGTTTATTTTCTACAATGTATTTTTTGGTAAAGTCAGTCTTGTTTACAAAAAAGCAGTGCACATGCTCTTTGCATTTAAGATAGTCAAGTGCATTTTGGACCAAACACCCATCTCGGATTCTAAGAAGCAATTTTGTTTTGTGACAAATACAGAAGGTGGCCATTCAAATTTTCAAGTGCATTATGTAAATTACATAATAAGTTGTTCTTTTTTCCTTGGTAATAAAACGGCATATTTTAGTTGATTTCTTTGAATATTTTATTCAGAAAAATCCCCTGAAGCATCCATGTAATGGTAGTCTTACTGGCCACTCCTTAGTGTTAGTAACATAGTTAGTTAGAGCACAAGTATCAGATTCTGACTACAACTGAACCAGGTGAAATTGTCAACAACAAACATTAGAGTAGAGGAAAAGTCACTTTGCATATTAGTTTTGTGGGAATGGACAATTTTATGGAAAATTTCAGTTAATATGTGGTTAAGCTTACCAACCCAGTCATCAGTTCTATCTTACCGTCTGCTCAGTGCTGATGGATTGTCAGAGGAAGGATCTACAGCCTGTGTTAAAGCGCCCTCTGTTGGGCATCTTTAACTTAATATGTTCATGCCATTAGCCCTTAGCAACAGGTTTTCATTGTGTGAATTTTTTTATAAAATCCTTATGCAAAGATTATTCTGTATCTCTCTTTGACTTTTATTTTAAACCAAGGTTTGGATTAAAATATTCTGACCATTTCCTTGGAATTAATTTGTGGAAATGTGGTTTGGCTTTACAAGTTACTAGATACTGTGTACCTGAATTAAAGTTGAGCATGGTTGGAAGGACAGAATGCTGTCAGTTGCAATGTTCGTCTTAGTCCCGAAGGGGAGACCGTTTTGTTCTGTTCTTGGTTATTTTTGTGAATAATTAAATATTAGCTAAATAATTTCCATAGCAATGATAACATTCAGACTGGCTGCAGTGGGCATTAGCCTGACTGAAAATATGAAGATGGTGACTCAATATTTTACAGGCTGAGAATGCTTAAATGCACTGTATAGTCATGATAGATATGACAATTAATCGAAACTTGAGCATGGTAGATCAAAATTTTAAGGTGGTGGTCAAATTTGTGGAGGGGGTTTAAAATGCGAGAATGGTGGCCTATCACAATCAAAAAGCCTGGTGAGAGGGCTGCTATTTGAACATTTTAGTTATTTTTTAAGTTGTAAAACTAAAATTTTGAATGCACTCTAACCTTACAGTACACTTTCTTTCAAACAAAATTGCCAGTTTTAAGAATTGTATATATTTATATAATGGTCCTAACATTTGGCTCTCTATAGAGTACACATAGCTATTGTTGCGGTTTATTTTAGTAACATGGTCAGCCTTTGATCACATTGTTCAGTTCTTTACCGTCATTGGTTGTTATTTCGTAATGACCTATTTCGTTACCAGTTGTTATATTTAATCACATTGACATTTTGAGTGTAACGGGTTTTGTTTTCAACATTTCTTTTGTGTCTACTAACAATACTGTTGTGTATGGTGGCTATACAACACAGCTAGGTAACACAGATGCGAAGACATTTTGTGACATTGAAACAAGGTTAATAAATATTAAATTCTGGTCCTGGTATGAAATGTAGTTATACTGGAATTCAGTGTTGTGATGTCTACAGTCAACATTCTGTTGCCTGAGTGCAACTTAACCATGAAAAAGGTGCTCTAGAAAGTGTTCTGCAAGTTTAAAAACCGGGAAAAGAATATCAGCTTCCTTTCAAGGTAGTCTTACTTTGCAGCTGGAGAAATTTGTCTTTAAGAATCTTGTGTGCATCACTTTTGGTCTGTGTGACTCTTATAGCTCTACAGTTAGCAGATTTGGCTTTATTTCGATACTGTTACTCTTCCATACTTGCGCTGCATCAGTTGCCTCAATGAAAGAGTTTGTCAGGCGAAGGGATGACCAAATGGACAGGGCTGGACAGTGGACAATGTCTGTTTTTTCATTTTTCAAAAAGTTACAAAAAGTCTAGTTTCTCGCCAGTTGGCAAGGTCACTCAAGTCTTGGCATCAGATATCACTATGCATTATAAGGGAATCATTTTTGGTGATTTTGCTTTAGCTCTCAGATATCTTACGTCATGGAATGGGATTCTGTTGCTCATTTGCTAGTGTTTGTGGGAGTGTGAGTGTGAGCATTTGCTTTAACCAAATTTTTCTTTGATCTGAATTAGTTCCTCTAGTTGTCATTTATTGAAGTGACAATATCCCATGATATGTGTCAAGCTTTGGCAATGTTCTATGACTATGGCAAAAAAATTGAGATATGAGTTGAAAACCTTATGTGCACGATTTTGGACTTCTTTTGTTGAAATGAGTCAGAAGTGAGACTTTGAGATCATCAACTTTGGCAGAGACTGTTGATAAGGAGAACAGATGTCGTCTGAACACTTGTAGAAGAATGATTGCAAATATCAAAAATGCTCCTCAAATTTGTTGTGAATAGACAAAAAGAAATTTACCTCCTGGCTCTTGATCACAGCTCTTTGAGCGTGTGTTCTTTAATGGTAGTTGTCATTGATTGATAATTAGTATGCATTTAAGAATATTCTGGAGGTACTGTGACAGTTGGCTATTGATTGTATTCCACAGTTCATATAACTAATTATGTTGTTATTCTTTAGGACGGCAGTATCGGCACCTGTCAGACGTCGCACTCAACCTCGGACGGCTGAACAACTGAAGGATCAACCACACGTAAAGGATATTTTGGCAGGTGAGAGGCTCACCCCTGCTGTATGTACTTTTGCTCACTGAAGCCTGCTTCACGATGACATGATTTATTGTTTTGTACTTTGGGATCTCATTTCTGCTTTTGAAAAGTCCTTACCTCCCAACTATTCCCTGTTTGGACGTCTAGTGATCCTTGATGTTAATTATTCAGTTGCCAATGACACATGATACCCTTCATAAACCAGTCACAGACTAAGTGTAACACATTGAGAATATGTTTTATGAAACGGACACATTTTTGATTTCCCATGACGTGATAAGGTGTGGCCTTTAAAAACATCTCGATGAATATAATATGGAAATTTTTTTTATTTACCGGTACTTTCATACAATGAGTAGTTGCATTCCTGTGGTAATTGCACTCAACTATAGTCTAGACTGAGTGAAGTCATAGACTGTGTCTGTACAGGCTACTATACATTTTCTGTCTATTGCTCTGATTTGTATTCAAATGGTAATTTCTAATCTCCTGTATGTTGCTTTATAATATATTTAGTTTATATATCTTTGCCACTGGTATATATTCCAAATAGACCATCGTGTTTCTAAATATCTATGTCACAAACTTGTATCCTATCTGGTACCTTCAAAAAATGTTTTGTTTTGTAAATGCACAACAATTTTTCAGTAGCCTTTCCCGACATTTTCCACAAGATAATTTGGTGCTTGTCTTTATAGTGAAATAAAAATAATGACCATAAAAAATAGTGCAGGTGGTCCGATACAAGCTGTGTCAGAAGTTCACTAGCCACTCAGTTGGTCCCACTGCACCAAACAACCAAGACCATTTTTCATTTATTAATGCACACACATAACAGATATAGTTTATGTACATAAATTAAGACAGAGCTGAGGAGCTGAGGTATCATGCAAGTTATGTGTTAAATTCACCTACATTGTGTTTTCACCCAGATTCTGTCAACAGTGTCTGAAAGCGAATCTTTTTTCAGCTACTGACTGTCGTATTGACCAAGTGTCTGCTTCCATTTACACTTTTTGACTTTCTTTGCTGTCACAAAAGCAACCCTCTTATGGTAACCGTTAACAACCCTTTTGTTGCAGTGTCAAGTCGTTATATGAGACCTGTCACTTCTCAACATAGACACCATTCAACTCCCAAACACATTGCTAAACGACCTAGTACTACAGGTAAGGTTTCTGAGGAGTATCTTCAAGTCTAATTACAGGCTATTGGATTTTTTAATTCACTTTTTGTTAAGTGCATTATCAGTGATCGCTTTTTACTGCAAAAGCTCTAGTATTTAAAGTTGGATCACAATTCAAAATGTGTTTACTGAATTGACTGATTAAATGTATTGAAAGTTAAACCATTTACGTTTAGTTGTTGAAATGTTTTTGTACGCCATGTTCCCTGACTTGCTGGGTAATCGCATTGTTAGCCTGATTGTATACTAGTTGCCTACTACATTATTGAGTTTGATTTTCCAAAATGAATAAATTGAACGTGTGGTAATTCTCCACTTATTTGGCGCAAAAATAATTGCCAAAATTGACATTTTCAATTTTCCAAAAGCCGATGATGTTGCTACAGATAGTGAAAGCTTTACAAAAGGTTGCTTTAGGACATCTGTGTATTGCAAGCCAAGCCAATGTAATACACTAAAGATTTCCTTGTCCATGCTCTTGTGGGACAATTTGAATAAATAAAATTTAGCTTTAAATAGGTGAAGAATTACTGTACTTTAGTTTCAACAGTAGCTGAGAGTAATGGACCTGCGCATGATGAAAAAAATGTTATGAACCAGTGGGCTATAGTTGTAGTATGATTCACAACATTACTTATTGACTTGTGTCACGGCATACAAATGCCAAAGATGACCGGACCGAATTGTGTTTCTCCGTCACGATGTGTCGCTATAGCTACTCTGTTGCCAGCAAATTCACTCGCCGTGACGGGGAATTTTGCTTACATTCAGTCGCCATGATGGAGGCATTCTGGGACATTTTATCTTATTGATTAAATATGTAGTGTATACTGTAACAAGAAAATCTCATACCTTGATGGTGGCTGCATATAGTCAGACTATAATGCTTGTCTCTCTTTAGTTGTTGAAGTTTTTCATGGAAATGATCCCCGAGTCAATTAAAATGAGTAGTAGTCTGCCTTATGTCGTTGCATATAAATCTTAATCCACCATGTAAATATAGAATGCACGCCACCTGTTGCTGGCCACATCACATGACCTAATGAACATAAGTCTGAAAAGATTTCTGCCCTGACCGAGACTCGAACCCGGGACCTTCTGCTATCGTTCTAGACTTATATTCATGAGGCCACGTGATGTGGCTAACAGGTGGCGTGCAGACCAGACTTAAAAATGTTTGCTATCTGTATTTCCACGCCGCTTCAAGATTTACATATTCATACACATACAAACACGCATGCACGCACGCACACACACACACACACGAGTTTATGGGCTTGATGCCCACTGTTAAGTCTGACTGGATTTCTGTGTTCCACCAATGTCCCGATGGCTAAGTGGACTAGAGTGTCTACTCGTCTGTAGAAGGTCCCGGTAACATTTTAATGGTGCCGTTTTCAATTACTGATTGAGTACTAAACCTCTCAGTTCTTCTACAGCTACCATAACTCTTCGTTTCATTTCCAGCGACTGTGTTTCATTGAATTATCAGGTAATTTATAGAAATATGCATGTTAAGTGATTTGATTGATTACCCATGTTGCATTTGCCCTTGTTCCTCATCCACGTTCCCATTGCATTTAGTCGCCTTACCCCCAGTCAACACAGGTAAACATTGGTGCTTAGTTCTGTTCTCACACGCACGAATGGAGTTTTGTTCCAAGTCTTTGAGACCCTGCTATGTATGATGTACCAAGCTCTTGTTTGTTGGTTATGTTTTGTTCCATGTTATGAACGCTTGACCATTTGTGTTTATGTCTATCTGCTGATTCATAGATGAAAAAAGACTAATATCGGTTACTTACACTTAATTAGAATCTCATTTTTGCATTAATTTCTTAAATTTAAAACTTGAATTGCTGCTGCACGATTTTTGATTCTTTTGAAAAAATGTTAATGCTAAATTGACCTATAACCGGTATTTTCTTTTAATAAATGAGGTTTGATTTAGGCCACTAACCAATGTGAATTAAAGGAGAATGACACTAAAAAACAACGTACATTGTATCAATTTAGATCCAGTAGTTCCACTTGATAACAGCAAAAGTGGTCTCAAGTTGTTCCTTAGTTGAAATAGGTGTGGCTTCCACTCTTGGAAGGAACTGGCAGTTCACTTCTTCTTCAAACCTAAGCTCCCTGAGCTAGCTGTCATTCCACGAGTTGATCTGATGGAATTATGAACAGTCAGTCCTGCCCCAGCCCAGAGAACACTTCTAAACTGAGTAACGAACAAAACAAGAAACAAGACTAATTTTTATAACACTAATTGGATTAAAGCAAAACTTAAATAATAAGAGGTTTTATTTTCTGCTCTTCCTTGCAGTTTTGCTTAGCCTTAAATTATATTATAAGCAACAATTTTGTGTATTTGAGATCAGCTTCAAGATGGTTTCGCTTTTCTTGTGAGAAACTTTCTCTACGGAACAGCCCAGGCAATATATAACAAATGCCGAGCTGATGAAGTCAGTCTGTGGAATTGCTGTAGGACTGTCAGTGGATTTCAAAACTGGGGATTTTAATGTGCAAAATGTGTCCGTACATATCCGTTATGGTTGCTGCAAGATTCTGACTGGAAAGATGCACTGGAAGCAAGAAGCTTGTGGATGCCATCCTCTGATTTTACTACATTTAAGTGTGGAGAATAGGCAGAGCAAAAATTCTGTGCTCACACCTTTAATGAAAATTAAAATACTATTATCTCTATAATATGCATTATTCTGTCTTCAATGCTTGAGAACCTGTTATGTATGAATCTTAGTGAGGTTTTTTGGCCTTGGGGAATTGTCAATTTCAATATAATAGTATTATTATGTGTTGCAAATACCCCCTTCCCGTAAAATTAAGATGAATTGAAAAGGCATTTCCTTCTACCCTTTGCCTGAATGTGATATTTCTGAAATCGGTCCGATTAATGACGCCATGACAACAGTTGGGTTTCATCCATCAAACGGAGTTGGTAGTTGACCAGTAGTTTAATGCTTAACACTGAAATGTTGGAAACTCCTCAAACTCCTTGAGCTTTATGTTATTTTAAATGATAGGCCTCTTGCTCAAACGGGTGATTTCGTGTGTGCACGTGCTACTCTTTCAGTAAAACCAATAGCGAATCATAAAACTGTGTGTTGCATAGTATTTGAATTATCTCCTAAATTTTTCTCAACAACTTATAGTCAAAGAAATCATTTTAAATTCTTCATTCATTTTATTAGGTTATGCATTCTTGATATTCATTTTCAGGCAGTGTCAAGAGGCCTCGCCCAGAGTTTATGACCATAAAGTTAGACAAAGACCTCCTGGAGTCTGCACGGAACTATCAGCAATCTCAAAGTGAACTGCGTCGACAATTTGATGAAACAGCGGACTTAACCGAGGGAAATTTTGTCCGTGGCAAAAAGAAGTCAGATTCGTCTTCTGCTTCCCTTGACGGTTCAGGACAGTGGCTGACGTTTGGAGGTGGTAGCCATGGTGATGGTGGTGGCGGTGCCATTGATGCGTTCACAAGTAAGGGTTGAATCAATGTGATGAAGCATCTATTGGCCCTGATTGACACATTTACAAAAACATACTGAACATTTTGTGCCACAGTGATGGGAATCTTGGTCGTTATTTTTATGGACTAAAATGTAATAATTTTACTGACAAAGAACGCAATCCTATCGGTGTTATGGTTCTGCTTTCCATGAGGGCCAAACATAAAATTGATGACCACTAACACCTATACAAGTAATAGTGGAATACATAAAACAGATACTGTTCTTTGTTTGGTTTCAACATGTGATGGGTCACAGGCAGATTTAGGGGGTGACATGCTGTGGATATGGCAAAAAACACACTATCAGCACTAGTTTCCCTAAAATTCTAAGCCAGTATTCGGTCTAGGTTCGGTAAAGGCTCTTGAGCAATGTAGGATAAGTGTCTTATAATAAAATGTAGCTGTTGATCCATCCAGGAAAACTCAGTAGACTCTACTGCCAGATTATGTGCATTTTTAAGATAGGAATTTTATTTCAATATTGTCACTCACTGAATTTTGTGCTCTTCATTGTGGTAGATATTTTAAGGTTGATGCTTGTTTCGTGTGGACAAGAAAGCACCAATTGCATCATACTTTCATTGTCTCACATTTTGAGAACCAGCTTTCTTCACTGAATAACGGCACAACACTAGTTCTAAAAATCCGTGACCTCTGCAAGGGACTATTGCTTTATTTTCCTTGAATGTACACAGGCATGAAGAAACCTGAAGAGTACTACATTGTGGAAGGCGTGTCTGGCAGCCATCTTGCTCAGAAGATTAAAGAAGGCGACAGAGTACGCATCGGGAAGAATGGAATTGTGCAGCAGACGGAGAAGAAAGTGAGGCGAGACAAGTGAGTGACTGATACAACATTCATGTGCTGTCCAATCAGGAGACAGATGAGACGTCTGATTCACCAACTGAAGAAAAGTATTTCACATGTTGCAAGTGATTGTCAGATGTCTGATGTGTCTTTGTATTGTTTACACTCCAAATTAGATGACAGATCTGCCTTTTCCAATGAGGATGCTACATTCCAATGACGTGGTTTGGCTCTGTTCCCCCATGGCGATCGTGCATTATTGATCAGAGTGTTAGCATTTTCAAATTGCTCTTTCTTTATTCTGTGTCTAATATGGCCAAATGTCAGTTTGCATGCATTGGTATGGAAAACCATTGTATAGTCTGGGGATTTTTGAGATGCAACTATGATTTTTGCTTTTATGTATAAGACAATGACGACCAGCCAATCAAACTTGATTTCATTTCAGATTTGACACAATCTACCATGATTACGAGCAAGAATATCACAAAGAAATTGAAGACATCGGTGGCAAACCCATACCTTTGTCTTGGGAAGACCAGGTGTCATGGGAGAAAGTCACTGTCATTAAACCGTCTGCATCCAAAGAAAACAGTCCTAGAATTGTAAGATGGAATTTCTTTATTACTAATTGGATATTCTGTAGCTCAACATCACTTAATTTGGAAGAACATCCTTTTGTTATTAGGGAGTGTAAATGCAAACAAAACAACATGGCATACATTGACACAACTGTATTGCTCATAAACATGCAGTCAGTGGAGTTTAACATATGGTTAACGCTGCTGTAAACCTGTGTTCCATATAAGAACCAACCTTTTTATTTAAAGATGTTGTTAACGAGCTTGGAAAAATCAGCAGTTTTTTCTTGCTTTAGATCATGTTTGGCATATAAAATGACGGCCATGATAAGCCAAGTTGTCGAGCCAGGTCTCTAGCAATAATGAGTACTTTCCAAAAAATCTCATCTAATCTAAGTAAATGTTATGTTTAGACCAATTTGATAACAGTGGTCTGAATTAAAAGTTCGTTTTTGGGCAGAATATGAGTGAATAGCAACTTTGTGCATTTTTTGTCATTTAAAGCTGAACTTTGCCCCTTAGCTGTCAATGTTGAATTCTTAACCGAAGCACTTTGGGGATTAAAAACATTACCACGCTTTTCCAATCTTGAATGAGCTGGTAACTCAAGGCACAGGGAATGCGTACATGCACCATTTTTGAATCCATAATTTTAGTGTTGGCCAACCCTAATAAACTATTAAGTGTTTTCTTGAGTTGCTGATGATTTCCATATTCTTGGTAATGGGAATAAAACCTTATCACAGAAAAGATTATTGTGAAGACAATTTTAAGACAGTAAATGATCTACTTAGATTCCCGTTGTAGCCAGGGTGAAGTGCATGCAGTTTTAAATCATGTTGTTAAAGTTGTTTGATTTCATACAATCTAGATTGTCTTTCTGTATTTTGTATTAAATGTGCGTTTTTGTTGCTTTTCAGAATCTTTGTGAAACACATCCTGTACAATTCGAAAAACTGAACAAGGATGAAGAGCGACCTAAACTCGCCCGATCAAATGTATCCAAGGGTAACTACAGAGTTCAAACTGCAAAGAAATCACGTAGGCGAATTGACGGCATAAAGACAGCTATGGATGAACTGTCTATTTGTAAAGGCACTGCTGACGAGTACGATCCTGACTACGAGAACCCATTGCGTTATGAGGAAATTATTCAAGAGGCAGTGGCAACCTCTGCGGCTGCCAATAAAAAATCGAGTCCGAGAAGACGAAAGCTGAATACTTACCAGTATCCACGTTGGCAGGAGAACTCGAGTGATTTTAGCGAGGTAAAAATTGCCTCGCCAAGAGAGTACTTGCGGTCTGTAAGCAAATTAAGCATGGCTGAATCAACCATGACGACAGCCAGCGAACTGAGACAGCACATGCTGAGACAAGTGTCGACACCTATGCACACAAGTCACGACCCTGAGCTGAGTATCATTGCGCCAGGGCAGCGAGATAAATCACGTGTCGACTATGACAGGTCACCTTCACCAATCCGCCCTCCAACGGCGACACCCTTACATAAAACCAGTGCTCGAGCAGGTGTAAGTATTACACTGAATGGAATGCAAGGAGAAACTGAGTTTATTAAGATCGCAACATCAATGAAAACACCGCATCATTCCAATCAGACGCCTGCTGTGATACATAGTCCGTCTGGACGTCAGCGCTATATCATTCAGGTAGAGGACACCAACATAGGGCACTATGGCAGTGACCGTCGCTATGACAACTTGCCAGGATACGGTTTGGAAATGTTTGATCATCCAAGGGTGATGGAAGGTAATGAGTCTGACAACACAAACAACTATCGCACCAACACACCTGTCAGTTTTGATTCTCGCCCACTAAGTGGCTCATCTCTGAATCACCGTCAGATGTCTGTGAATGTTCCGACAGGTGGAGCCACCAGCATGGCTTCATCGGATGTCAACTCAATGTCGGACTTTTTGGAATTTGAAGTTCCGAATACTGTGCAGAATGTGCCTCAGCACACTCCGATCCCTGAAGAGAATACGTCGTTTGTGGATTCAGTGACCAGCAGCAGAATGGGAGCATTGAGGGCGGGTCTGGAACATTTGACGGACAGGCCAAGTACCGTCTTGTGCAAATCTGTCACAAATACGAGCCGACCCAGCACAGCAACGTCACTGAAGAGTGATACATTCTCACTGAATGAGAAACCCGATTCCCTGGAATACAATGGTCATGTGGCCATGGACAATGGACACACGACCACCATGTCAACAGCTGATGGTGATGAAGAGAATAGCGCTTTAAAGAAAACCAGTGCCAAGGTAAATAGCGATAGCAATAAAAGTAATGAGTCTGAGGAGGGAGAAGCAGAAGACAGTGAAAAACTGAGTATAGAAGTGACTATTACAAGAAAGCCAGTAAGAATTTCACCTGAAACGAGAAGATTTATAGAAACAGTCTCTAAACACAATCCAACACAGTCACAAAGTTTTCAAAATATTCTGAGTGAAAACGAGAATGAATGTACGGGAAGTGACGAACCAGCCGCCGAGCTGACAAAACTACGAGAGCAAATCAAAAGTGAGCTGAAGGACTCGCAAATAATGACTGAGGCAGAACTTCAAGACATGTATATGCATCAACAGTATGTTAGTGAAAGGTTACAAGAGGAGTCTGGGTAATGTGAAAGGATATGTGGAAATACTGCTGACATATCAAATATTTCTCAAAGGTTCAAGCCATTATGTTGAATTGAAATTGATTACAATAAATCACCAGGGGTCTGTCTCATAAAAACTGACTTAAGACTTAAGACAGAAATTTGGTCTTACACTGGCATTTCACAATTGTGGAAAAATTAAGCCAAGCAATTATGAGCGCATCACAGTCTGGCATGGAAATAATTAATAGAAATTATTTCGGAAACTAGCAGTTGTGTTTATATTCTCAGATACTTTGCACTTCTGCGCAGTGAGATTTAATTACTTTTCAGAAATAGTAGTGTGGAGCGTAAGACCAAATTTCTGACTTAAATGTTAAGTCAGTCTCCTGAAACAGATCTCTGGAATGTTGGACTATGACGGCCATACTGCCTCACAGTGGCATGAACTAGCCCATGGTGATTGGCAACATTATGGGCCTCATCTGAATGACCTGTCAGTTCTTCACAAGTCTAGAAGATATTTCTAATCTGTGTAAGGAACAAGTTGAGATTGATTGTCTAATGGTAAGTGATCTAAATCAGAAATTGCTTTTTGACAGAATGTACTGTGTCTTTAAGGACACAAAATGCTGTACAATCGGCCCTAGGATTTGAATAAGATCACTAGGCTGCTTTTATCTACATTTTTGTTACCAAGCCAGACTTTACTTCATGTGGTTGAAAATTTTGACATTGGGATAGGTAACGAAGTAGATGCACCTACTAAGGGGTGCAACTGAAGTTTGCAGGTTAGGGATTAGAGTTGTTTCGAAGCCCGACACTAGATGGAGCCATTGATGCAGGAGTCCTAGGATTAAAATTTTATTTTATTTTATTTTAACTTATTTAAACCCCACGTTCAGTCAAAGAATTGGTTTTTATTTAGACCACTCACTCATGTAAGACTGAATGTCAGCGTGTCTGTTACTCTTGACAAAGAGTGGATACTGAGGTTGGAAAGAACTGGCAGATGTTTACTGCTTGAGATTCTGGTCCGAACATCAAGTGATCCCTGATGATAAGCCAACTTTTAATAGAACCTGATGTCAAGCAATCATGAACTGTCAGTTCTCTCCAAGAGCAAGAATCTCCTCTGATTTGACTTCATAATCACTCGTGCTTTATTCCATAATTAGTTTTGTCAAGTAAGGTATATTTAGTGACTTTGAAACTCTAGGACCCTGCTCATTACAGCGTTCTCCCGTTGAGCCCAACTTAATCAGTTGTGTAGCACAACAACAACAAGTTGGGTGGATGACCACTGTAGGAAATATCTCACACGGCTGATTAATTCCATTCTGTCATTTGTGGTTGGAGTGTCAGCTCTCTTTGTTATTGCTCTTATCTCCGATAAGACCCTATAGTCTGACTGGGCTGTGCAGTTAAAAATAAAAGTTAAGTTATAGATCGTTTGAACACAAACCAAAAACATTTCTGAATTCATCGTCAAATGCTGATCATGTTTAGTTTTTGAATTACTAAAGTCGCCCTAGTATAACCGAAGTTAAGAAAATCTATTCTGTCCGGACGCACTAACGCACTGGATTTGGCTGTGTTCACATGTGGTTTGTAACGAGCCTGGTAGATAGCTGGCCTGCATGTTGTCATACCCTGAAGACAGTGCAGTTAACAAAGGACATGGGAGGCGCACCCCACTTTGTTCAGTGCTGCGCCGCCCATGAAAGAGCAAGACGTTATCAAACGCTCACAGCCGCTCTACGTCTGGTAAAGTCCCTGTACGGGAGAACGCGCTAATGGTATTCTTGTAAAAGCTTTGTACCAGGCTCGTCAAGCCTCTATTCAAAACTCAGAAGGCTATGATGGCGTTCACATGACTTCGACGTGTTATTTTTGTTGTTTTGTCTTGTTTGTGTAGCGTCTGTTTCTAGAAATACAGATTTTAATTCCACGAAATTGTATTTACGTTTGACCTCTCAGTCAAGGATATGCTTTAGAACTGCCTCTACTCCTATGTCCACAGTCAGTTACTGTTGTTGCACCGCTCGCCAACAGTTCGCTGTGTTTTTATCCATGATGAGTCGGCGGTCAAGTGTTCGTCTACTCCGGTAGTTTCATCCCAACTAGCTCAAAAGTACGCTGATCTCATATACGTAAATTTGAAGCATCCATAGAGCTGTTCTGGCAATGAACACGATAGGGAGAGGTACATTAATAAACTGAAGTTGCACACACATCCTAGAAGTCATCTTCCTTTTCACGTGCTTCATTTTAATCAGGGGCGTTGCAGTTAGGCTTAGGTCGAATGCACTCGTACCACAGGTCGCGGGATTTATTGTACATCACAATAGACATGAAACAAGTGATGTGCGACACTTTTGTAAGGCTTCTTAAGCAGTTGATAGGTAAGTTGATTCATATCGGTCCCGGCATTCTGGTTTCTTAAGAACATTCGCGTAGGCCTATGAACGCTGCCTTTAATTATGTCTAGCCCAGAGAAAAGGGCAACTCTTTGTCAGATCTTGGTCAGTTTTACCATCGGTTATCATTATGCACTACCCTACGACAGTATTGTAACCGAGTTGCCGATACTCGTCCAGAGACTACCCGAATATTGGGACCTGCCCGTTGTTTTCGGCTTCGGCTACGCAGTTGCTGCCGCGCTGACGTCAGTGATCGTACTGATACTGATGAAGTTTACGGCTGTTAGTGACGTTCTCCACAGACACAAACCGGAGCTGCTATTAAGTTTGGGTATTCTCAAGGTCATTCTCTTAGCCTTGATGGTGACTTCCTGGGATAGTGCGTCAACGGTGTTCGGTAGAAAGTACAGCGTGGCGTTTCAAATGATCTCAATGTTAATGGTTTCCGCGGGAACAATGGACTTTCTGTTCGGTCTGCCATATGTTGGCACGTTTCCTCCAAGGTGTATGCCTGCCTTCTACGTTGGAATGAGTTGCAGTGGCACCGTCTATGGATTCATCACGTTTTTGCAAGGTGCCGGCGAATTTGACTGTGTCAATAAAACTCAGAATGCAACACAGTTTTTTACGAATGGAAACAAGAAAGACCGGAATATTCGCTTCAATTTCACTGACGAACAACAAGAAGAAGCTGTGTTTATACCACCATTGTTTACAGTGGAGACCTATTTTGGCATCGTGATGAGCATGTCTTTATGCTGCTGTGCGTTACTTCTCGGTCACGTAGTTTTACTTCGTCTACGACCGACGAGTTACGTCACAGAAACCATACGGCTCATAACCCGAGATGATGCGGATTCAAGCAAAGGCGAAGGAGTTGCTCAACAGCTAGCAGAGTCTGATAATCGTAACCCGGAGTTGAAACATAAGACTTTTGAACAAACATTGGCAATCTCAGCTCCAGAAAGGAGTCCCTCCAATGACTGCAGAGGGAATGCCGTTATAGTGACTGTGTATGCATGTTTGATTGGAGGAATGTTTTATGGTGCCTCTCAACCGATGATGACGTATGCAACCTTACCGTATGGTAACTCAATATTTGGCCTATCTCGGCGACTTTCTTCTGCCGTCTCGCCTCTTGGAAGTATTGCCTGTGCCCTATTCCCCACCCAGTCTATACGGACGTTGTCTTTGATATTCGGCACATACGCGACACTCTGTATATACGTTTGTACAGTAGCAGTTATGAGCCCTACACCTCCTTTAGTTTCTACGCACCCTGAAATTGGAGGTGGTTTAGTGGTAAGTATTTCCTCTCACGTGCACACGGCTTATTTAAGTTTAGTTTATCATGAGGAGATTTTGAGCGTCTTATTTTTACTTGGTGAAATGAAAATCGCCAAGCATGTCACTCTGTCGTAGCAGATTGTGTCCTCTCTTTGCTTTAACGGTTTTTGGAGGACGAATGCCTCCCTTCATATCAGATTGAACTCAACTTTACATAACTATGCGACACTTCAGTAGTTGAGCAAGATGACGAAGTGACAGCTCTTCTCACTCCCCAGAAGCGAATGGAAGCTCGACAAAACTCATTTGTTCTTATGAAAACTATAACAAGGAACTGTCGAGAAGATTATGAATACACCAACATGATCAATGCCAACGCTTACACAATACGCGTCAACTATCAACCACAGTGTTGGAGTTGTACTGAATAGGCACATGAGTATTTTTGCCCGTAATATTTTTGGAAAACTCCCTTTATCATTTCTGGAGAAAAGTCCACAAATGCATCACTAAATGCCCTTGGAAAGTACAGTATGCACTGATTAACGGAGATATTTTGTTTATTACGATAACCTAGGCTCCTCAATGTTTCATAAAATCTCCGTCGTCTGCAACTCAGGCACCGATTCTTCGTTAACTGCTACATCAAATGTTGTTGTTCTTTAACTATTTTCAGGAAATGTTACAAGTTCAATGCGCAATTACCGTGATTTTTTTCTTTGTTATCTCTGTTCAAGTAATCATTCGTTACATTAAAAGTTACTAGAGAAGACTTGTCACCTAACGCGCAAGTACATATATAGGCTGTGATCCGCCACGCGAACAGTCAGGGTGAAGTATTTAAAAATCTGCCAAAATATAAAAGAAGCTTACGAATGCGAAGCGTATGGGATAAATACAAAACATACCTTCGGTCTCGGTCGATACGCGGAATAATGTCTCGTGGGATATTACTTCATCTTAGCCACTCTAAGTCCTTCCACTTGTTCCATATATTTTTTCCTGAAATAAAAAATTTCGCAAAGTATGGTGTTCACTTTATTAAGACAAAATTGTACGATATTAAAAATCACTTTTGGATCCATTTTTTGAAAGTGTAACCTTCTTTAGAGCTTGCTTAAAAATCATGAATCCTACTGATTTTATTAACAGACCTTTATGGTTGAGCAGTGACCTGGAGACCTGGATAAATTATTGTTTACAAGAATTGGTTTCATGGAGTGTTGGGTTGTTACCCGATTGATCTTTTACGTGATATTGGTCGATACATGTGGGTAGAAAAAGCGAAACGTTTTTGAACTGAAACAGACTATCCCCGGGAATTGCTTATACCCGGATATCCTTTATTAACTATAAACAAAATATGGGCTACAAGACTGTTACGTTACACCATGAAGTCAGAGTAATTATTAAGGACTTCTTTTATTCAAAGGGCAATATTTCTAGTTATAGATATATCAGTGTTGTTTAAGGTATCGTAACAAACTTTATGGGGCATAATAGACTTGCTTCAGCAGTTGTTAACTACCTACAGAAGTGGGGTATTGTTAGAGACGTAAACTTTGATGCTTGTTTTCCTGTGATGCCAAATTTTTGATGAAATTGAGAAGTGGTGGGGAGGGGTTTCGACATATTTGTGTCCAACTTAATTACTCTTCTGAAGTCTCAAAGGCGGAGTCAATATGGCATAAAGAATTTAATGTAGGCAAAGATAATATTTCTTGGGGGGATGCGTTACATGCAACGCGACAAGAGATCCTTCTGGACTCAGTTGGTTCAAGTTTAAGCTGTTGAAGAGAATTTTGACACAGAATTCAAGGTACATGTACAAACGACGACTTTCGCTCATTTTGTGGACAATCTAAAGAGACTTTGAAGCAATTATATTCAGACTGTGAAACAGTGAACTTGTTTTGGACAAGGGTAAATAATTACATTTTAAACAAAATGAACCTCTCTTGTGTCGGCACTCTATCCACAACACTATTATCTTCAGGGCTCATGTGAGAAACTAGAAACATTTAAGAAATAGTTAATTTAGGATTAGAAGTTTGTTTCGAAAAGATTGTCTTGTAGCGCCTTTATCAAGACCAGCGAACAATACCATTTAAGTGAAAAACATAGTGCTAGAAAAATATTAAATCTATATTTTTAGAAAAGTGATGGTGAAAACAATTTTCTCAGTAGGAAGNGTTTGTACGTGTGCGTGTGTGTGTTCGTGCGCGCGTTTGTGTGTATGTGTGTGCGTGTGTGTAATTGGCAGTGAGTTCTTTTTGTAAATGTTGGAAAATTAGGACAGAATAAGTGAAAAACGGCCACGAAGGAACTTATAGAGCGCTTATCGTACGTGCGACGTTTAATATTTCTCAAATGAATAATACATGGGTCATTCGCTCTAAAGCTTTTCACTTATTTCATAGGAACTGACGGGTAACTCTTGTACTTCCGTATGTTTTAGGGAGAATAAGTATCTTAAAGCAGAATGCCACCCGATTTAATTAGTCTTTTTTACCGTCTTAATCGGTCTATATACACATCGCCTCTTATACGGTCGACCTCACCTTGCTGAGACTAAGAGGTGTCGCGTTAACCTGTGAGGAAGGTGAGAAACGACGCAGCGTCGTCAGTGGTTCGTCTGCAGAGTGAATGCCGCTATATCGCGGTGCAACGTTCCCGCTTGTCCGAACTATGAAGCTGCGAAGAAAGCCGGTATATCGTTTTTTCGACCTCCCCCGAGAGCCCGAAATGCTTAGGAAGTGGCTCGCGGTAGTGAAGAATGAAAGGTACGCTGTTAATAGCAAGTATGAGGCCGTGAAACAAATGATCTCCGTGTCTGTTTGGCCGGCATTTCGTCGACAGTGATTTCTCTGACGAATTCCGGCTTACCAACGAACTATCCATACGTTCCGTTGCCTGTGCATGTTCACGGCGCCTCTCTAGTATTTCTTGATCAGTGTATTCATGTTCGAATTGATAGCCTGTGAAACCTAACGATCCGATTCTTCGTCGAATGAGCTCTTGACTAAGTCGGGATTGGCACCGGGCGAGTTGCCATGTAGACGTTTATTATTCTGCGTTCTGTTTCAAAATGAATTATTCTCATCCTAACGGCTCATACGACACAATTTGTAATGCCTTTGCAGTATTCGTGAGTGCAAATGTTGAGAAGCCAGTAATGAATAAACCACTGCGGCCGGCTTTTGGTGCCGCTGTGCGAGGAACACCGGCAATAAAGGTAATTGACCGGGCACCGAGGCCGTGTGAGCGCATGCTAATTCATTGTTTGCTAACAGGAAGCTGTTGTGAAACAGAAAGCTGTTGTGAACCAATTACTCGATTTTATGTCTGTGGTCACATGTTAGGGGAATCTTTATTTAGAAATACAAATACATTATTCAAATCATTGTTACTGTACAACCTTTGCCCTGATGGTCTGTGGAAGGGTACCCGAATTCGCGGCCCCCGACAAGTAAGTAGATTTTCAGTTTCGTGGTTTCCCATTATTTCTTTGGCCCACTATTATAGTTTAGTTTCCAACTCAAGCTGGTTTATGTTGGTGACAGTCCCGGTGGCCGCGACGGGCCTGGTCGGGTTCCGAGCCACTGGTGGGCCCGGAGATAACAAGAGTTTTGTGTGTTTAGAGCTCAAAAAAATATAAGTCTAAACAACACAGCTCTAGGTTCTCCTGTCTGTATTTCACGAAAGAATACTGCGAATTTATCTCCGAACAGACCCCAAACTCCTGCTATGGACCTTGTTAAATTGGTCTGCCGAACTTTGTAGGCTACGGTGTGTACAAATACCAATAGATTCGTAACAGCGAATTAAAACAACACGTTTTTATAAGAACTCGGTGTATTTTTATGGGTTTTACATCGAAGTTTGATTGTTTATTGGTGTTAAACGATGAATTCAAGCGATAACCTGACACCAGTAACCCGTGTTGTTAACTGCTGAACAGACTACGTCATTGGATAATTTCAACACCTCCGTCAGCCGTCAGGTTTCAGGTAACGCAACCGAACTCGCCGTTATCGAGTAGAAATACTCGATCTAAATTGATACAAAATAGGTTGTTTTTTGGGTGTCATTCTCCTTTGATTACTGTTGCTTTGTTCGGTGGAGTAAAAGCTCTTTCGGGCCATAAATTGAGACCGCATAAAACTTCACATTGTTTTCATAATCTCAGGCAGTTCAATACTAGGTAGTGAAGAGTTTTTCCTTCAAGTCAGATTTCTATCCGGGAATAATTTAATATCGCTTCATACCGTGATCACTATCTAAATGTACTCCGTTGTTTGCATATTGGGTTTTACACCTGAAAAAAAATCATCTAAGAGATTAAAGTGCTTAAAATCACCAATTTCGTATCAAAACACCAAAAATAACAACCCCACCAATTTTTGGTATGTTGAATTCACGGTTGTGACATGCAGTGCTATGTAGGAAGGTTTAAGGTTGCTGACAATTTAGTCACTTGTCAAAACAAGTTAAATAGTGGTTTTTCAAACCAGCCCTTAAAGTGCTTAAAAGCACCTTAAGGGTTTCTGTCATTGGAACCATCAAGAGTTAAGACTCTGTCGTCCGCATATTGCATAATTTCACGAGATCTATTTCCAACCACCAATACCAACTTCTTCTTCTTCGTCTGCGTTCCTGGCCATGCAGTTTTAATGCTCAGTCTGATCTTCTAGGCAAAGCCTGCCTTCCGTCGAAATGACACTGCCGGACCCCACAGTTTTGCCTGGAACTCTATCGGATTGGGCCATGTCTGACGCCATAGGGTGTCGAATGTGTGACAGTTCTGCAGGATGTGCACTCATCTGTGCGGGAAATTTTCAAGCGATACAGGTCAGAAAGCAGCTGACAGTGGTCAGGTCGTAGCTTGAATATGGTCAGTCCTTGAGATGCTCATGAACAGGTGGTCAGCAATGTTATCGTTCAAGACAATAGCATGGGCTTCAGTACGATGTCCCGGGGTTCTCCTTCCCTAAACCTCACCACTGTGCTTGCCTGTCCTTCCTGCTTTACTCGTGCTAATCTTTAGAGCACGCGTACATTTTGCCGAATACTTATTTATGAAGGAAATTGAGGATCAGACCATACAGACAAGGCTTTGCTCAGTTCTACAAAGACGGCCAGAGTATTCATTTTCGTCGGGATTCGATGTCATACTCTATTTCTTAGGTGGGCAGTGTTATCTGATCCTTTGTGCTTCTGTTCTTGCTGAGGCTTGACTTGGTGGGTTGATTAGCCTGTTCTTTTCCAGGTGACGCTACAGACGTTTCTTGACCACGTGTTCCATCAGTTTGCTTTGGCAGCTTGAGAGTCTGATATCTGCTCTTTCTGTGCCCGTCCTTTCCCTGCTTCATGATTGGAGTGATCTGTGGCTTCCTTCCAGCTGACTGGGGAGAGCCTCGTGCTCCAAGACTAGTTGTAAATGTTCAGAAGCGTCTACCAAGATGTTGATCATCTCATTCCTCATGCCGTCTTTGCTGGGTCCCTTCTTACTCTTGACCTGTCTGTTGGAACTGTTCAGTTCGTGGGTGGTGACGTTATTTGCCATGCAGGCAGATACTCGTTGATGCTGCTTTCATAACACACCTTTTTTCTTCGGTCGGATTTCTAGTGTTTCCTTTTAGGTACACTCAGGAAGCTGTCTTCTCTAAAATTCTCTGCAAACGGGGAAGCATCTCTTTTCCCACTGTAAATCTGTGGGTCTTCTCTCAGGATTTTACACTAGTCAATAAAATTTTCAGTGCAGCTAAAAATTTATAGGGTACTAAACCCTGTCATGATAATTTCGCACAATTCTCGTTCTGCCAGGTGCTGATACATCATTGTTGTCAACCTTGCAATATAAACAATCGCGAATCATCTGAAGACTTGTACTCTCTACGTCAAAAATTGGATATTATGGTTCTTAGTGGGTGGTATTTCCCCACAGTTGTCGTGTAATTCGGTAAAAGCGTAGGCCATGCTTGCCCGTTCAGTAGACTTTGAAACAGTTTTCAAATATCCAAACATTTGAGGATTTTCGAGGGTTACAGAGCATCATTTTGTTTCAGGGAGGTGGATGGAAACTTCGTTTTCAATATTTGTTCATAAGCCAAAACCGGATTTGGTACTCTTCTAGGTATCTTGTACAAGAACGTACACGAAAGAGAACCAAATGCCTTCTCGAAGTCAACTAGTGCAAGAAGGCCGAGAAGATCAATTTCCACTGTCTACAGGTCATAAATACTCCTGTTCTTGCCTACATGTATATGTCTCACTTTAATAAATCCATAAACAATTGACCTAATTACGAACTTCAGTCTTAGGGCGTGACAGCCAGTTAGAATTTTATAACTAGTCATAGTAAAGAAATAAGGTACCATTTTTAAGATGCTGTCTTGGTTTATTGTCCATTGGGAGACAAGAAATCACATCTTGATTTTGACTTACTGGCAAAAAAACATTCACAAAGCTGTTATTATATGAACGTAGAAAAATATTGACAGATCTTTTCAGAAAAAATATGAAATTCAGCTGAGAAGCCATCTGTGCTTGGCACTTTATTGTTTTCAACTGTTTTACTTCTGACTTCTGTCATCAAAGAAACTGGCCCATCCACCGAGGAGTTGTCTGCAGTACTTATTTTTAACAGCATTATAATCGCTGACTAAAATATTCTAATTATTATCAGATAACTTACCGTCTCTACTTCTGTGCTACAACTTGTTAAAATTGCTTACTTCTAATTTAGTTTGATATGTAATTGTTTCTCTGTTCTAGTCAAAATTATTCTGATAATATTTTCACGAACTAGAAAATATTTCGATGGCTTCTAACCGTGTTCAATCCATCGTGTTTGATTTCTAATCATTGTTCATTTCATGATAGCTTCACGTAGGTCGCGTAATTCCTTTTAATATTGTTACAAATATCTTCAAAAACGGGTGTATAGTGGTTTTGGGTCAAGTCAAATAGCATGTTAATTTGTACATTCAAATATTTCACGCTGCTATCGGTATTTCTTTCTTTTTTCTAATTAAACTGAATAGTTTTATTGCAAAAAATTAACGTCATCGTTATGCAAAATTCTTTATTCGATTATAGCTTACTTACCAAGACATGAGGTTATTTTAATATTGTTACCTATGTTTCTAAGGTTAGTGAATTGACTATAACCATTTGCAGATGTATGAATCGCGAATTTGCATTAATTATGCAAATTAAGGTCGCCATTACTAAAAAAAACATGCTTGTGGTTATATAACTGGGGTACCAAGTACCACAGGTAAATTATATGGAGTCGGTTAACATCCATGTTTCTATAAACGTCAATTAATTTAACGAAATCAGTTTGCAGCTGCAGGCTATTACATGAAGAATTTGCATAACTCATGCAAATAATGACCGTTATTATTCAAATTTCATGGCCAATGAATTTAATGAAATCCGTTTGTATATCATTACATCATAAATTTTCAGAACTCATAATTCATGCTAATAAACATTCACTTCGAATGCTCCCTTCACAAACAGTGGTTACGTAAGGTCTTATCGAAAAGTCTGTGTACTTACCAAAATATGTACAAAACTATAGATTTTACTCAGTAAAAGTACATACCTTTTGAAAGTAGAAAGGTTATTAAAGTTTGATTTTTGCATGTTCACGAAATTGGCTCCCGTGACCATGAGTTTTTTTGTCAAAATTTAGTAAAAAGAAGGTAAGTCGATAGCACAACAACGTCATCAAAAATATATTAACCAAATTTTGCTTAGTATAAATCTTGAAAATGAATTTTCAAAAACATCGTTACAGTTTTCTATGTTATAATTTTGGTTTTCGTTTCATATAGTTTTGATTTTCTCATGAAAATCTCAAAGTCCAATCATTTTGATAGCCCTCGGTACAACAGTGGAACATTTAGAAACAATTACTAGCATAAAGCATAGTATTTGAAAGTTTCAAAAGAATTCAATCACTCATTTTGAGATATGATATTCCGAATTTGCCCAAGAATGTTGCAAACTCTTATCAAGTGACCACGTAAATGATGGCGCCTTTACGTACTGAATGTAAACTTATCTTTGACTGGACATAACGAATAACAAATTCAGCACGTTATAAGTAAAACTGTGCGTTGTTTAAGCAAAAGTACGGGTTGGTTAAGCAAAACTACACGTTGATTGAGCACATTTCATCGTGCAGAAAGGTACTCGTTTAAGGACCCTTTAGCGCTTCATATTATGTTCCTATTTTGCTTGTTTCGTGTGGAAATCACTATGCTGCTGTAGACCATGCTTTGTGAACTCACAAGAAGGCACTTCATGACGTATTCGTATACTTGCACATAGCGAATTTGTGACATCCTTTTTAAAGCCCGGCATGGAAACCTTGTGAGGCTCTCAGGCAAGTACCTGGATGGCCCTGGTTGGCATCCTCGCGACATCCTAAATCCGACATTGATATCATCATTCCAGGCTCGTAGCCAGCATTTCGTGGGGGTGGTTCGAATTCTAGAACGGTGGACCTTCGATATTTTCCAAACGTCGACATTGTAGAGTTTTCAGTAAGGCCCTTGAGGCAGCTTAATTAAGGGGGCGGGGTCAATCTGTATACGCAACGATGACTCTCAGCTCTATGTTTCTGAGATGAGACGGAATTCGTAATACCTGAAGTAAGGGTTGCTCGCAAAGAACGGGGCTCAAATTCGGATGTAATGTGGTCCAGACAGAGAACGTTCTCGCGTTACCCCTACTGAGTCCTGCCAAACTTTCAAATCAGGCGTGCTTATGTGAGTGATTACACCTCATTACATACTTGGACTGAAATATTTAGCAGAAGAATGACTTGACGAAATTTTTATCTGCTTGTAGTTTTGCGTGTTACTTAAGTTGCTTACATTGCTGAAAACAGGATCCCACTTTTCGGGAGGTTCACTATTTGGAAGGTTCACTATTTGGAAGGTTCACTCTTCCCAAGGTTCGCTACTCCGAAGGTTCACTACTCCGAAAGTATCTAAAATCTCGGACTCAGGTGTAATTTTTATACTTTTACATGCAAAAATAAACGATACTTCAATTATTGAGTAGCGTACCTATACTGAAAGCAACGCCCAGATTTCATGCGCATGCGAAATTTGCTTGCGTGTCTTACAAATACTGGCAAATGATTGCGTATTTGAATTTTTAAAGAATATGAAGTAAAGATATATATAGATTATTACATGGCGAAGTCGTTATCCCCCCTTATCTAGAGCCCGAGTGGATTTTGGAGAATTATCGTCCGAATGGCGTTAGCCCCTAGGGTGATAATTCTACAAAATACACGAGGGCTCTAGATAAGGGGGATAACGACTGAGAACATGTAATAATCTTTTTATACCACATACTGAACGAGAAACATTGCAATGAATCGATCTACCTTTCTCGACTCGCCTCGGCTTTGTAACTACTTTCTATGTCAGAGTCCCGGGGTCGGAGGTCGTGACCTTTTAAGAAAAGCCGAGATATTTTGTCAAATAATGCTTTTACTCAAAACCAATTGAAAAATAAAACAAAATAGAAATAAAGTGAATCTATAACTTAAGGTGTAGCAACTATTTTAGCTTACTACACATTTTATCACGCCAAGCTTCGACCTGGAAAATATCGTCTGGTAAAGTAGGTTACCACTGGTAACTGACTATAATGCTCAAGTCAAAGGATCCCGACGACACGATACCTGCATTCAAATTTGAGATCGGTGATTTACAAGTGAGAGAACACGAGAGAAAAATTTCACTGAATTAAAATATCGTTTTTATGGAAATTATGCGTCTTATTTTTCATAGCGTATAAACGTTGGTGCAATGCCCTTTGCTGAATATGCGATTGTTGCGCGTGCTCATTTAAGTATTCTATTTTCACGTTCGATGACGTCAGCCGCTGAGTGGTGTAGTGGTAAAGTCGACGACTCTTAACTCTTGAGGCCCGAATTCGAATCCGACCTCGGTTTCCCGCCAAAATGTTATCTCACTAGTGAGATAACTTTATGGGTTATTACACGGTTGTATCTGCCATTCGAGGCTAATATTGTGGTATAATGATGAATTATCAACACGATACATTCATCAAATCCATGTCGAGATCGCATCATTTCACAGAGCGATTGAAAAGTTCAGGGCTGCGCCTCAACCTCACCCACCAGAACCACGCGCACGGCCGAGTCGAAACTAAATGTCGTTAGTAGGCTACCCTGTCCCTGTCATTCTTCACGAAGCCAAAGAGCCCCATTCAGTCTTAAATGTAAAACCGCCGTTAGTCGTCGCAGCCTTGACCCGTGCCCCAGATGTTGTCCCTGCTTGAGAATGATGTTAGTTAGATTCAAGTATCACGACTGGCAATGATTGGAACTGAGCTCATTTGCAAACAATGTAATCAATGTTTTATTAACTATTCAACTCTTGTATACCCTTTAAATGGTTCCTAAATAGACACAAATACAATATCTCATTTATGTCAGTTCCGACGCATTAGCAGACCAGTCTGAGTAATTGTACACATTCGAAGTAGTGAACTTTCGAAGGTAGCGAAACTTCGGAGTAGTGGACCTTCCGAATAGTGACATGTAACCTTGGAAATCTTTTCCATCAAGTTTGTTGCTCGTATGAAGTCTTCGAGGCTGAGCGCCATTGACACTGATTGACAGGAGAACACTTTCTTCGCTGAGCAAAGTTTTTATTAGGTCTAGACCTGCTTTTTCTTAACAATGTGAACATGCTCATCGGGGTTTTCTCATTGCAACAAAACATGGTAGGTAAATGACTGGTTTTGAGCGACCACGAAGACTGCGTGTAATGAGCTTTCCTTCGGCGTCAACTGAATATAAAAGCATGGAATCGCACACATGTGTACACTCGTGCATTTCAATCCACCAATCCACAATCAAAGTGGACACTTGATAAATAACATACTTGACGATCACTTTCAATTCGAAATTTGAAAATGCCTGCACTTTACCGTTATGCTAGCACTGAGTACACCAACGTAGCAGATAGACCTATTTTCTCCTGTTTTGTTTCTTGGTCGATTTTAAGGCATACAGACCGCACTCCTTTTTGGGAGCCTTCTCGCTGCTATATAGCTTAGCTACGCATAGACATTTACTTCTAGACTCCCTTGTTACCCTATACTGCAGACATCACGCGCATTCAATGTCGATGAATAACATAAAGCCTCCTGTAATCATCTGTACGATTCCTGTCATCTACGCAAACATCACTCGGGCGAAATTGGCCGGGTACGGCCAAATGATTAGGTGACGCGCTTTGAATCAGAGTCACGTTCAAAACTATTACTAACTTAATTATCATTGTAGTTAGTATAACTTAGTTATGTAGTTAGTATTACTTAGTTATCATTGTAGTTAATAATGCCAGTAGCTGCAACAATTTTTGTTGCCCATCTATGACCTATCTGATAGGCTGGGGCTGGACCTTTTCCGCGGGGGGCTCGATCGAACTCCCGAACCTCCCCCCCCCCCGGCAACGGGCCTGCATTCTCTGAGCCACCTGTTTCACCCCTTCGATCCCTGCTGGTCATAAATGTCAAAATTACATCACCTTGTCTCTTTGGTTACACCCAGTGCCGTACAAAAGGAGATTCCCGATAGAGGACCGACAAACGACAAAAATGTTGACCGAGACTTCGCTCGTGTTTTACAACCGTACAATCGAGAGAAATTGGTTTATATATCATGTGAGCTCTGAAGAAGTTGTGCGCTCGTATTTGTACGCTCGTAATTTTATACTCATAGTTTTTCACTCTTAAATACGAGCGTAAGATTGAATGATCTGTTAATTCAGGCGTTCAATATTTTCCAGTCCATCCTGGTCCAGAAGTTTCCACTGGATGCCCCTAAACTCCCAAAGTATTCGACCATAGTTCATGACTGCAACACCCACTACGGCCTTTCTGCAGCCTTGTTTTACGATACACATTTCAGGAAATTCCAGTCTTCTTTCCCCTTCGAGTGGGACCACATCCATTGGGACCTGTGGCGCCAAGTTTGCCTCAAGTTCAACAAGATCCAACGCCACCCAACCAACAGTCAGTCCTTTCGCCAGGGCTCATCCACCTCCACATTTTTTCGAGGCCCCCGTGCCCCAACCCCTAACCCCCACTCTTTCCCCACAGGTATCTGCTGGACGTTCATCGACCAGTCCTGCAACCTTCCCCTCTGCCGATACCAGCACTGTTGTGGCTTCTGCGGCACAACCACCCCGCGCAGTCATGCACCTCCAAAACCGGCAACCCACCTGCCAGGTATCCCAACACCCGTAAAAGTAAGCAAACTTAAACCTCTCCTTTCAGGTTATGACTCCCTCTCGACTACGGAGCTTATCAATGGTTTCTCTTTTGGTTTCAGACTCGGCGCCTCCCCGATAAGGTCACTCCAATCCCCCCACCAACCACCCATCAGCTCTCCGTAATTCCGAAGTTATCTTTCAGAAAATACAGACTGAGGTTCTGCTGGGTCGCTATGCTGGCCCTTCCCATCCCCTCCATTCCCTTTTCCCTCTTTGTCACCCGTTGCCCTGATCCCTAAATCTCACCCTAACAGTGTTCGTCTCATCCATAACTTGTCATATCCATCTCGTTACTCTAACTCAGTTAACTCCGTCATACCCCCTCAGTTCTCCCAAGTCCAGTACAAAACCATCACGGACGCTATTCGCCTGGTTCAACGGTTTGGGCGCCACTCCCTCATGGCTAAGACTGACATCAAGGACGCTTTTCGCATCGTACCGGTGCACCCTGACGACTACCACCTCTTAGGTCTCTCCTGGGCCAACAACTTCTACTACGACAGGTGCCTGCCATTTGGCTGTGCCTCCAGCTGCAACATCTTCGAGAAGGTCAGTTCTGCGATTCAGTGGATCCTGCAAAACCCGACATGCTCCCAGGACCTCGCCGCATTCATATCACTCTGCTACTCCTTATTAACCACGACAAGACAATTCAGCCGACCACCTCCATCACCATTTATGGCATCCACCTTGACTCTGCCACCATGACTGCTTCTCTCCCACAGGACAAGGTGGACAGAGCTTCCAACCTCCTCCTCGACTTCCAGAAGCGACGCAAGGTTACTCTTCGTGACCTTCAATCCCTCATTGGTCTACTAAACTTTGCCTGCTCCGTCATCGTGCCCGACTGCGCCTTCCTGCGCCGACTCATCAACCTCACCATTGGAATTTCGAGACCAGACCACTTCGTCACTCTTAATAAAGAAGCTAGAGCGGACCTTCGGGGTTGGTCCATCTTTCTCCGAGGCTTCAATGGGAAAACACTGTTCTTATTCGACGAGTGGACATCTTCAGACACCATCAAACTGTACTCTGATGCTGCAGGCTCCAATGGGGGTTTTGCTGTGACATTGGGAGCTTTCTGGTTTGCCTGCCCGTAGCCCGGGCACTTGTAACGCCATCACATTACCTTCAAGGAACTCCTTCCTATCGTCATAGCGCTAGAGCAGTGGGGATCAAAGCTCGCCAATCACAAGATCCTGTTCCTGTGCGACAACCGTGCCGTCATTGACATTATCAACAAGACCTCCTCCCGCCATTCCCCCATTATGTCTCTTGTTCGTCGTCTGGTCATCTCCGCTCTTACCTTTAACATTCATTTTCGTGCAAAACATACCCCTGGCTACACCAACAGCTGATGCACTTTCTCGTTTCAACTTTCAGATCGCCTTTTTCCAGGGTTCTTGGCTCAGCCCTCATCTGACACCGATCCCGCCGCACCTCCTGACAGCGTGACCAGACTGCTCCGGGCTTCCCTGGCCCCCTCCACTCTTCAGTCCTATACCCGCATCCTGCATAACCTCGCACAGTTTTACCTCTCCTCTAACAACTCTCCGCTCACCTTGCCCATTAATACCTCTTTCCTGGCCCACCACATCTCTTATCTCTTCGAATCTGGCCTTAGTAGCTCGTCTATTCAGTCCTATGTCTCTGACATTAGTTTTTTCCACAAGCTTGACAACTTCCCTAACCCCACGTCCTCCTTTTTCCTCAAAAAACTCCTCAAAGGTGCTACCAATCTGCGCCCTTCTTCTGACACACGCATGCGCATTACTTCAGGTTTGCTTCAACCTTGTTTGACGCCTGCCCTTCTGCACTCGGCTCTTTCGCCGACTCGGTTCTCGTACGTGCCATGTTCCGCCTAGCCTTTCATGCCTTCCTCAGAGTCGGTGAATTCACAGTCACCTCCTCGCTCTTTTCCCACGTCATACAGGTCAACGACGTCGTCTTCCCCCCTCTGGCGATTCTGTGGTCATCACTATGCGTACCTTCAAACACAGCTCGGGACCAGTCGCACTTACGATTTTGTCCAGCCAATCTCCCCATTGCCCAGTAGCTGCCCTAACCTTTTACTTGTCTACTGTTCAGCCCTCTCCAGGCCTCTTGTTCCAACACCTCAGTGGATCACCGGTTACACGTTTCTGCTTCAACTCCATGTTAACTAAAGTGGTTTCCTTTGTAGGACTCGACACCAAGTCTTATACGTAACATAGCTTTCGCATTGGCGCCGCCACCTCAGCGGCCAGCCGTGGCGTCCCTGAACCGGTGATCCAGCACATGGGGCGCTGGAAATCTGACGCACTAAAAAACTACATTTGCATGTCTGCTTTTTCCTCTTCCCCAGGCTTCCTGTGCTCCTGGTGAGCCTGTTGTTTCAGCTCCCCATTTCTCTCACTTTGCTTTTCAGCCGCTCCCACTCCTCTGGGTCTGTGGTTTCAGCCCCTAGGTTAGGTCTGTTGTTGCAGCCGGCCTCCTCCCGTTCGCAGGACTGTTGTTGCGGCCTAAGGTCTGTAGTTGCAGGCTTTCAATTTCTAGTCATTAGTTCTAGTTACCTTTACTTCAATTGGTTGGTGCATTTTGCTTAGCGGTTCGTTATATTCTTGTTTTTTATATTCTAGACTTTTGTATTCTAGTTTTCTGTTATACCGTTATTAGTACCTATATTTTATCATAGTCTAACTTTGTTATTGCCCGGGTTCCACTTCCTCGGATGGGCGATGTCAGCATTCCCGTGCTGCCATTATGGCGATTTGTTCATGCCCTTCTGGCAGAGTCTTGGTTAGTTTTATCTATTTACGTCATAATAAATGACATTATTCGCAATCCTCCTCTTGTTTTATTATGCAATATAGCTCGTGGCGTACCCCGGGCAAAATAGATTACGATAAATTAGACTTAACTTGTTAAGTGCATTTATCGTCATTATTTTGACATTTGTCTTTTTATTTTGATATCAATCCTTAGGGTTTACTTTGCATTTTTCATCTCTATTTATAGCCTCAAGGGCCTACTTTTGTATTCATACATTTCTCTATGCGACACCTGATTGGTCGCCCATATTTCCTTTGTTCAGTTCAACGTGGTCGCTCTCATTCAGCCACCTACCTCGTCGTCTACAAGACCTACGTTCGTTCTCTGCATTTTTCCCCACCCCCCATCCCGGGTGTCGGTTCCACTTTTCTCTTTTCTCATATACACGTCCTGTTAGGTGTTTTCCAGTTTTGTGTTCATGTTCTGCACTTTTCCTTTAAGACCTTCAGGCAGTTCTTTTGTTTTGGTTCCCTCTTTCAGGGCTATTCATTGTACACGCCATATTTGGCTGCCTTTGGAAGATCGTATCTCAAATGGCTTATTGGATTTATATGAGAGCTTTAGATACTATGCTTTGTGCACTGTTCTCTTAAAAACGTGGTCTTGAAAAGTGCCATCGTATCGTGGGACATTCGATCTTACGCTCGTAATTTACGAACTCAAAAATATGAAGTAATATTACGAGCGTGCAACTTATTCAGAGATCATTTGACCTACAAAACAATTTTTCATTGTATAAGATGATTACGGTTGTAAAGCGCGAGCGAAGTCTTGGTGGTAATTACAAGCATAATCACGGAGGACAATTATCCCCGAATGACCGGCGATAGGGGACACCTTTACTGCGGGTGGTAACATTACGCTGCGTTTCAGATAATGTGTTAACGTTTTAGCTTCCTGTTTGATTTGAAGCAGTGATAAGCGCTGAGTGGAATGTCTCTGAACATTCAGTGAACTTGATGAACAAACCGAGCACCACCGTCTTAACTGGCCTAACCTTGTGAGCGAGTTCAGTACCTTCAGGGAATTGAAGTAGAGAACATTTGCCGTGGATGTGCGTCTGATTTAAGATCGATGTCTCTAATCATGACTGCGGGTGAAGAAAAGGCAACAGTTGGTCAGATGTTGATATGTTTTACTATTGGACATCAGTGCGCCATACTGTACGACTGCATCTTAACAGAGCTGCCCATCTTGGTCCAGAAACTACCCGAATATTGGGACTTGAGCGCGGTCTTAGGCCTCGAGTACTCTCTAGGGTGCACGTTGGTGTCAGGAATCCTCTTGGCATTGATGAAGTTAACAACTGTAATTGACGTTATTCACAGACACAGACCGGCACTGTTGTTAACCATGGCGATTCTCAAGGTCATTCTTTTGACTTTAATGATGACTTTCTGGGATAGTACGTCAATCGTTTACGGCAAAAAGTATAGCATCGCGTTCCAAATCATCTGGGTTTTGATGATTTCTGTGGGATCAGTTGACTTTATATTTGGTCTACCATATGTTGGTACATTTCCCCAAAAGTGTGTACCTGTCTTCTACGTCGGAATGAGTTGCAGTGGCACCATCTACGGATTCATCACGTTTTTGCAAGGTGCCGGCGACTTTGACTGTGTTAATAAAACGCAAAATGCAATACACTCTTTTACGAACTTAAAAATTAGTAAGAACTTTGACAACACGAAAGACTGGAATAATAGCTTTTATCTCACGGACGGGAAAGAGGAAGTTGTTTTTAGACAACTATTGTTTAGCACGGAGACCTATTTTGGCATCATAGCAGTAATTTCCTCATGCCTCTGCGTTTTACTTCTCGACCACGTGTGTTTTCTTCGTCTACGACCGACAAGTGATGAGACAGAAAGTATACTGCTCACCGCTCGAGATGATGCTGATGCCAACCCCGTTGATGGAGTAGCTGAACATGTATTTAGAGAAACTGAATATCGTAAGGAATTGAAATATCAAACGTGCCAAACAGATACACAAAAATCAGAGAAGCAAAGTGTGGCATCAATGACTCCTGAAAGGAGTCCCATCAACAAGTTCTGCGTGAATGCCATTATAGTGACTGTGTATACTTGTTTGCTAGGAGGATTGTCTTACGGAGTTTCCCAACCGATGGTGACGTATGCAACGCTTCCTTATGGTAACTTAACATTCAGTCTATCTCAGCGACTTTATTCTGCCGTGGAACCTCTTGGAAGTATTCTGTGCGCCCTTTTCCCCACCCAATCCATACATGCCTTGTCTATGATATTCGGGGCGTACGTGACACTCAATGTATACGTTTGTGTAGTGGCCATTATGAGCCCCTTACCTCCCTTTGTTTCGACGCAACCGGAAATTGGCAGTGGTTTGATGGTTAGTGTTCCGACGCAAGAGCTCATTGGTAATACGTTTTCTTAATGTTCAAATTATTAAGTTTGTCATTGATATATGCATATATTTCATTTGAACGTTCATGCATAAGCCTGTTTTCTGATGGAAATCAGTCCTGTATTCACTGAACAAGTTTTATCTACTATACACAAACCTTTACTGCTACGACTACTTCTACACCAACCTATAGCGTCCTCATGAGAAAGAGTAACTCGTCTTCCCAAATACTGGACAAACTTGTTCAAGTAATGTGTGTCATACCACAATTTTGACACATAAGTTTTCTGCTATATTCTACAAACTTCGTACTTTTCTAAGCCAGTGAGACAGCATTATTCTTGATAGCAGTTGTGATAGCTTACTTAACCATCAGTAGTGGACACCTTTCCGTTGCCACCTTCAACTGATGCCATATTCACTGTGAGTATCTATCCTTTGTTGATCGGCAAGACTGATCAGAGCCTCTCTTGTAACGAACGTTGCTAAATGTACACAACCTCAATGCAATCTTAAGCCATCTCAGCTGCTTTAGTTGCTTCTTGTATCATTCGTCTTGTGATTGTAGCTGGCAAACCAAGGTTTCTTGTCAGATTGTTCATTATGTGATTTGGCTGGAATTTCCATGCTGACCACTGTGGTTAGATAAACCAGCATGCCCTGTCATTTATAGTAGCGACCACCTCTCAGGAATGTGTATACTACATGTGCCGCCACCTTTCGTTTGCCTCCTCTACATTTACTTCTAAGGTGCCTGTTCTATAAGTGCTATTTCTTACTTTTAGGTTTGAACAATATGCTGTGGAAACAACAGCTAGATACGTAGATCGGCTACCATCTTTTTATCATCTGTGAATAATCCCTTGGGGTTGCGCCTTCGCTTGTCGATGCTTTTGTTCACCGGCATTTCTGAATTTGATGGAGTGTAACTCTTGCTCTGCTATCTTGGCTCTCTTGGAATTTCTTCGTCTACGTATCTGGCTAATACCTTGAGTAGCTGCTTGTGGTGTCACGGAGTATACCGGTCTCTTGCTAAAGCAACGATGCAAGACGTCAGTATGTGCTCCAACGTGCACCACTGGCCACGAAGTGTACTATCATTCAAGTAATCAGGGAACTGGTTGTTGGTAGAGCATCA
Source organism: Phoronis australis (assembly GCA_002633005.1). NCBI lineage: Eukaryota > Metazoa > Phoronida > Phoronidae > Phoronis > Phoronis australis. The sequence continues at coordinate 248,621 of NMRA01000175.1, read as the reverse complement.
CACACTGACCTCATGAGAAACTTCGTCAGTAGAAGTGTCGTTCAATAAAATATTCTCCTCGAGATGTTATCCTGTTTGATCCATGCAACCTGTTGGTCAATCTGCACAGTTATGGCAATGCGTGAGTCTTCAGGTGTCCTCATTTCAGATAGGGACCCTCTTGAATCGTTTATAATCTCTGGAGTTGGTGTCAAACCCAAGACGAAGCCCACCTTGACACATCTTCCATTAGCTGCGTCTGGCGGAGACGTCTCTATGGTTTTTATATGGCTTTGCTTACTGTTCACATTTGTCCTGTTCTCAAAATGACACGAGTTTGTGCATGCCCAAATTCCAGTTTGTAATCCGGAAAAATATACGACCAAGACTGCATTTGTAATACTATTTTGTTTTACCGTACAACACGCAATTGAGCGCATGCGCCTAATTGTGGAGCTGCACCTAATAACAGAGCTGATGTGCATGGGCATATATGCCGAATTTTTTAGTACAAAAAAAAAACACGCGAAACCTATTAATTTACACACTTCCACTGCATGTGATCTCAAAGTACTGGATACCCAGACTTCTCTGCCCTCGCACAAAGGTCTTTTCTTGTAGACGCTATTCCTGTGTTACAGACACATATTACACGGAGTCTTTTACGTCTCTGTTGTCTTCTTCATCGGCAGTGATGCCCTCGACGTCATCGTTGGCAGCGTCATCTCTGTTGGCATCACTGTTTCCGGCGTCATTGCCGGCCACAATTTTGCTGTCACCTTCATCGTCGTTGGCGTCGCCTTCGCTGTCGCTTTCGTTTTTTCATTCCATTTCAAGCGGCGGTCCTCTGATCTGTGTATAATTACACATTTTACGCGTTTATCTTTCAAATTTCGCCGTATATTTTGTTGCCGATTGTCGAGGGCTACTTGCAAGCTGCCTTGGCAACGACCGCTGCAGAACTGGGTCAAAGCACAATGGAGTATTACAGCTTGATTCAAGAGTTATTCATTGTTGTGCTTGTTATTCCACCAGTTGTCTGCATCGACATTCTGAAACTGTTGACTGATATTTCGCAACGTTCGTAGCAGAAATTACGAATAACATACGTTCTACCTAGATTTTTGAATTAACTTATTGAATTCGAAGACCTGTCTACCTTGAAACAACTTGAATTTCCTGTCCGTGGGCGGCGCCTGTCCGACAGTCACTAGGTGGCTAGACCGTCTCGTCCACGGGTCGCCTTACCTAGATTTGCTAAGAAATTGCCGCAGAAAGAGGCAATATATGAGAAAAGGAAGCAAATTAAGGAAGTCGCTTTGCATTGATTTTGACCCAATGTTAGAATATAACTAGGTGGTAGCCGCGGTAATGTACGGGGATGAGCTCTCGCTAGCTATTCAACATCATGACTTAATAGTAGAAAATTTTGTCGCTTAACCGGCGAGGATACGCTTGGCATATACATGACGCCAAAGCACATGGCAACAAGATATCGCCGCTCTTCAAATAAGTAAGTAGATATATGATAAATAAGTTAACTCGCGTACATAGGAATACTGCTGCCACATCCTATCTCGAATTAATGTTCAAGCTCGACCTTCCGTCTCGTGGGAAATTCCTTATCAGTCATAATAAATGACCTTATATCGCCTATACACGGTCTCCTTTGTATCTCTGGAAACGGAGCTTGCGACGCACCTAATATTTTCGGGACATATTCCGAACATAAATGATATTTCACTCGTTAAATATATTTATGTGAGAATATGGACTCGTCCCACTTATACCGCCATCTTTCGGACTGGTCCATTAACCCCTTGTGTAAATTCGCATGCAGTCCTCCTGCACTCCATTCACTAGGACATTCCATTTCCAGCCTCACTATTGGTTCGTTTGTGTTACTGCCACGAGTTTGGTCAGCTCCTGGCTCCCATAGGCTGATGATTGTCACGTGTCATAGGGCTCCTTTGTTCTCAGTAAAGTTATATTTCTTGCCATCAGTACATCGCTTTAGCAGCACTTAGGTTCGAGTCTAATCTCTCTTAATTTTTTCCCACCCTCTACCACCCTCTTTCTTGGGTAGTTCCTCTTACCTGAGTGCTGGCGCTTTTTATTGCCCATCTTTCCAGAGATTATTATTTTATCTTTATGTTATTTGTACATTCGTATTTCTGTACCTTATCAGTCATAATAAATGACCTAATATCGCCTATACACGGTCTCCTTTGTATTTCTGGAAACGGAGCTTGCGACGCACGTATTATTTTCGGGACATATTCCGAACATAAATTCCTTTGTGAAATGATTTCTCGATAGGATATGGCAGTGGATCAATTCATCGTAATCAAGGAAAAACAAACCCCAAAAGGGCTTAGGTTATTCAAGAGCAACTGAAAGTAGTAATCTGACACCTGTAGCAGCAGTAAATGTACTAATGATCAGAACTGTTCCCAATGGAATGGTACTTGTAGGATTAGTTTAATCTGATATGCACTGGTACTACTGAGCGAATACAGGGGCACTGCTGTCACTTTTAGTTTAAATGATGATGGACTGATTTATATTGGAAACGTTAGATATTGTATATACGTAAATGCAATATGCCAAAAGTAACCGTTCTCAGTTCTACTACTAAGTTGACCAAAACCAACACCGTGGCGTAGTTTTAACAATTGAAATTGTTTACAAAAATGAAAAATAACAAGAGCCCTGACTCAGACGATTTAGAATTTAACCTCTTAAACATTTTGAATAGATATTAGAAGTTTTGTAGTACGTTCTATTAAACGTAAGTTTTCATATCGGACACTTATCCTAGACTCAGAAGGATGTGACTATTGCTTGCATGCCGAGAGGAGGTGATAAAAGAAGGAATTATCTAAAGTTATGGAGGGCGGCCGTCCTGTATCAACGCTTAATGTCACTTATAAGTTATCTTCAGCTGCAGTTGCTGAGCGTATCAAAAGTTTAGGGCACAATGACCAGATTTCACTTATTGATTGATTTTTAGAAAGCGTTTGACTTCGAATCATGAGGTTTCATAAACAAAACTCTTTCCTTTCCTAATTTGGTTGTCCTATTAATAATATGCTATGCAACAAAATACTCGAATGGCCAACCGTTACGCTGGTCTGACATTCGATGTGAAGTTAGGCTCTCTGCTTGTTTATTATTTGTGATGAGATAACGGCTCTCGTGATAGTAAAACAGAGTGCCTTAAAATTGATTAAAAGTCACAAAAATCAATGTTGTGAAAACAACAAACAACTGCTAGTTACACGTAAGTTTAAATTTAAAAAAATATTCACTGATGCTTGCGTTATTTGTACACTCGTAGTAAAATTACAAATTTATTCTTAAATCTTGCGGCGTTATCTGCTAAGTTTCGAATCAGAGTTCGGACACTAAATTCTGGACACATGATACATACAGAAGAGTCAGTAAGTATTGAGGACGGACTTTGCAAAATGATCCATTCCATGGTGTATAGGATAAGCTCACTAGTTTGCTTCATTGGTATCTTAACTACCAATCGCATGTTTGTACTGCAGAAATTTGGCGAACTTGTGTTCCACGAGGTTTTTACGTGAAACGCAGTGTTTGTCTTAAAAGACTTTGGCCTTGGGAAAAATACTCTGCCTCAGTTCATGTACAACCTGATATCTCCCTCGGGACCGGTCCATAAAAGAAGACTTATTTATTGACTTGGAAATATTGACAGCTGATTAGATTCAAACTCCGTAATCCGCCCAAGATATATAAGAATACATTATAACTTCTTGCACTGTTGGCAATACATGGGCGGAGCACCATAGGGGGCTGGGGGGGAAGAGGGGTTATCACCCTCAGTTTTTCAGTGCTGTGTCGCCTATGGACATGGACGGTGGACCATATAGGGGGATATAGACCCCAATTATTTAAGTGCTGCGCCACCCATGAAATAAATTATCTAATTTCGCGGAATTAAAGTCTTGCTGACTTGATTCGTTCGATCATTCATTCGTACAGTTGAAAGTTTTAAAATAAGCGAAAATCCTTTAGGTTGTTCACATAACCGAAATCCTCGCATTCATTTTGGTCCATTATCCCAGTTGTCCTTATTATCAAGAAGACACCGACGTGTCACACATGTTGTTAGCTTCGTCGTCCTCTATATAACCAGCGTCGTCGTTGGTGGCGATGTCGACAGCGCATTTATCGATTGCTCGACGTCATTTTTATGCGCCCACATATTTATATGTGGACGCATTATGCCGTCATCTCTGTCCGTCCGTCCGTCCGTCCGTCCGTCATTCCGTCCGGGCGGCGTCTGTCCGGCGTCCGGCGTCTGGCGTCCGGCGTCCGCTGCTCTATCTCCAAAACCCTTTGACATACGTTCATGAAATTTGACACATATGTTCCATTCATGAATGGGACGGCATGTGCGAACTTTCGGACGGATCCGACTACCGGTGTGCCCCCTAGTGGCAATTTTAGTTTTTTACGCTTACCTTTGTATCTTCAAAAGTCCTGAACGGATTTTCATGAAATTTGGTATGTAGGCACCTAGTAGTGAGATGACGCTATCCTGCCGTTTTCGGATGGATTCGACATAGTTTGCGCCACCTAGTGGCCATTTTTACTGTTTTCGAGTCTGTTTTTGTGCTTCCACCCCTCTATCAACCAAACCGCTCAAAGGATGATTGTGAAAATTGGCATGTATGTGCTTACTATGTAGAGGA
>NMRA01000175.1:215737-243652 GCA_002633005.1 Phoronis australis | reverse complement strand
ATGCCTTTCCATTTTGCAAAGTACAACATACTACATATATGCCCTCTACTGGCCACTTTATGGTACCAATAAACAACCCTAGAAGGATACCGTATGCGGTGCAATTGTGGGCGCATTTCAACGCTCTGCGTTGCTCTTGTTGTCGTTGCTATCTTCTTTATCGCCAGTGGTGTGCTCTACGTCGGCGTCAATCGTTGGCGTCGTCGTTTATGTCAGTGTTATTGTTTCAGGCGTAATTGCCTGCCACAATTTTGTCGTCATCAGCATCGTCGTTAACTTCGCTTTCGCCGTCGTTTTCGCCTTTTTATTCAATTTCGCCCGTGTATCGCTTTACCGAAATACATATTATTTTATATTGTATGCACTTTATCTTTTCAGGTTTCATCATATATTTTGTTGCCGATTATCAGGTGCTATTTGCGGGCAGCCTTGGCAACGACCGCTGCAGAACTGGGACAAAGCACATTGGAATACTACAGCTTGATTCAAGAGTTAACCATTGCTGTGTTGGTGATTCCATCATTTGTCTGCATCGACATTCTGAAGCTGTTGACTGATATTCCTCATTGTTCGTAGCAGGAATCACGAATAGCATGCTTTCGAACTAGATTTTTGAATTAACTGACCAGTCTACCTTAAGGCACCTTGACTTTGCTGCCCGTGAGCGGCGCGCAGGCCTATTCGACAGTCACTAGGTGGCAGGACCGTCTCGTCCACGGGTCGGCTTACCTAGAAGACAAATACGTTGCGGAAATGGACGACATTTCCTAAGACCACTCAAAAATAGCTCTGCAAAAAGACAATATACAAGAAAGGGTAGCAGAAGTCGCTTGGCATTGATTTTGATGTGATATTGCAATATAACGTCGTGCTTTATTCGTCTAAAAATGTCGCATGTGGTTATGTATAGAGATAGTCTGACCGGACCACAGTAAGATAATATATGCTAGTGTTAGCTTGGAAAGTAAATAGTATGCCTGAGCACAAAATTCTTCTCTGGCTCACACTATTGCTGTCTCATGGACGTATATTCCAGTTACCGGAATACTTTTCGCGTCTCAAAGAAGCATTTCGTTGTTCGCTGACGGACATGACATCATCGCAAAATTATGGATTCGTTATCAAGACTCGTGTTCACGGGATCAAGGCACACAAGGACAACCGACAATGTATTGTTGAGCTCCATGGAAGTTCAATAGCATCTTTCACAAACATCATTTTTTCTTGTTTTCACAATTGATTTGTGCGGAGAGATTTTAGTCCAGGTTACACGAATTGGTTCAAGCGAAGGGAACTTCGTGCGGAAACAGGATTGGCGCGTGCGCCAACAAAGAAATGTGTCCGCCCCGTGACTTCCAAAAAATTAATTAATTAGAAAAGTGAGGGCGACTGCTAACAAATCATCGTGTTTACATATATACAACGTTTCGATGTTGCATCAGTCCATCATGATCAAAAAACAGAAAACCACAAAAGGTCCACTGCCAATCAAGAGCAACTGAAAACAGTAGTCTGACACCAGTAACGACACTAAAGACATAAATGTAGGATTAGTATACTTATATCATATACCCTGTTAGTTTAGAGAAATCACTGTTGTCACTTTTAGACGATAATGGACGTACTTACGTTGAACATTTTATGTAAGTAAATACAATGCGTTATAAGCAGTTGCTCTCAGTTTTTACTGCTAATTTGGCCAAGAAGAAACAACGTGAAAGTATTAGTTGTTTATAAAGGATGATTTATAACAAGAGCTCAATATTGGAACGTTCTGTTTTCACATCAGACAATTACCTTGGACTCAGAAGGATGGAACTAATAACGAATGCAGACATTATCTAAAGTTATGGGGCTGTCCTATATCTCTGCTTAATATCACCAGGAAGAGATAATCAGTTATCTCTTCCTGATATCACTTATAAGTTAGCTTTAGCTGCAATCGCTGAATGTATCAAAATGTTAGAGAAAAATGATCGAGTTGCTGTTATTGATTTCGAGAAAGCGTTTGCCTGCATGGAATTCTATAGACGAAACTCTTTCCTTTTGTAATGTTGAGTGTCCCATTCATCATAAATCACAATGATCAGCAGTCATGCTGGTCTGATAGTGAAGTTGGCATCTCTATTTATTTATTGTTTGTGATAAGACAAGGACTCTCGTGATCAGACATGACAGTAATACAGAGTTTATTAAAACTGAATTATAGTCACAAAAAACACCGTTTTGAAAACCGCTGCCAATAGTACACTTAAAGAGTTCCCACAATGCATTTTCTTAGTTTTGAGGTTTCAGATAGCTAATATGAAATGAATACCATAAAATCTAACAAAATAGGCAGTTTTTATGTCAAATATTTGCGAATTTTTTAATTTTCAAGAAAAAGTAGTTAGTTCCAACTTTCCCGCCAAATGATGTAATGGATGGAAGACGTTTGGTCAGTTGACAATTGCAATGGCAAAACACAGAATATCATAAGACGAAGACGATTTTGAGAGAGAACTGGACAGTTAGTATGCAGACAGATAGGAAAGACGATACGAGCATCAGTACTCAAGTACTCGAAGAATCAGACAATGAATTCGATTTCCCACTTAGCGAACTTTCGTCGGCCCGAGGTCCTATGAACTGGACCCACCTTCACGAGAAATGCTGCAGGCATATGTGAGCCACAACAACCGAACCAATGGGCGGTCAATATTCATTAAAATAGACACTTAATAATCACTGACGAAGGCCAAAGTCAACCTGGGTCACTCGTATTCACTAATGCCATGATGGAGTGAGAACAGTCTAAACACAATGCATAAGCCTACGTGTCGTAGCACTCAATATGGGCCACGGATGAGGGCCTGGCATCATTCGCCATATACTGGAAGCAGTTTGTTCGTTATTTATAAAATTTGCAACTGCACTTGCAAAGTGACGAATCCTTCATCGTAAAACCGTTTTTGTATTTGGTCGAAACACGCTTCCTTAAAATGTGCCGAACAAAGTGAGGCTCCCGACATTCCTCACTTTCGTGCGGCGCACAAACCGATGCCATTTCTGCGCAACTTTTACATATTTAATAGGAAATTTGAACACAGAGATGTACTAAGTCAAACTGCTGTTAATACAGCCTCCACAAACGCACCTTTTCATATCTACGCGAACCTTCCTCACAACTTCTCAGTATCGCACTGGTAAAAACAACAACAGAGGAGACGGACGTCTGCCATTTTTTAAAAAAGATGTTTGACTTGTTTTTTATACCCCAGTCACACCGGAGGTGCGGTGCCACTGCGGTGCTTGTACGGCATAAACCGCAGTGGCACTGCCATGATCGCCGTGGTTCCGCAGTGGTTCCGCAGTGGTTCCGCTAGTGATCGCCGTAGAGCCGTGGAAAATTGTCAAAACCACGAACCTTCTCGGTAGCACAGCAGAAACTTTAGACATGTTCAAAACTTCTGCAGTGTCTCCGTGGGTTGGGCCAATCCGCAGTGGGATCGCCGTGACACCGTACAATGACCGAAGAAGCACCTCCATCATCGAAGTGCTTCCGCAGTACAACAGCTGTGCAATCACCGAAAACGTAGACTTGCGACCCTACGGCGATACCGTGGCGGTTCTACTGCGGTTATGGTGGTGCTAACACGGTACTACCACGGGAGCACTGCGGGTATGGGGGTACCACTGCGGAGTCGGGGAGGAATTTTAGAAAATTTGGCGATCTTATACTGCGGTGCCACCGCGTTTCTACGTCGGTGCCGGCGGTGTTATTGAGGTGCTTGTACGGCAATGGCGTTTCCACAGAGGTTGCAATGAGGTGCTTGCACGGTGCTACTGCGGGCCTATTTTGTAGTATAAAAGCTTGGATCGATTTTCTGCTTAAATTTCAACGTTCTAAAATTCTGTAAACAGTTCAGATCGACAGTCAGTATTGAAAGCTCAACAGAATGACAGATGATAACAGATCGCCATACAACAGGTAGAAGATAAGCAAGAAATGATTGCCTGAAGCGAAGAAGAAGACGAGCAAGACGAATAATATGCTGAGTGAGACCTTGGCTGGGTGATGTGAGACGTGAGCAATTTGGCCACTGCAACCAGCTTATGGTCGAGCTCAGAAGAGAAGATCCAGACTCGTTCCAGAATTTCCTCAGCTAGATTCAACCCGAGATGTTTGATGAGCTACTTGCCAGGATTGGACCCCGTATCACGAAGAACGACACCAACTATAGAAATGCCTTGCACCCAGGGACGAAGCTGGCTGCAACTCTTCGCCACCTAGCCTCTACTCTGGAGACACATACGCAAGCATGAAGTTCGATTTGCGGATCCCAGCAAACACACTATCTGTGCTGGTCAAAGAATTCTTCCAGGCCACCTAGCTTCTACTCTGGAGACACATACGCAAGCATGAAGTTCGATTTCCGGATCCCAGCAAACACACTATCTGTGCTGGTCAAAGAATTCTTCCAGGCCATCGTTGAAGCGTTTAGAGACGAGGTGATGCAGTGCCTTACGACCCAAGACAAATGGAAAGCTGTACGTGACAAGTTCGAGCAGCTCTGGAACGTCCCTTATGCCTGTGGGGCTCTGGGTGGGAAGCACATCGCAATTCGCAAGCCGCCCAGCAGTTATTAAGGATTCTTTTTAGTGGTGTTGTTGGGACTAATTGACGCCGATTACCATATCCTCTGGTTATATGTTGGTGGATATTGATACATGTTTGATGCGTGATACCATACCAACAGGAAAGCTACTGGCTTATCAAGTCTGGCTGCCTGCTCATCCCACACCGAGTCCTTCTTCACCTTATCTTTATGAACATTGAGCTTCTTGTTATAAAGCTCCGGTGGTCTCATAGCCAGTCCGCCATGGCTTCCTCCTCATTCAGATCAGTACGGACTTTTTATTCTTTGGTTGGCTAGCTACGGACTGGTGGTCAGATTCAGCAGCATCTTCAGCACCAGCAGCACAATCAGCGTGCTCATCTTGTGAAGACTCATCATCTTCTGGTGTTGGAGTATGTGACTTCTTGCTGGCTTTCCTCACTCCGACAGTCCGTCCTGTTGTAGCACGTTTCGGCGGCATCACTAAGTGATGGTAACAGTAATAATAACTAAAGTAATAACAGTAATAACAGTAGCAACGTCCTCAGCAGGAGCGAAAATGGGAAGGAACTCGACCGAAAACCACCTTCCATATATAGCCGCCGCGCGGACCTCATAGGGCAGTCCTAATGCCACAACGCTCCCTCAGTAGTACCGCCATCACCGAAGTGGCACCTCACTGGCTCCGCAGTGCTGCCGCCAATATTACAGTCCTGCCGCCAATGATCGCCGTGGCACCGCCATCAATCTGCAGTGGTAACTCAATGGGATCGCCATGTCCACAATGTCACCGCCGTGGTTCCGTGGTTCCGCCCTGGTTCCTCAGTACCACCGTGAAGAAAGAACACATGTGTGACGGTTAGAGGAAAACTATAAAACACTAATGGCCGTGTCACTACGGTGATGGGGATTTTGAACAAAAACCGTAGTGACACCGCGCGTCTGGTGTGACGGGGGCTTTAGCAACAGGTATCAAATCTCTTAAGATGTACTAATAAATTTCTTTTTAAGACACACGTTCATGATGTAAACTCTTTATTTATAGACCACTACCCGCATACTAACTTCACGATAGTTGATGACACTTGTTGTTTTGTTCATTCCTTTCTCTTTTAAACAAAACCATTATACAGCACAGCCAGGCATTTTTAACATCAAAAAGTTTTCTATTTGTGTTGGAAAATCTTTTGCTTTTTACCGCCCACGTGGAAAATATCGCCCAGGTAGAAAACATATATAATATTTCCAACCAATTGGAAAACGTAATGTGCGTAAAACATTTGAGCCCTGATGGAAATTGCAAGAACTCGGTGGGAACATTACCACCCGGTTGGAAAGCATTACGGCCCGGGTAGAAAACGTTTTCATACCCCGATGGAAAATATAACCACCTAGGTGGAAAGCGTTTCCACTCCGGGAGAAAACACTACCGTTCAGGTGGTAAACACTATCACCGGATGGAAAAGCAGGTGGCTTTGTTTTCCATCGCGGTAGAAATGTTTTACCTCAGGTTGGTAATGTTTACCACACGGGCGATGTTTTCGTTCTAGGAGGTAAATGCTTTCTACCCAGGTTGAAATGTCTTACACCCATATGGTAATGTTTCCCATCGAGGTGGAAATGTTTTTACGTGGTGTTGGTGGTACATTTTACCAGCACTTATCCAGGTGGAAATGTCTTACAATTAGGTTGAAATCTTTCAACCCGGGTAGCAATAATTTCCTCCTGGTGGAAATGTTTTCCACCTGCGACATTTCCACCTGAGTGGCAATTCTACGCAGGTGATAATGTTTTCCATCTGGATGCTAACGTTTTTGACTAGGGTGATAATGTTTTCCACCTGGGGGGTAATGTTTTCTGATTGGGTGGTATAGAGCAAAAAAGTTTAAAAACAAAAGGATATTTTATCAGAATAAATGTCCGGCATCGTTGGATCACCGCGGTCTTTACAATTTACTTTATAAAAATGTAAGTATCATAGTGTTCGCTCTCGAAACTGGTTGGAGGTTGCATACCATCATATTCGCACAAAGACTTTCCATTTTCAAACTTGCCAATACTTAAGCTCAAGCACTGACCACTTTGCATGCACAAAAATATGCACTCTGTCACTGACTTAACTGTTTTGATTTGCGTTGGGCTTCTTCGTCTTAATTTTCTGCGGCGATGTATTGAAAAATAACACCCGTTCTGCGTACTATGGCAAACGTTGCAGGATTTGGTATCGCCTCCCACTGTCACATCGACACGTTTTAAAGTCTGTTCTGTTGAGACTGACATATCTGATGTCAATGTTACTTCACTTTCACCAGGTGGCGTGACGGTTACACTTTGTGTTGTCTCCGTCCGTGTTGTCTGTGTCCGTGTTGTCGAGTCTGGCGTGCCAGTCGATGTTTTTTCATTCTCACCACGTGTCACAACGATTACAGATTGTGTTGTCTGGAAATCCGAATCGTCTAAAAGTATAAAACATCTCATTCAAATATGCTTTTCTTCTCTGCGTTTCATTTTAAATTGAGCCGTGGACTGTAAGGCCAAAAACTGTAGCAACTGCCACAATCCACAAATTTCAACAGTTTGTGTACAGTAGATTTTGGATAACAAAATGTATTTTTTGCGACAATTTGTGGCTTGTGACAGTGCGTCGAGCTGCGAGAGCATCGCTGTCTTCTCACTCTTTCTCAAACAAAAACATACCATCAAAATATATAAAATAACTGGATGACCATATTTTCGTCGTTTTCTGTACAAAATCACTTGTGGGTTAACGTTCCCTTGTTCTAAAACGGTGTTAACGTTGTCCCTTTTTAACAATTACTTAACACTGTAAATATGTTTGAATTCAATTTTTATGAAAACAAAGACTAGAATAATTGAAAAATGCCAGCAAATGACTCAAATATTTAAAATTCAAATTGTGACTGGCATATTTGGTTGACATACATAGCTTAACTGCAATAATTTTCAGTTTGATTTCTAGAAGCAGAGTTTTGTGGAATTTTTAAGAGTCTTGTGAAGACTATCAAGTTCTAGAGTTCTTGTTTCTCCGATTTTCTTTCACAAAACTTTTACTAGCATGAACGGGCCTATAAAAATAAATTTAGCTCTTGAAAATGTATGATTCGGCCGTCGTTCGACACAGTTACTGTGGTATCGCTTGCGATGCCTACTTCAAGGAATCGCCAAAAGCTGATGTTCACATCAAGTTTGAATGGCCTGCTAATGAATCAAACAATGTCGCAACATTTTCATTAATTTCTCATCGTGCTTCTCAACGAAATGACCGTCCTTGCCATCGACATTCCGATTTTCAAACTGGATGATCGATCCTGGGGCGCGCACTCTCTCGACCGTGCAAAATCACTCTAGTGAAAGGCTCTTGTTTCACGAATAAACTCGGCACGTTCCCAGCATAGACTCACAAAATGGTCCCCACTAAAGCGATTGGTTGGCCACTCGCCGAGTCTGGAACGCTGAATTACGGGAGAAAATTATGATTTGGCGTTCTACAAACGAAATATTTTTCATCAAGTGTGTCGCGGTACGGAATGCGCCCGTTTTCGCTGGGGCTTTCGTTTCGTCTAAACAGCTATCCAGCGCAAGCGTAGGCTGAAAGTTTTGTTTGAGTCCAAGAACCATTCTGAGAAAGTGTAATTATGTCAACAATAATATATGCACGAGGGATAATACATGTATATTTTTTGCAATGGTTCACTTTTTACTCTGAAAATAACGTGTCTATATAAAGTATATAACGACAATGAAATAAGACATAACACAAACTCACTCAGCTTTCGAGCACATGGGCTTCTTCGCCAGGGGCCTGTGTGAAGATAAATGACCTTAGAGTAAAGACAGAATTCTGCCCCCCCCNAATTAAGCCAAGTAACTATGCGCGCATCACAGTCTAGAAATAATTTATAGATAGTGTCTCAGTTACTAGCAACAGCAGTTAAGTGTATATCCACAGGAATTTTCCACTTTTGTTCAAGTGTGATTTCATTTTTTAGAAGTAGTTGCACGGAGCGTGAAACCAAATTTCTGACTTAGTCTAAAGACACTATTTGAAACGGACCCCTGAGGTAAAACACAGACAGGTAGGCATATATTTTAACTTTTGCTTTTCAACTCAGCTGACGAAGAGCTCTACTTGCTCGAAAGCTCGATATCTTTTTTATTAAAATATGAATGATAAAGCTGCCTGCTATAGTCGTATTTCATTCTTACTAGTTTACCGTCTGCAGTCCTTAAGTATATTTGAAGTAGAAACAAATACTTAAGTTCACAAAATTTTGACCAATTGAATTTTCCATTCCCGGTGGCTGTCTTTTTAAAATCTTGTACAGGACAAGCACTGGAAAACTTGACATTAAATTTTTAACTTGCGTATGAAAAAGTGTCTTGCCAAATGTCATTTTACACCATTTTTGGAATACTGAATGGATCAATACAACAAATTTGTCATTAAAATTTGTCTACTTTAACACAGAACGTTGAATTTTAAAATTAACCTTTTCATTTTGAGCGAAACGCTTGTGATTATATGGTAGTTTCGTCCTTACGGTGGTGTACTTAAGTGGCAGCTCTTTTTCGTGGCAAAGTTTCATTAAATATTATGCCTTTTCACATCCAAACTAGCTAACTAACTAAAAAGACACCAGAAAAGTTTTCTTTGAGGTCTTGAGTGCAACAAACTAAGCTTAGTTCGAAACCAAAATGCGTCATATTTGACGAAATTTATCTTGCCGGAGTGAGTACATTTTCCGTTTAGGGATGTGTATGTTTTGGTACATGTTTGGCGGGCTCTTGCCAAGCGCATATTTTTAATAGAAAGCCATATGGCTGAGGTGATCCATTCCCGTGAACTCATTTAGTAAGGTTAAATGAGGAGAACAGAGGGCTGAAATATTGTCGGAAAGTCCCACAAGTCTAGTACTATCGCCTGCGAGATTTGAGAAGTTAAAGAATTTAACGACAGCCATCACAAGATAAGTCCCTCGAGGAGTCAATTGATAATCGGAAACAATGACATAGTTGAACTGTAGTGGAACACTAAGCGCATTTTCAAGGCATGTTTGCCTTGTGAAATGTTGGTAGATCAACGTTACGATCGAGCTCTTAGCGCGGTTAAACGAAAGAAGCTATCAGTGTGTTGCGGCTGATTTATTTTTCTTGAAATGACACCTTTACTCTTTTGACCAGTGTGATCATGCGAGGTAGTGTGCTATTGCACAGAATACTTACGTGGCTAAAATCCTGCCGGTTAATTAGTTACGAGATTTTTTGAATCCGTAATTTGCTGTGTGGAATTTTTAGGTGATTCCCGAAAGCACGCGCTCAGATACTTGACGATCAGCTGGGAAACGATGGGGAGCTTGGAATTTCACGGGGGGGGGGGGTTGAGACCTCCCACAAGAAAATTTCGGAACTTATTCGTATTAACGTGAATCCCCTTTCACCAATATACAATGCTTTTCTAACAATGATCTCCAAAACAAGTATATAATTGTTGGAATTTCTTGGGAAAAAGTATTGATGTTTTTAACGTCATATAACCACCAGGAATATTATCGTTGTGTGATTTAAAAACACCTGTCTCCAAGTTCTTCAAATTTCAATATTAAGATGACTGTCCGTGCAATTGTTTTTTTTTCAACACAGTCTCACATTTGTTGTTGTTTTAGTCGTCTTCACATGAACATATTCTGAATTTTTCTCGACGAATTTGAAATTCCGTCTACATCTCTCCGTGAACAGTTGACATTACCGGATTTATTGGGAGCAACGGGGAAATTTCTCAGGGCTGTTCCTCCAAGAAAAGATTCAGCCATTAATAAGCTGGAAAAGAATGATAGTTAAATCCGTCATCGGTTTATCCTCTAATAGATTAAATTTATTCCATTGTCAGACCCTGAGAAAGGAAAGTAAAGGCACAGGAAAAGGATGTCTATGGATTATCGGCTGCTTTCCAAGGATCCACAGATCTCCTTGAGGTTCTCAATTTATATCAAGTGACCTGCGACTTCAACTAAAGATGAAAAAGAGAAAGATAGCCAAATAGGAGTCACCGTGCTATTACAGCTTTGTCATTTTGAATTTAGTTCAATTTGCTTTGGTAAATCTGTGCATAATAAGTTTTTTCGGAGTTTGTCGAAATACATATGGTCAAGGGTACGTTTTGTGGTGCGTGTAAACGATTTGTACAAACAGGTTGGGGGAGGGGTGGGGGTGGGCTCAAACAAAAATGTTCTGGCCAGTGCCCAGAACTGGTACTTGACAAATGTTTAGAATGTTTATTAAGACTTTTACTAATATGAAATAAAATTAAGTATTGCAAAGGTAACGTGAAATCGTTAGTAACACCTTGATGAACACATTGCATGAGAGGAACCCACATATTAAAATAAAAATTTCTAAAATGTCCTGTTGAATTTGTAACTGACACTTGTACCTGTGCTAGATTTTTTGGTTTCCCTTTGGCGTGTTCTTTTCGTATACATATTGGGTTCAAGATCACTGTTTCATAAGTGTAATATTACAAAAAGATTTGCATTTTAAAGTAACCATTTGTCCGTTTGGTTTCATCTACCGCTTACAATGTAGTCATCCGTTTATTCAACAAATGTTGTTGGCACGAATTCACATGGGGGTGAACTTGGACTGGCAAGCGGTCCGAATTTCCAAGAAAAAAGGGAGGTAACAAACAACAAAGCTGAATCCAACCGTAAAGTGCATGTACTATATCGGCTATACATGTATGACGCGCTACGTGAATGACGTTTCTTAATTAAGACACGCGAAGGTGTATTTGCACAAGATCATCTTGTTTCCTTCGTATTTCCTCTCATTGGAATGATGAGCTTCAGTTACAATGAATATGGTTTCGTAAGGAATAGGCGAACACTAATGGAAAGTGTGCGCTTACTAATGTATGTCACTTTTGCAATTCGTGCAAGTATTACAGAGAAAACACTAGAATACAGCTGTGAAACAAAGCTACCGAGAAATATAGCAATGTTCACCATTCAATAAATATTTCATTAGGTTAATGAAATCTTGGTAGTACTAAGAGCCTGTCTGTTAGTTGAGTAGACTTCTCCATATAACGGTTACAGGAGTGTTGTACAGTACCTTAAGATGCAAATCTAAAAACTTTTGGAATTTGGACTTAAACTTTCCAAAATTAATACAGTTGAAAATCGGTCGTAGTTAATCTGTTTTGCTACATTTAAAAGCAAGACTAACGACCAAATAGAGTCGCAAGCAGTGTGCAACTTGATCGGGGGAGTTCAGCTCATTGAGTTCCATTGCTCTAAACAGAAATCACACCCTTGTACATGCAACTGTTGAATTTATGCCATATGTAAGTTACTAAGGTAGATTGAAACTGGTAGCTTTCTAGACACCGGATTTCCGTTCCGTAGGATTCAAGCCTTGAGAATTTCGTGAGTGTGACAACGTGGTTCACTCGTAATCCGTGGCGATACCTCGCGAAGTCTTGCGCGAGGCTGCATTTTCGCGTCTACGGAACACAACCCTCAAAACAATTTAGAACCACCTTCAAACTCGTGTAAATTTGTTTACTATTTTTCCGAGATCCAAGCTTACAGAATTGTCTCTCAAATCGAATCTCTCGCCAGGCATAGAGCAGTTCCGTGTGCACCTTCAGTGTTTCACCTCACCGCCCTAATGTTGAGTCAGCAAGATGTATATAACATAGAAAGATACAGCGGAAAATGAAGACATAACTACGTCTTGATCCTGATCGAGGGAGTTGTATGTCTGCATTCATACCACAGTTGAGAACAAATGCACCGACTCGATTGCTATTGCCCATTTCGTACTTGGTTTCTTGATATTAGTCTCCCGGCGAATAGTGTGTATCAGAATGAACCCGCCTTTGTCCTAGGTTGACTCGAAACTCATTCACAAAACTAAAACGTTTTAGTGATAATTGAGTTAATTACGCACTGGAAATTCAGTTGCCATTGCGAGTGAATTTTGAAATAGCGCACATGGTTAAGAAATGCATAGGTTATATTGACAAGAACAAATTTTAACCGAATTATTAGGCTATAACCGTCAGATATTGAAGACTCGCAACGTTTTCCGCCTTTTCTCGGCTTCGGGAAATCGACTTAATTTGAACCAGGGAACGCGAGTTCTCGAAAACAGCTCGTCGAATTTCACTGGAACTTTCCAAATTTAGTATGTATTCATCGATCTCAAAAACGTTATTAAAATTTTCTTTTTAAACGCATATTTTGCGTACCGTAAGACAGACGAATACGACTGCTAGTGTTTACAAAACTCCTTACGTTTTGTGAGTAAATTTGACATAGAAACAAAACTAAATGAGTAATCTAAAACTCTTAACAACGTTTTTGAGGAGGTACATTTCGAAATTTTCATTTAAAAAGATTTCATTAAATTCGACCAAGCGGTTATTTTGCTACGAACCTACCTTTCTTAAAAATGAAATTTTGGCTA
Source organism: Phoronis australis (assembly GCA_002633005.1). Taxonomy (NCBI): domain Eukaryota; kingdom Metazoa; phylum Phoronida; family Phoronidae; genus Phoronis; species Phoronis australis. Next base: position 230,564 of record NMRA01000175.1, on the reverse strand, counting down.
CAATTTGAACAGTCAGAGAGTATTAAAGAAAAACAAAAACGATGCTTTTTCAGCGAGGAACAAGGCTTGGTTTACTTCAGCACGATTTTTGGCTTATCTATTGGCATTTTTCAGAATAATCTGTGGGAATAGTTAGCTAAATTTCTACGGAAGCATAATAGTGTGAAGAAAATTATTATATTATCTGGGTTCGTCACTTAATTATCGTTAAAACGAATAGATTGAATGACTTCTGTAGTGTCGCTTTCGTAACTGTAGGGTCAAACCAAATAACTTGTTTATTTAACAATTTGCCGAGTTCGCGAAAAAGGAAAAGCGTACGCGAGAGAAAAGAATTTTTTGCTCAGTCGCGCGCGGGGAAGAACGTTCAGGTGCATTGAAATGTCACATCTAAGTTAGTGTCGAGAACAATCTTATTCCCCATGACAACTTGTAGTGCACGTGTACCGGCATCCGACGTTTCCTGAATGGCTCACGGCGGTGCTAAGATTCTTTCGGTATTAGTAGAATTAATAAAAAATCAATTTTGTTTACATTTTCTGTTGTCGAGACATACAAATGTGGCTTGAAATGACTACACGTGTAATGAAATGTAGGCAAAATCATTTACTTTTTACGGGGTTATGAAAAGGGCACCTGAAACTCTGAACGTTGTATAGTTTAGAACAGTTTTATAGAAAAATATTAACATTATAGAAGTTAATCTTGAGGTATTTCCGTATAGTATTTCAGCTATTGAGGTGGAAACGGAAAAACCTAGTAAAATTTTAACTTAAACTTGCACGAAGGATATTTTATCCAAAATACTACGCAAATAGGGATTCCGTTGTAGACCGGGATCCCAGAGCTTTTTGGGCATGAAAAGTAACCAATTTTCTTTGGTGCCACAGTGCTCTATGCTTGGAAATGGCCGTCTGGCAGGTTCGCTATGGTGGGTGTGGCCAGGGGAGGCAAGAGAATAACACTCAAAATTGAGCTAGATCAACTTTTCTGGTAACCACTTCAAACTGCCTGAGATACCTACTACGTAATCCACTGTATCAACATTGGTCACTGCCAGACAATTTCAGTGGTGGGGAGTATCGCCCAGACGGTCATAAACAAGGCAAACAATTGAGCTCGATCAATCCAAGAGGTAACCGCGTTAAACCAGTTGCAAAAATATTCACCGTAAGTCCAGGTATCACGAATAAACACTGCCAGACTAATCTATTGGTGGGTTAGCCCCGCCAGATACGCCCAAATACCCGAGTTGAGCTAGATCAACCCACTAGGTAACCGTTTGAAATTAATTGTACGATGTGTAGAATCAATGTACAGGGCATAACAGTAAGATGCCAGATAATTTCAGCGGTGGGATGCCCCTGCCAGACGATTATCAAATAGGGTTAAAATTTGAGCTGGATCAACTCAAGAGGTAACCGCTTAAAACCAGTCGCAAAATATTTCACCGTTAGCCCAGGTATCACGAATAACACTGCCAGGCAAGTCTATTGGTGGGTTAGCCCCGTCAGACACGCCCAATTACCTGAGTTGAGCTAGATCAACCCACTCGGTAACCGTTTGAAATCAATCGCACGATGCTCAGCATCACTGTGAGATGCTAGACAATTTCAGCTGTGTGGTGCCCCTGCAAACGACTAAAGAAAAGGCTAAAATTTGAGGTAAATCAATCCAAGAGGTAACTGCATGAAACCAGTTGGAAAATATTCTACGTAAACCCATGTATCATGAAAAAACACTGCGAGACAAGTCTAGGGGTGGGTTAGCCCAGCCACACACGACCAAATATCTGAGTTGGGCCAGATTAATTGGCCAGGTAATCGTTTGAAACAGTTTGCATAATGTCGAGTAAACAAAAGGTACTTAACAGACATTTTCAGCCGTGGGGCAGTAGCATGCAGGGATTTGTTCGATGCAAGGGCGACTTTTTATTGGACGCCTCTCTCAACTCAAATGCACATATTCTTTTCAGGCCAGTAGCCAGCATTGAGCCGGGGGTGGTTCGAATTTCAACAACGGTGGACCTTTGATATTTTGCAAACGTCGACACCTTTGACGCGCTCATTTCGGGGAAAGGGAAATCTGTATGCACAACAATGACTCTCAGCGGGACGGAATTTGTAATACCAGAAAGCGGATGCTCACAATGAACTTAACTAATTAAGTTTAGCTGGCGATCAAAATCTACCACTGTTTTGGTACTTCAAGTTCAAAACTTAGATAAAAAGTTATCAACCCGTTCCCGGTAAAAAAACCAAGTGGGCAGAAGCATTAAAAATTAAATAAAGAAAACCAAAATGAAACTCATCGTTCCTTTGGGAAGTGACCCTTTGTGAAGATAAACACAAGTTAACCTTTTTAGTCATTTTGTAATACTTATAATGTACCAAGTTAAAACTACTTTCCGGAGTTGCAGGCTATAACTCTGTAAATGTCAGAGAAAACCAAATTGCGGGTACTAACAGCAACCATTGTTAAGACAGTAATGCTATCAAATACCTTTCCACTTTATTAGCTCAGATCTACTTCAATACAAAGAGCGTGCTGAATAGGCATGGTAAAAGTCGTCTGGGGCTTAGGGAATCAGAGCGGTCACCAGTAAAGGTACCTAAACTACACGGTTAACGGACTCATAAACTCGGGGGTTCGATCGAACCCCCAAACCCCCTGGCTGTGAATATCAATAATAAAAGTAAAAAGGTGAAACATAAACTAGAATCATTATTTGATTCAACTGCAAATCAGTCACGATTTCCAAAGAGATTATACATAGTGGTTGAATACCCCTTCCCCAATGTGGATGCCCGGGGCCGTCGCCACGATGTCTGAGCACCATATACAACAGCTATGAATAATTAATTTGAACGTGCTTTATATTCACTATGAAGAGAAAAAGCGAACAGTTCCATTGTCCTCATATCTGTGTCGTGCGAGTGAAATGATTGCCAATCTAAATAAACTGAAAAACTATCAGGACTCCCACAATGTTCCCCATTTGGTTCAGGGTAAAGAATACATCTAGCATTGTTAGGGAAACTGTTGATATACCTACTGACGTCATTGGTCTTGACGCATCTCTGGAGTTCTCTGTAGGCTCAGTTTATGAGAAAGATGTAGAGTGTCCAAAACTGAGCAGTTTTCCCAAATTTGACATTAATCACTGTGTGAAATGAAGGAAGCTGGCGCGCATATATGACGCAGACGACAACGAAAAATCGAAATTCAAGCAAACACAATGTGCTATCAGGAAGGATTTTCGGTTTTGTTTTTAATAGTGAATCATATGGAGTATTCCACTGTTGACGCATACACTTGTGAGGTCACTCCAACCACAGGCGTGGCTAACCCACCACTAGATTTGTCTGACAGTGTTAATTCGTGATACTTGAGCTCGCGGTGAATATCTTGCAACTGGTTTCATGCGGTAATCTCTTGGATTGATCTGGCTCAATTTTTTACATTGTTTATAACCGTCTGGATGATACTCTCCACCGCTGAAATTGTCTGGCAGTGACCAATTTTGACTCAGTGGATTACGTGGTAGGTATCGAAAACAGTTTGAAGTGGTTACCAGATAAGTTGATCTAGCCATTCTCCTGGCCTCCCTGGCCTCACCTACCAGAGCAAACCTGTCAGACAGCCATTTCCAAGCATCAGGATACCCATAGACCACTGTGGTATCAAAGAAAATTGATTACCTTTTCATGCCCAAAAAAGCTTTGAGATCCCGGTCCATTGCGGGCATGTCTGACTTTTTTCCGTGCAGAATGCTGATTACACCCATTATAGACTCTGTGTATTTTTTACTAAAACGTGCCTCTCAAAGCACGTTGCACATCCTTCACAAGATGTTCAGTTTTAAGGCACCAAAAATCAACGACCAATTTCTGCTCAAGAGTGAGCACTTGTCTTTATTTTCAGTCATTTTGAATAGACAAATTCTGTTTGCTGAATAAAAAAAAGCTGCAAACGTATTCCCAGGAATCAATAATGCAAAGTTTAAATTCACAGGAGAAAAAATTATGACGGAATTTATTTAGAAATATCAAAATCACTCAACCATTCTATGAAAAAATACAACAACCAAATACCTCGATGGCACTGGCAGATATATGGTAATTTGGAGTTACATTTCTTCGTCCTCCACCGCTCCGAAGTCTTTTTTACAACGACACAATACTGTTTAGACTTCTTCGCAGGCTCTCCATCGTCCCAAGGAGCCCATATTGGAGGTTGACCATTTGACCATTTATATTGACCACTGTCATACTCAAGACCAATAAAGTACTCGTGGTCCCCACTGAATAAATATAAAAGATACAAATAAATCACCAGCTATAAAAAGCTCCAGTTTCAAGAAGAAAACATTATTTGGCAGTAAAATACCTATCCCGTGGTCGCAACCTTGATGGATAAAGCTAAGAAATCAGCAAAAAAATCTATTAATTATGCGGAGAAAAGATTCGAACGTGTACATTGAAGTTGTCTTTTACAAAAGATCGTACGCATGTGATTGCGAACGCAATGTTGTTAGAAACTACAGCACGGTCAGGGGACATGTATTGCGCGCTTTAATTCACGAGTAAAGCGAAGTTGTCAGGTGTAAACATAACAAAATGGTGACAAAAAGAAACAACATGGTTCTAATTTTTACAAAACACTCCTGGATGATTTTAGAAACTAAAAGTGCATCCAATCATAAAACACACGGGATGAGTAGAAAAGGTGAGCCGCGAGTTAAATAGTACGAATAAGACATCAACTTTTAGAGGGAAGGTCCTAAAAGTCTTCATAGCATGAGCTAGAAATTAATAGCTGACACCAACTTCGAACTACTTGATATGTGCAAGAGGGTTCATGGCTTTGAACCCGGGGCCGAGTCAACGCTTCGTTCTCACGTTGCATCTCTCGTTCAACCCCCAAGGCCGTTTCCACGGAGTAACTGGAAAAATGGACTTTTTAAAATTATTGAAATCGTTGAAACTCTCGACGACTTGACCTTTGCCGAACTATATACAATGTATTTACTCTCGTATTCTAAATAAAAACATCTGATTGCCATATTCCGTATAAAACGCGTAATTGAGCTATTTCTTAATTCTTAATGGAATATTACATAATCTCGTTTATGTTAGCTCTCGTCACACTGCGTTTTCCGCGGGTACCAGAATGGGTTTCTCAGTTTCTGATTGGCTAATGGTTTCGTATATAGCGCTCTCTCTACTCAACGTATACAATTTAATTCATATAAACGTGTTTTTTTTTCAAAAAATGTACACTATCAAACGCTTGGACCTTTTTAAACAATGACCTAAAAGTACTGTACTGAGTGAACAAGAAATAGTAAATTGCCATGTGAAAGTATTCACGAAATGTTCCCTTACAGTTCAGGGATCACTGACATTAGCTGAGCTGAAACATGGTGTCAAAGTGTGAAAGAAATACGGTATGCATCTGCCGTTGGCCAAATGGTTGAACGTTACGCATTTACATTACGTGAGTAAGTTTATTCTTGTTAGAGGTGAAAGTTATTATTTCCGGCGTAAAATAATTATTTGCGGAGTACTGTAACTTTTAACGGCGTAAAGTAATTATTTGCGGTGTAAAGTAATTATTTGCACCGTAATTACTTTACGCCGCAAATAATTACGTTACACCTCTATAACAAGAATTAACTTACGCACGTATTTTACGTTCACCCATTTAGACAACGATATGCATCAACCGCTATATCCAATTGCTTTGATGTGACCTGTCCTACTTTGTACCCACGTGAGACAGACAGACGAGATCATAGCTCTCCGTGTGCTGACCTTTAATGGCTAAGCATGGTTGACATATATATTCCAAATGATTTAATCGTGACAGAACCTAACCTTCTTTTTCCTAATACGCCCACGTGCAGACTCGCAACACAGTACAATAGAATACAACACGCTAGGCTGTCCATATGATATGCTACAAAACACACGAATTACTCAAACAAATAGTTTACCCGCTTTTCAGCTGTAAACTTCTTAAAGGCGAAGACAACCTTTTTCATGTCATTTTGAGCTAAAATAAGGTTGGTTGGTTATCCTAGACATATTTTCCACTTAATNTTAAACGAAGCGATTTGGTGTTTTACAAGATATTTTCATCCGATCTTGATTTGCTGCCAAATGAACAGGATACTTCAGTCAAAGACAGTGCGAAAAAAGCGTCATTTTCGAATTCACAATTTTAGAGTTGTACTCTGAACCGGCTTCTTGAGTCGCTGACGTTTCTACATTCGCATTGGTAAGGGAAATCTTTTCACGGTAAGGAATATTATGAGACCGATTTAATGAAAATAGAAAGCCTAATTAAATTTTTGACCTTTAGTTAGCTAAACAACGCGAAATATGAGCTTTAAGTACGCTGTACATGTATCCTGTAAAAATAAATTGTTCCAATATTAACAGACACGTTACAGCGGTCGAGGGAGTTGACAACAACAAGAAAGGAACAAGAGGACAAATGAACAGGAATATCGTTTTTCAGAGTCGATCTGATTCTGAAGCATTGCACATCGAAAATGCTACACAGAGCACTGAATACAGATGCTTTTGTTCTTAGAAGAACCCAAGAGCCTTTTTTAAGAACAGTAATATTAAAAACTGGTCAATTTAAACTTGCACCATATGCGCACTGTGCACAAGAGAGAAGAAAAGGAGACAAAAACTTTGATAGCACTATTGCGTATGTTGAACTGAGTTGCCAACAAGTCGCTTAACAAGCGATTAAGTACGATTGTTTCCAACACCTTTTGTACAACGCTTGCAAGAGCAATATGGAGGTAATTACATGCAGGCTTTGAAGATATTTTGCTCATGTAATCCTTTACTATGGTAACAAGAAAAAGAACAATTTAAGCAATTCAGCTAAAACTTGCATAGTCACACTGGAAAAGCACTTACTCACCATACCCCAAACAACAAAGGAAAAAAATTTAACGCGTTCAGCAAATATGCCACCCAGTATACACATGTCTTGCTGAAAACATTATATTCTGGTGAACAGCAAAAGGATCAATGTCGTCACTCACCCTAAGGATACAATTTAGCAAAATACTATAGCGGAGTGACCGATACAGATTCTTTTCAGTGTAAGACACAACCGGTTTTACGGCCGAAAAAAATCATCTCGGAGTTATTCGTGGTCATTGACTTCTTGAATTGATAAACTTTGACCAACGCTATCACACAGCGAACTCTGTGGTGTTTTGTGGCGTCATTATCTGTTGTAGATTGTGGTTTGTCGTCAAAGTTAACCGAAATCGAAGCGCAACCTCATCATCTATTCCGTAGCTAGGTGCCATGGAAATAGCCGACGCGGGTAGTGTGTGGTGCTTATCAGAGCCGACATGAAAAAAAACCTATGGATGACCTCCTGAGGGTATAAGAGAACAAGTCGCGACGAGCCGAATCACGTTATGGGAGTAACTTCTCTGGAATAAACAGATAGAGAACAAGATCAATCGCTGGACTAGTGGACTGCCGTGCAAGACGATGTTGGACATTTCTAGAAATGTCGAGCTCTGCGAGGGATAATTCGAAAATATCGGAGGTGTTCGAATGCGCCCCAGGTTACGAAAATAAACGAAGTGCTCTGAATGGAAATTACATAAATACTCGAAGTGTTCTGGATGCCTGGGGATATGTTTCTTGGGCGAACTTCAATACACGAGTCCACGGTTTGGAGTTGGACATGCGTAGAAAAAAGAAGCCGATTTTTACTTTCCGCTCTTTGGAAACCCGACAAGAAAATGCAGATTTTTTTAAAATAACAGGTAAATGGGGGTAAATAGCGATTGAAAATACATTTATGTCACCAGTACACTAAACGCGAATACTGCGAAGTTGCTTGATCTCAGAGATTTAGATTAATCACGAAGTTAGCTTTTATCCCTAAGATCTCGTCTTCGCTTTTCAACCGAAGCCCAGGGTGGTTGGCGGCATTAAAAACTGCAATTGTAACGATAGGCTTTAATTGAAACCCCAAGCTAAATGAAAACGTATGGAGGTCGCAAGGTACTGTGTCATTTCTTGACACCCCATGGCAAATGACGTCTGCGTATGGAGATCGCAAGGTATTGTGACACTTCCGGTTTTATACCGACATCAGCATTTCCAAACCTGAACATAGGAGGTTCTCAGAAAGGAAAATGAGCTTGTGTTAATTCTGAATATATTTTGACAATCTAATAGATATTTTTCGAAAAACATAGGTTTTAATAGGCCTCACTCTCCAATCCTCTTGCATAGGAAACACGTGCGATGTAGTTGATATATTTTAACAAATTAAATACTCAAGATGGTAGATGTGCATGCTCAACTCGCAACCACGAACAACTGCCAGTCACCTGTCTCTTAAAATGGAGAATACCGTCGAATGCGTGGGATGCAAGTGCGACCCAGTCTCTCAATAAATTTAAAATTTACGTCGTGGTGTGAGCCGGTCCGACGGTATTGAACTACTCCGGGGGAGAAAAGTGAACTGAGATGAGTTATCTTANTTAAACGAAGCGATTTGGTGTTTTACAAGATATTTTCATCCGATCTTGATTTGCTGCCAAATGAACCGGATACTTCAGTCAAAGACAGTGCGAAAAAAGCGTCATTTTCGAATTCACAATTTTAGAGTTGTACTCTGAACCGGCTTCTTGAGTCGCTGACGTTTCTACATTCGCATTGGTAAGGGAAATCTTTTCACGGTAAGGAATATTATGAGACCGATTTAATGAAAATAGAAAGCCTAATTCAATTTTTGACCTTTAGTTAGCTAAACAACGCGAAATATGAGCTTTAAGTACGCTGTACATGTATCCTGTAAAAGTAAATTGTTCCAATATTAACGGACACATTACAGCGGTCGAGGGAGTTGACAACAACAAGAAAGGAACAAGAGGAGCCTTCTAAACGACAAATGAACAGGAATATCGTTTTTCAGAGTCGATCTAATTCTGAAGCATTGCACATCGAAAATGCTTCACAGAGCACTGAATACAGATGCTTTTGTTCTTAGAAGAACCCAAGAGCCTTTTTTAAGAACAGTAATATTAAAAACTGGTCAATTTAAACTTGCATCATATGCGCACTGTGCACAAGAGAGAAGAAAAGGAGGCCTCACTCTCCAATCCTCTTGCATAGGAAACACGTGCGATGTAGTTGATATATTTTACCAAATTAAATACTCAAGATGGTAGATGTGCATGCTCAACTCGCAACCACGAACAACTGCCAGTCACCTGTCTCTTAAAATGGAGAATACCGTCGAATGCGTGGGATGCAAGTGCGACCCAGTCTCTCAATAACTTTTAAAATTTACGTCGTGGTGTGAGCTGGTCCGACGGTATTGAACTACTCCGGGGGAGAAAAGTGAACTGAGATGAGTTATCTTAATATGAACTGAAGGTTTAAATTGAACTTTTTAATATTACATGAATGTCTCCTTCTTCATTAGGCTTACTTAACATTAGCACTTTTTCAGCGCATCATTTGTCGTGTCAAATAAGTATGCGCGGAGTTGTTTGAGACTTGACACTGACAGGTTTTCCTTTCAAGGAGTAAAAGCTGCGGACGACGTCGGGAAGAACGAGTTTGTGACCGGTTTTTAAAAATCAAAATGCGTCACATGTCATACCTCCTCAGCTAAATGTCGTGAGTGTAAAAAGTTATTGAGAGACTGGGACGCGCTTGCCGCCAGGTATACTTCTGTAATAAGAGGCTTATACAAGAGTTAACAGTACAGCAAGTAGCAGACCAATGATTGAAAATGACGTCACGTAAGACTTTTGAGACCTGATAGGCTGAAGTCACGAATTTGCCTGTCTCACGACTAAATCCCTTTGCTGTTATGACTGAAATTCGCTCATTCGCAGATTAGGAACGCCTCCGAGGGATAATCTGAGACTACCAAATACCCAAAATATCACCAGTGTAGAACTGGATGATCATCTTGTAATCAATACCTCGTGCAATTATTGTGGCTAGCAATGAAATTCTCTGATTGTAAAACTGTATCGTCGCTACATGTATATCCAGCATTCAGTTAATAAGTTATTCTAACTTATTTGTAGCCGTTTAACAATAAGGATCAAATGATGACATTTGCTTAAAAACTTTTTGTTTCTGTTTATAGAAAACGGAGCTAAGACTTCTTACTCCATACTTGTACGTTTTCTTACTAAAAATATCACCTTCGTCATCAAGTTTTGCTGCTTTACTTCAGATGTAAAATACACAACACTATATAGAAAACTAGACCAGCTCGTGGGCTAAAGCGTCGTTCATTGGTTACCTTGAACTCGTGACCATCTCACTAAGAGCCCGCTGTGTTTCTATGCTTTCCACTACCACCACGACGCCATTATAGTCCTTTTTACACTTGTTCTTTCTCGCAGAATTAGAAGCTCCAGTGTTGCTTCCCAAGGCGTAGCACGTTCTTCCGAGTTGCAGCGAGCAGACGGGACAGCCGCCTGAAACAAAAAGGCACTAGGTTACTCCCAATGTAGTTTATTGTCATATTTACTACACTCAGCTATCGATTGCACTCTGGTGGATCCAACAGACCACGACACCACCTTTTCCTTCAATAAAAGGATTTCTTTGAACTCCTTGCATCCGCCCACGGTGCAGTTTTAAAATAAACACATGCACGCAGGCGTGAAATAGGAGTAATTGGCGGGTCAACGCCTTCACTGAATTGAATAAGAAGAATTCCCTCTGAGTATTGCAAAGACAATGGTATTACGTTTCTGTTTTCAACAGGCTGACATTGCTAGTTTGATTTTATTACAAAGCCAGAAGATCTTTTTGTTTTGTTCCCAAACGGTACCCACGTAAACGGTTCTCCACTTGTGATAACGAAGTTCCCACGAGCACTTACAGCGTCCACTCCTTGCAACCGGTCGAGCAATGTGGTCATGGTAACAGGATGCCTTCGTTACCACCATCCTGTCGAACTTCGTTCAAAGGGATTTCGCTGGCTAAAAACGGAAATCGAATTAGGCCTTTAACTCCCATTAAATCGGTCTCATTATATTCCTCCTCGCGATAGGGCTATTTATGTTACCAACAAGGACATCCAAGCCACCTGCGACCCAAGAACACTCTTCAAATTTTATTGATATTCGAAAAAACCACCTGTATACATGCATTGCCTATGCGTTAGTTGCCCACTCTTTCAACAACAATTCAAGATCGGATGGCCGTGGTAATCTTTTTTAAAAACCCAAAGTGCTGCGGTTAATAATTTGACATTGACAGCTAAACAGAGAGAAATGTATCTTTAAAAGTAGAGCTATAAAACTAATATTTTTTAATCATTGATGATCACAGAATCTTATCAGGTGCAGCAAAGCAATGGAGAGATGCCCCTAGTCACACGATAAGGTGTTGTGTTTCTTAAAAAACGTGATTTTTCATGTAGATCACAAAGTTTCCCCAAACACAATTTTTGCATGAAACTTAAAATTCCCTTTCTTTATTACTAACTAAAAAGACGTCTTTTAGCCCGAGAGCACGATCGTGAAAAATTTTGCTCTCCATTTTGCGCTCTGACATACGAAGATGTCCGCTGTTCTCTCTTATGAATCTTGTCAGGATTGCACTGGACTATCATTTGGTGCTGATGACCCTGAGAGCAGGAGACAGCTGATGCTATACTTTTCGGCGAGTGCACGCCATCGTATTCCATTGTACATGTATTATTTCCCACGGGATGGGACTCACTCTACGAGTCGACATCGCCAGTCGGCTGATCGTCCTCTCACCTGTGTGGAATTTCGTAGACGCAAGAATCTCGCTAAGAATGATTAAACAATTTGCTTGTAATACATAAGAATATCTCGCGAAATACTGCGTATTCTTTCGTTTTCGCGAGATTCTTGCCCCTACGGAATGCATGCCAGAATTCAGAGGCGAGAAAAAATGTTAACAGATAAATCCTGTCGGCGAAAACGTTGTTGCTGAGTTTGAAGACGAGCTGAGCACGGCAATGAGTGATCAATGGCAGGCCAGTATACCAACTGGATCTCGCTATTGCCGTTACAAGGTTGAACGATCTGTTCCGCACCTGGGTTGTGGACACGACTAAACCTAATATATACCAGTGATCGCCAGTACATTCTCCAGAAAATCATCAACACGAAAGCAACCAAGTTTGCAGCTAAAGATGGAAGAACAGGAACGGGAACCGTATCCTGGCTTACCCATGCCCTTCACGTGGGATATCCTCTTAGTGCAACTGTGTCAGCTGGTTCGACACTGGCTTCCCGTTAAGGTGAACACGGCAGGAAGAAAACAGGGTATCTAGTATGTACTCCTTCGGCCCATTAACATCCTAAGTCTTTTCATTTTTAATATCATACCAGCAACATTGCAAAAAGTTGCGGTCCAATCCGCCTACAGCTTCGATTTGTCGATGGACACTAATGCGAGCACTCTAAAAGAAGGAAAAAGTACTTCTACATGAAAGAAATTTTTAACAAAATATCCCAGTAAGGCTTAAAACAATATTCTTAATTTGCAAGTGTTGAAAGTGAATTAGTCCGTACTAGACGTTGCGAGATGGTACTTTCGCCAGGGATTGTTTAAAAGATATTTTGGCGAACTTTCGCGTTCCATGCCTCTTTAAATACTCTGCCCGTTAGTCGAGTGAGACTCAGCTCCACCAGCAAAACGTTTTGCGATCACTAGGCGTCTTGGTTGGTTTCACCGCAGAGGCTGATATTAGAAAATCGCATTTCTCGCCGTTAAATTCCGTTCAGAAATCAAAATTTTGTTAGCGAAAGTTTTCTAATTTTTGGACGAAAAGAATCAGTTGTTTATTGCTTTACTATCCACACTAAACATAAATTGTGAGGACGGAATTAGTGATTACTACAAGAGTCTAAGGTTTATGACATGGGCAAAACCTCTTGGAAATTTCGACAAAATCCTAGACTTTGCCGTAAAAACTATCTTTTTGCCGAAAAACTTCACATGTCTAGAACTTTCAACCACGTGACGCAACTTTTGTAAAAAAACACTTGCGCAATGTAAATTAAACCCAGTTACTTGTTTATAATTTTATCATCATTTTAACTTAATTGCATTCAGTTTTCATAACAAACGTTACAGTCAATGTCTAATAAATACTCTTTGAAGCAGTAAAATATGTAACATAAAAAATTACCAAATGCATATATATTACAGTCAGCAGGGTTTCCCTGCGCGTGAGCACTAATTCAAAAGAGACCTCGACACAACACAGTCAGTCTCACTGCGTGTTTTCTTGAGTTGGGGTTCGTCTGCGTTTTAATGAAACTGGATATGGAATTCGCCGCTGAAGGTGGGACTGCTTAGAAAGTTGTTCGCATGTTCTTACGCCTAAGAGTACGTACAGTTACAACAGACGATTCATCAATCCTAACTATGCCACCTTCACGAAATTCCGGCATTGTTTGGTTGTTGGTATTTTGTTTTGCTGACGATAAAATGTAAGGCGTATAGATTTTTACTTTGCACTACTTTGTGATTCGCCCATGTAATATCAAAAATACGTACTTTTTGTTATTAACCAATTGTGTCGTAACACATTCCAGTTCATGGGAGAATGCGGTGATTTGAACCAAATCTAAATAAACCATAAGTAAAATCGAGCTTCAATGTAACGGTATTTTGCTAAGCAATTTGTCATCAATTATTTGGAAGCAATAACTACAATCAATCATGGTTTCAATTGGCAACCATCTATTATGCAAACTCTCATCATAAACGCACGATCTTCCGCTTTAATCTCCAGTCTGCCTCCCGATTAGTAATGCTAAGACTTCGCGAGATTACGTGAGATATTGCCGTGTATTTTAAATGAGATCACGTGACTTTGGCTAGATTTTAGCTAGGTCCTAGCGTAGGTCCTGGCGTTACTGAATGCACGCCCCATGTCACCAGGGTCCGGGTTCTAATCTTTTTACTCGAAATGGAGCTCGAAATTATGCTTGGCATTTCCTGCTCTACTTTTGTGCGAACTTAAGACGAGTGTCTATTATTCTATGCTCGAGTACATAATGGCTTAGGTGTATAATTTTTTAGTCCTAGTTTGCAGCTAATAAACTGCTAAGGCTAAATGTTCGAGTTTAAACTTGAAATTTCAAGTTTTTACTCGAGTTTGTAGCACGAGCATAAGGGTTATTAAGTGCAAACTTGGACTAGGAACTCATATGTGTAAACTATAATGTATTCGAGCACAGTCTAATAACCCCTTATATGAGTTCGCACAAATGTAGCAGAGAAATTGCTAAAAATAATTTCGTGTTCGTTTCGAGTACAATGATTAGATTCCTGACCCAGAGCTGTCCCAAAGAAATTATGACCATGGAATGAAAATCCACAAGATAAAGCAAAGACATATTTTGCCTGAACACATTTACAGGCTGATCGTAGACCACGTCAGCAAGAAACAACCGCCTAACAGCTCTAAATGTCCGCATCTTCAATTCTGGTACATGTAAATCCGAGGCCTTCTGGGTAAGAATTAAGTGAATATTCATTGGATGTCTTTGCAAGAACAATTTAAGCTAGATTGCAATGTTTGGCAAGGTTGTGTGCCGAAGACCAAAGTAGGCCGTACTCGACACATCATTTCTTTTTAAAGCATCTGCACAACTGGTTTAACGTGTTGCTTTTTCAGATGATAAATGATTTCTGAATTTGCAAAGAACTGACAATTCGCGATTTCCTGAACATGCGCGCACGCAGCCTTTAATATGGGGGGCTAGAATTTCCGACGATGTGGACCCTACACTAAAAAAAAAAAAAAA
>NMRA01000175.1:199676-215548 GCA_002633005.1 Phoronis australis | reverse complement strand
TCTTACGCCTAAGAGTACGTACAGTTACAACAGACGATTCATCAATCCTAACTATGCCACCTTCACGAAATTCCGGCATTGTTTGGTTGTTGGTATTTTGTTTTGCTGACGATAAAATGTAAGGCGTATAGATTTTTACTTTGCACTACTTTGTGATTCGCCCATGTAATATCAAAAATACGTACTTTTTGTTATTAACCAATTGTGTCGTAACACATTCCAGTTCATGGGAGAATGCGGTGATTTGAACCAAATCTAAATAAACCATAAGTAAAATCGAGCTTCAATGTAACGGTATTTTGCTAAGCAATTTGTCATCAATTATTTGGAAGCAATAACTACAATCAATCATGGTTTCAATTGGCAACCATCTATTATGCAAACTCTCATCATAAACGCACGATCTTCCGCTTTAATCTCCAGTCTGCCTCCCGATTAGTAATGCTAAGACTTCGCGAGATTACGTGAGATATTGCCGTGTATTTTAAATGAGATCACGTGACTTTGGCTAGATTTTAGCTAGGTCCTAGCGTAGGTCCTGGCGTTACTGAATGCACGCCCCATGTCACCAGGGTCCGGGTTCTAATCTTTTTACTCGAAATGGAGCTCGAAATTATGCTTGGCATTTCCTGCTCTACTTTTGTGCGAACTTAAGACGAGTGTCTATTATTCTATGCTCGAGTACATAATGGCTTAGGTGTATAATTTTTTAGTCCTAGTTTGCAGCTAATAAACTGCTAAGGCTAAATGTTCGAGTTTAAACTTGAAATTTCAAGTTTTTACTAGAGTTTGTAGCACGAGCATAAGGGTTATCAAGTGCAAACTTGGACTAGGAACTCATATGTGTAAACTATAATGTATTCGAGCACAGTCTAATAACCCCTTATATGAGTTCGCACAAATGTAGCAGAGAAATTGCTAAAAATAATTTCGTGCTCGTTTCGAGTACAAAGATTAGATTCCTGACCCAGAGCTGTCCCAAAGAAATTATGACCATGGAATGAAAATCCACAAGATAAAGCAAAGACATATTTTGCCTGAACACATTTACAGGCTGATCGTAGACCACGTCAGCAAGAAACAGCCGCCTAACAGCTCTAAATGTCCGCATCTTCAATTCTGGTACATGTAAATCCGAGGCCTTCTGGGTAAGAACTAAGTGAATATTCATTGGATGTCTTTGCAAGAACAATTTAAGCTAGATTGCAATGTTTGGCAAGGTTGTGTGCCGATGACCAAAGTAGGCCCTACTCGACACATCATTTCTTTTTAAAGCATCTGCACAACTGGTTTAACGTGTTGATTTTTCAGATGATAAATGATTTCTGAATTTGCAAAGAACTGACAATTCGCGATTTCCTGAACACGCGCGCACGCAGCCTTTAGTATGGGGGGATAGAATTTCCGACGATGTGGACCCTACACTAAAAAAAAAAAACAAAAAAACGAGCCTCCCCCTAGGTGCGCGCATGTTAAAGCCATGCTTAGTACATGAAACGACACTCCATGACTGACAATCCAACTCGTAAAGCATGGTCTCAGACAACAACGAATTGGAATTTCTTTTGAAGCCCTGATATTACCTCCATGCAGTTTGGTTAAAAGGATACTAAACCCGGTGTTGACCTATTAACAGATACTAAAAACGACTTTCCCATCCAAAATATTGTCATGTAACCCTCTACAACTCTCAAAAATTTTGATTTGAACGAAAACTTCTTTCAAAGTCTGCTAAACGGGCAAGCGTGATCTACGCTTTGAGCGAATTGCATGGCCACTAAGAAAAGAACACCCACCGAGGACCATAATATACAATCTGTGATAAAGGGAATATGAGTTTTTAGTAGATTCCTGCCTTCAACTTGGAAGATTGACGCAAATGATGCATTAGCAAGTGACACAATGAGGATTGGCAAAACTCATCAAAACAGGTTTCAGTATCCTTTTAAAAAACAATTTGAGACCAATGTCATAACGGTAAGTGTTCTAAATTAAAAGTTTTTTTTTTCAGAAAGCGAGTTTATAGTCTCGTGTTGTCCACGCAGCATGGGTGGTTCTATTTCCGTGGAAAACTTGGAAATAATAACCATATATACATATACATATACATATACATGTATGTATATATATATGTATGTATGTATGTATGTATGTATGTATGTATGTATGTATGTATGTATGTATGTATGTATGTATATATATATATGCCCTGTGAGTGTTAGAACGCATGCATTCGTTTCGTGGATCCAACTCGGAAGAAAAGCTATCATGCTTTGCTTGTAATGCATGACGACACTCCGGAAGGTCTGCATGACCGTGCGTTTTTGCGAGTTTCTTGCGTAAACGGAACGCACTAACCCGGGACAAATTGTTTTTGTATAGGTCTAGCGCTATTACTGCTGTTAACTTGTAGGTCTTTGTTTCATATTATGGTAGTAGATAAGCAAAGGCTAAGGAGCTATTGGGGTCGACTGTTTTAACTAGTCATAGTAGACCGCTTGTGGGTTTCCAAACGGCATGAAAAGTGGGCTAAATTCCGCTCCTGTTGCATAACCGTAAGTGGTCTGTAGCCCTACACTAGGAAAACCAGGGCCGAGTTCAATGACTGCCTCGCGGCGATAAAAATCCATCCAAAATCATGTGATCTCATTGAAAATACACGGCAACATCTCTCGGGATCTCAAGAGGTCCTGCTTTCCTATTGAGACATTGGGGTTTCTGAACTCTGCCGAGTATGAGGTTTTGTTAGCGACAGGTTATCGCCAAGACCCCAAAGAAAGTGGAACAAAAAATACCAGCCTTGTTGTCAAAGCGGCTGTAGATCCCAGGTAAGTTTACATGTACACTTCCGAAATACTTCCCAAGTGTCGATATCATAGAGAGGGAGGGAACTGAGGAGGGAGGCCGGGAGTGAGAGAGGGAGGTATCGGAAATCATACACAAGACGAGACTGTGATAGCCAATGTCTGTTTACATGTATGGTCGATACTCCGAAAATAAAATCTTCCTAGTAATTACCTCCCCAAAGTAAAGGCGCTTGAGGTTAACCTGACCCCTTTCCCATCAGCATTTCATACGTACTTAACCTGCTCAATACGTAACTGTTGAGACTAATCAATTTTTGACTGACCCAAAAACAGTATACGCATCTTCAGTGTGGGTCTACTTTTTAAAATTTCAAAGGTGTTTTAACATATCTTCCTCTTGCAATTTGGGTTAGTGATGTATTACTCAAAATTTACCTTCTGTCGATTTTCCAAAAGCAGAAAATAGAGGAGCGACGCAAAATGCAACACTTGCCATCACTAAGACGCGTTTTACGACGTCACCATAAGCATATAAAGGCATCTTTGCGGTCTCAAAGCCTCCAGATAGTAGTTGAACAATCAGTATTCACGACAAACGCTCTTCTTTTCTATCGCTGTCGAGAAACTGGCCATTGTTTTTAATGTTCACATACTACATACTTGCTTTGATATTAGCCGCAAAAATATGAAAGTCCCTGTTTCCCTCGCATCGTCAGCGAATGCTAGACACTTACGGGCTCGTAGGGAAAGGCAGAGTAGCGCATGTGTATCACCGTCTCTACCGGAAAGTGAAATAAGAGTTATAGGTCCCCATGGAAAAGGTTAACATTTAATCAACGCATTAGGTCATACGGTATAAAGCACCAGAGTCATTTAAAATGAAAATGAGTCTATCGAGACACAACGCGTGACAGCTAATAATTGGAACAAATAACCTTCGTGCAGACGACATTCAACTCAATTGGACAGGCTGCTGATATCCACAGTTTCTGAAAAAAGTATACTTACGGAGCAGTGATTATTTTCTCAAATTATGATGAGACACGTTTTAAGAAAGAATAGCACAGCATAACCAACGTGTGAGAGCTTATATCACCTGGTGTTTAAAAATTACGTTAATCAAATGCGTGCTTCTTTACTCGCTTGCAAGAAGTAGACTCAATAATGTTCCTTAAAGTTTCATTTGTGGACTTGTACGAACACTGATTGATTTTTTCTAATGCTAATTTTGTCTTCATTGGAAAATCAACGTTTAGCTTTGAAACAAACCGTGAATAAATTCTGCGTTGAATTCATAAGATAATTGAAAATGATTAGGGGCATTTTCTTCAAACGCCCCTAAATAAGCACTAAGTCACTATTAATTTTTAATTAAAATGAAGGCTCAGTTTTTAAGTACCTTTTTAGAAAATGTCGTTTCCCGAGCTCAATTAAGATACAATGATAGAAAAGATGCATTATGTTTGAAAGAACACAGAATAATTGATGATAACACGTAATTGCCAATTGGTCAAGTATGGCACCTCAGCTGATTGACCTGGTGCAATCTGGACCATGATCGCTAAGCCCCACCTGCGGACTTATTTGTTTTGTGCCCGTTGATCTGTCACAACTTAGAGAAAACTTGTAAACATACATTTCCATCATACAGGGAAGTCAGAGATCTGAAAATTCAATCAATCGTCGTCTGTCTTTTTATTATATCTAATGTCCCGTTTAGAGTCAGGTCGGGACGCGCGAGCAGTTGGAAGTGCGCTGGATGCAACCAAAATCTTTTTCCCCTCACCACAACACAGTTCTTCATCATCAACTCATCATTTCCCCGTCTTCCTCAGCTCCACTGCAGTCAGTATTTACTGCTTTGTTCCTCCAGGATCGCATGCGCGCACCCAGCCTTCGGGAGGTCTCAAATTTCTGTCGATGTGGACCTTTTGCCGACAAAATATCGGTAGGACTAAAAAAAAACGGTGTACTACCTTCAAAACTGTAAACTGTGCGTCTGCGTCTTTTCAGTTGCCGTTGTCTCGTTTTTCTCTGAGTTTTTGTTTCTCTGATGCGGACCTTTTTGCCCACTTCGCCAAATTGGGGGGAGGGGGATCTGCCCCTGGGTGCGCGCATGGATCGTCATCTACCAGTTTGTCATTCCCTGTCATTCTTTCTCCCATACCCTCTCCAGGTGTCACTTAATGTTGCCTACACCTCCCTCACTCAACTGCCACACAATCCTCAACGGTGCCGCTATTGCCTCCACTCCTGGACCCGTTCCAAGAAACTTACTTAAGTTCATTTTGATTGAAATCCAAGATTTGTCCCAGCTTCCAACCTTTGAAACTTCCACACTCGGTAAGATGGTCAAAATTAGGATAAAGCTTAGGTCAAAATCTCAAGTCCAACTAAGATCCGCTTCTTGAGATAAATTTTTAAATTTATCTCAAGAACTTAAAAGTTTTCTCTTAAAATTGATTGAAAGTTATGTACCTAAGTCAGTTTTTTCGAAACGGGCCCTTGACTTATATATATATCTACATTGTGAATATCTTTTTTATCACCCTATTTCTCACTAATTTTTATTTCGTTTTATTACCCCAGCTTTATTCTCATTCATTTACTCTGTCTCATCATTACTACCTACTTTCTATCTATTTATATACCCCAGTGTTAGCCTTATGCCTTATCTATGATCCTAGTGAGTGCACACATGGCAGTTTTTCCATCATTTGAGTAAAAATACCCCCCCCCCCTTTGAGCTTGCCACCTGGGGTTAGGGTTTGGTATCCTGGTGGCAGCATACTGTAAGTAGCTCTGCACAATGCCTCAATCTCCTCCCATTCTCTTTCTCTGTCCGATCATGTGACGCTTTTTATTGTTCATCTTTCCAAAAATTATTATTATTGTTTCATCTGCTATAATATGTACGTTATTGAAATGTAAGCAATTGCACGATTGGTCTGCTATAATTAAGAGTTAAGTATCAGTCCACGGATCCACCGACCACAGTACAGCCAACAAGCGGCAAGGTGGGGGGTCAACCATTCAGATCCATGTTTAGTCTGATAAATCACATTAGGGATGAGAGAAAATGGGTGAAGTATGACACCACAANGTGTGTGTGTGTGTGTGTGTGAATGCATTTACCATAAAATCCCGTGTTCAAGCCACTTCCCGACAGAGATATTTTCACACTCCCTTATTTACGTACTAGTCACGTGATGTGACCATCATATGACATGTAAGAATATTAACAATTCTATACTTTATACCATTATTTTGTCACAATAAATTTCCTTTATTGGTCTGTTTTTCAAGTTTGGACACTAGCTTCCTGGGACGATTTTCTTCCTCACGACATATCTCGATCATAAATAGTGAATAGTTTAGCCAATAGCACTTCAAAATCGAGGCAAAATCGTACTGTCGACCATTAAATAAAGATATTAATGTTTATAGAGGAAAAACATCTCTTCACTTTCATTTCATTCAAACTATTTTCCGGTATTCCATCTGGTGACTACTTTTTAATTATAGGAAAACATATTGTTTTTTTTTAAATGCGGGACCCCCGTTGTCACCCACCTATGATGACGAGCCTGCCAGCCTACTACAGCAACACATTCTCCACAGTCAGTGTGGTTGTGATCATATATCCCTCAACTTTTAAGTCTGACGTGTGAATCCGCGCAATCAATATGGACCTTGGGAAGCAGTGTTGCACACAGATTACGCCTTCCCATTGGTACGTCTAGCTCTATTCACACATTTCTTTTCGCTTCAAAAGGGGGTGTTACGTAGACGCAAGACACGTACCCGTAGATGTTTCCTCGCTGTAGTCTTATTTATGGTGACAAGACTAAATGATCCTCAAATCTACAACACATACGGTAAAGTCGCGCAATCTTCAGACACTCAAAATTGATTCTAATAGAGCAAGAATTCACCGTCAAATATCGCTGTACAAGATTTTTGTGGTGTCGAATTTGGCGGACCTAAAATGTGCCATTTTGCTGTTGTCCGAAATTGGTGAGCTAAATCTTTAGTTTTAGAAGTCGGCATGAGCGTAATGCAAAGAAACGAGTTGTCTACGAGAAGTAAACACATATTTTCGTAAGTTGCAAAAGAGAAAAGCGTCATTAATATGTACACTTAAAAATTCAAGCCTCCTGGGCGCATTCGTGTCACTCTAACCTTGAGGTGTGATTTACATTGAAGAAAGAATATCGGACTTGCGTTGCCGCAGAAAGGGTTTATTGTTGACTATTAAAACTCGTCACAGTACACTTGGGTTAAAAAATGCGTTTTCTCAATTTTAACGAATTTTGCGATAAACGTAACCGTAATGGATGTGGGACCGACTGCAATGATGAAAGTGATAAACAATGACGAGCACGGAGAATATATTTAAATATGCTAAAGGTATCCGTGCATTGTCTGCTAGTTACTAAACGAAACGCAAGTTAACTCTGACATGTTTATTTCCCTTTCAACTGAAAGCACAGTTTTAACATGAACACGAATGAACAATTATCCAAAATAGATTACAAAGACAATCATGTTAGCAAAATGAGGAGTTTCTGATCCGCTCGTGATCGCCGGTTCGTCGCTCTGGTAGTCCTCTGAATTGTTGAAGAGGCGCACCGGACTATAAACCACTATCGCTCTACATGTTTAGGCTTACTGCGAACGATCCAAACTACGGGATGTTTCGATTCCTACAGTAGGCCTACTGCGCGGCTGAAGACGCGATCAACTTACGAAGTATAGAATGGCGCGGTCTGGAAAGCGAATGCAATTTTAAATCCTACAAACATCAAATTCACTCAATCGTTTTTATAATTAAACGTTTCTGTCCGGCAGCCTTTGAGACGCCCATCATTGTGTGCAGACCGGCGAAACACTGGCGTGTCGTCATGAAATAGAGATGTCCTAACAGATTTGCGTTTGCTTACGTTTTTAACCACAAGCTTAGCTGCTGACAGTGAAAACTCTCATGAAATCTGTTTGTGGATGAAACAAAACAATAACCATTAACTCAATCAGGTAGCTTGGGCTATTGTAACCAGTGCCGTTTCATTTGAGCGTCACCAGTTTATCGCCGTCCCACTGTCGTCACCAGTTTCGCGCAGTTCTCACCCAGTCACTACTATTTTGCGCACCCGGCCTCCTACGGCACACCAATGTCAATTTGGTCACAATAATGTTTCGTGTGTCATCCAGCCCCCCCCCCCCAGGAAAGCGTGATGCACAAATTGATACAATAAGTTTCCTGCAGATCACGACTGTTCAGAGAATCGACTACTGACGACCTGAAAAGAAAAACGAAATCACTGAGACAGCGTGAACTCTTCAAGGACATAAAACAAGCAATCCAAGAACCCATCTACTATTAAGATACTTAATTTTCCACTTGTCACTTAATATATACTTAATCAATTACAATCTCATCTATATTGGCCGTTTTCATTTCAGTGCGTCATATGTTCGCTACAGTTACGGACCATAGTTCTCTGCTGATGGAAGTCGTACACTTCTGCTAAAATTTTAAGTATGGACAGCCTCGAATTTACTAAAGTCTCATTATGTTTACAGAAACGTCGTTGATTTATAACCGTCAATCAAAAAAATATTAATAGTGTTCACCGTTGAAATGACTATCTGAAGAGGGGAAACATTACAGATTAAATTATGGAAACACCAAACAAAAATCAAAACAACACCTACCTGTTGTGATAACGCCTTAAACGCGAACGTACTGACCGACTTGCATGAACGGAATGTTAGTTGAACATACCACTTAAAAGAAACTATCTCAAATGAAATGATCATAGTGTACAGGTTTAGGAAGATCCAACCATAGATTTCCGTGTATATGCCCAGTTTGCGTATGTTACATTTTTTCCCATAGATATACCCGGGGTGCATTTCTGAGAGTAAAACTGTATAGAAATTAAAAAAACAGTGCTATTCTCACTAGCATATATTTAGGGCGATCTACAGTTTTATATGTGCCGAGGATATGTCCGGGTGTATTGTTACATCTGACTTTTTAACTCATGAACTTATATACGGAAATCGCTGGTAATACTCCCCAAAATTATTTTCCCATGCTGTAGGTAGTGCATCACCTGGGGTATGTACATGTCATAATAGAACAGTCATCTCTTTCATATCAAACACAATGAAATACACGTACAACTGAAATGCTCCTAAAACTGTCTTAAGGTAATACAAAAAAGCTTCGTTTTGTCTCAAAACTATCAACTGAAGGTGGTGACATGGACAAGAAGATAAGGTCCTGTGGAAGCTCGATATGGAGCCCCAAGTCAAAAACACCCATGAGGTCAGTTCCAGGCCCGTTACATCAAACTGCAGGTCCTGTTTTCTTGTTCTGGCTACTCTATAACCACCAGAAGCAACGACTACCGAAAGTAACTCAACTGACTCGTCACTTTTCGTAATTGGTTAGGGATTTAATTAGTCGCCGCACAAAGAATGCCACATTGTCCCGGTGTCCTTGTCTGGATACATGTTAATCTCGGATGCATCATGGAGTCCAGGATGTTGTACTTTGGACTGTACTGGGCGCAAATCAACAAGCCCACAAGTACACAGACCAGTAGATGAGCGATAACAGTCTTGAGTTGAATGCAAACAAAACTGGGTTGCCTCAAGTTCAATCTTCGTAACTCAAGACTTCTGGAGGTTACGTGATATGCTGTCGTGCATTTTAAAGGAGAACAAGTGATTTTGGATAGATTTTTTAGACGCGACAGTTACTGAATTCTACCTTGGCTTGCGTCCAAGGGCGCACGGGCGAGAATCTCACGAGTACGCAAGAATATCAACTGAAGACTTCGAGAGATATTGTCAGGTGTTGCAAGAGAAGCACATGACCAAGCTAGCTTCCATAGAACAACAAGGAATTGTTATGTGTAGTGAAGCGTGATTAAGTGCGTGTAAAACGTTAGTTTTTGATATGTGTTGTAGTACAGCGCGAAGTATTTTTTGGCAAATGGGCACTTACACAACATAACACAAGGTTGCAACGTCTCTATAACAATGGCCTGTGCGCGCACCATTAGAGGAGGGGTTGTACTGCTAAACACGCAACGGCGTTCCTATGCCATTGAGCACTCCTAAGAAGACATTAGCTTAGCAAATGCACTGAAACCCGAAAGATGTTTGAACTGCTACAGATTTTTAAGGAAAAGATTTCGTTTCAAAACAAAAATTGCGATGTCAGAAGCATTGAATGTTGTATGAAGTAAGTGGCGACTCATTTCTTACTCACTGTCTCATTCAAAATTATTAAGCAAGCCCAAAACGGCTGCACGAAGCTTCCAGTCAATTTGGACGAGGGTCAGGTAAGTGGCAGCAAAAATTGTTGTCCGACGATAGTTAATCGGACTGCAGACTGAGCAGCATAAAATGACCCGTGCACGACACAGCCTCGGCAGTCTCACGCGGTGTGCGACCTAACTATCATTTTTGCTTTGCAACCACTGAGCTCATACCACAACTAATGGTAGGATTAGCTACTTTCGCACAAGCCGGTAAGTCAAAACCGCTGTTACTGTTTCGTAAGTTCCACATGTTTAAGCCGGCTATAATCTCTCCGGCTCTGTCGAAGGAGCGCTTTAATGTACATGTAGACCAGTTACCCCTGTAAACGTGGTCTCAATTTGTTTTTTATTCGGATGAGCAATGGTTCGGGGTTAGACATTGTCTTCCCTTGACCTTATTCTGAGTAAACTGTATTGTCCAAGCGAATTTCGTTACATAGAACACTCGTGCTTCAAACTCAGCAACGTAACAGTGGATTGGGAAAGCGCGAAAAGAAAATGCCAGGAAGAAAATAGTCGCGTAGCCTCTGTGGACTGCCATCGCTTCAAATCTTTGGTTGGTGAAGAATTGCTGAAAAATGACGTCACCATATGGACTTCAAAAAAGGAGAGTGGCAAAGGTATGTAGGCCTATGGCGAANCTAAGAAGACATTAGCTTAGCAAATGCACTGAAACCCGAAAGATGTTTGAACTGCTACAGATTTTTAAGGAAAAGATTTCGTTTCAAAACAAAAATTGCGATGTCAGAAGCATTGAATGTTGTATGAAGTAAGTGGCGACTCATTTCTTACTCGCTGTCTCATTCAAAATTATTAAGCAAGCCCAAAACGGCTGCACGAAGCTTCCAGTCAATTTGGACGAGGGTCAGGTAAGTGGCAGCAAAAATTGTTGTCCGACGATAGTTAATCGGACTGCAGACTGAGCAGCATAAAATGACCCGTGCACGACGCAGCCTCGGCAGACTCACGCGGTGTGCGACCTAATTATCATTTTTGCTTTGCAACCACTGAGGTCATACCACAACTAATGGTAGGATTAGCTACTTTCGCACAAGCCGACTGCATTTGAAAGATTTTAGTGCTAGATTAAAAAGTGTCTTAGGTTGTCACGAGGTCAACTTTCGGTAAGTCGAAACCGCTGTTACTGTTTCGTAAGTTCCACATGTTTAAGCCGGCTATAAACTCTCCGGCTCTGTCGAAGGAACGCTTTAATGTACATGTAGACCAGTTACCCCTGTAAACGTGGTCTCAATTTGTTTTTTATTCGGATGAGCAATGGTTCGGGGTTTCCAAAGGACCAGCTTGCAGACCAATGTCTCAAGCAATAACGAACTGCCACTTCTTTCAAAACCCTGAATTCCCCTCCAATTCGGATGAAGAATTTTACTTCAATTTTATAACGGCATGTGGTCTAAATCAAAAGTTCTTTTGAAGGAAGGCGGGTTAATTGCCGCATTAATTATTAATACACATTAGAGTCAGATACGCAAAATACTAAAATTTTATTATTTGTTAAACATTATGAGTGTGAACTTCTTTTACTTTGATTGTGCTTTTATTCAGGCATGTGTTCAGTTGATCCTGAACTCTGCTACATGCTTTCAGTAGTTACAGGCGCTATTCCTCGTTCGTTTTCTATAATGTATCCTTGTTCTGCCCATCCTAAAACCGTCTTGTTTCTTTCAATCGTAAACTGTGTTTGATGGAGAATGGTGACGCCCTATCTTGATGTGTACATGCTCTGGGCTGTGATTGGCCGGAATTATTATTTTGATTGACAAGTAAGAACTATTCTTTAGCGAAGCCTGAGACTTTAAAAGGGGGCGTTACAAACTCTAGTAACTGTGCTGTTACAGTGTTGAATATATTTGTTACTCGTCGGGTCTCGTAAAAGGCTTCTGTTTTGGGTCTATGAACTTTTTGGATTCCTTAGCAAAAAATGTTCAGCGCTTATCTTCTCTTAGTCGCCGTTGTGCTGAATTATCAAATCGCGACCCTCCCGGTGGCTTCGGCTGCCGTGAAGAGATCTGTTCTCGAAGAGTCAATCATCACCTTACTGAAAGAGGAAGAGCAAAATAACCGGGAGTTTAAAGCAACAATTCTTAACACCATTCAAACTGATTTGAAAGACATACGTGATGTCATTTCACTAAATGTTTCTAAGTTAATTCAGAACGGGAGATATCAAAACGAAAAGACATTGTCTTCCCTTGACTTTATTCTGAGTAAACTGTATTGTCCAAGCGAATTTCGTTACATAGAACATTCGTGCTTCAAACTCAGCAACGTAACAGTGGATTGGGAAAGCGCGAAAAGAAAATGCCAGGACGAAAATAGTCGCGTAGCCTCTGTGGACTCCCATCGCTTCAAATCTTTGGTTGGTGAAGAATTGCTGAAAAATGACGTCACCATATGGACTTCAAAAAAGGAGAGTGGCAAAGGTATGTAGGCCTATGGCGAAAAAATATTATTTTATTCAGTATAACATTTTTAGAAGAAATTTGTAGGATGTATGACTACCGAACAATGTGTAACGGGACGTTCGTACATGTAACTTTACGCTTATTGTTATTCTAATTTAGTTGCAAATGTTCAGTTATTCTTTTGCTAATGTTTTTGTTGCGTCTCAGTGCGCCTTTGTTACGTGGGCATGCGGGCGCGACTCTTTGTGTCGGGCACTTCGCTAGCGACAAGCTTAAGAGAAGGGTGTTTCCTTCCTTTGCCTACATGAAATTGATCGTTATCATGTGTAACTGAACTGAATTCGTATGCCTGATGAGGTGAAATACACATTTTTGATGCTCAATGGAGACTTGCTCTGTTACAAATGTAAAATATTTGTGCTTGCTTCAAAATTCTAATTGAATCTTACATGATGCATTGTTGTCTTATTTTTTGACTTTGGGTCATTCTATTGTTGCTACTAGTGACATTTTGAAAAATGTTCGCTTTTCAGTGAATAAACTTTTCGTTTCAATATGACCTTCTTCCTGTAATAAAAATCGTGTGAACTAAAAATGACTGGTGCCGCCTTTTCCGTAGGTTTGTTTTAATTGCATGGGAGAAAACTGTTGTGGTAAGCTTTACTGTATGAAACGTTTGAATTTTAGACATGGGGAGTGTTCTCAATTCAAGTCTGCTGTCTGCAGATGATGTAGAGTTGCTGAGAACATGGCTACCAGGAAAGGCATTCAAGCTCCTGTACAAGGCATCCAGTGACGGTATGACAGCTGCAAAATTTCATAGCAAATGCGACAATAAGGGCCCAACCATCTCTATTGGGGTTGATTCAGTGACTGGAACCGTCTTCGGTGGTTATGCCTCCGTCTCTTGGTCAAAAGGCGTCGGTCATCAGCCTGTAGATAGTAACGCTTTCGTGTTTCAGCTGTGTAGAGTAGCATGTACGACAACAAAATACAGCCCCATGAATGCAGGTGAGGCTGTGATCCATAATGCAGGACGTGGCCCATCTTTTGGAAAGAATGGTATGGACCTGACGTTCTTTTCTCAAACCACCTGGTATAACTGGCATGAGAAGAACTTCCCATCTAATGGCCATTGCCAAAAAGTAACGTACGATGGCATGCTCAACTGTGGATTTGATATTAAATGGTCTGATGTTGAGGTGTGGAGCGTTACTGATGGTAAGACTTAAACCTTCTGTTCTGTCTGAGTAATTAGAGGAGTAAGTAGTGTAGTAAGTCATTTAGGCGCCCCGTTTACGCGGGTCCTCGGTCAAAGGTCATCCATCTGAAAGGAAAAGGTCAAAGGTCACGTGGAATAACTGCAATCGGAAGGGACACCATCCTCCTACTGGACGGATGTGTCAATGACGTTACACCTCATGACGTAATAGGTTTAATTGGACCCGTTAGAGAGGCACCTCGATGCACGTTTTGCGGCTCCTAGCAACGTATCGAGAATCGAAACAAAAGAGGGATGCTGAATAAAAACAAAACTTATTTCGTGTGCGCCAAGTGTCGTCGTTGTATATTGTCTCATATATCAAAAACAAAGGCGTATACAAAAGGGGATAACCACCCAACTCAACAACAGATGTCGCGTAAAAATCATCATTCGAATATAAAATCATCAAGACGTTCAGAAAAGTAGTCTATAGCAAATTTATCAAATGTCCGAATTATATGTTCAAAGGTCCAGTGGTGACGCCGTCGTCGAACACTCGTCGTTTGGGATAAAAGTAGGTGAACGCGCACCTCTCTTGCAGGTAGGTATACATAATGTTATCACCGCCTAACAGGAATCCCTTGTTGAGGGCCGAGCTACTCTTTGTGGTTTGTAACACTTTGAGATACCTCGCTTTGTCGATTGCATTTCTTTGTCTTTGCACTCCTTTACAGCAAAAATGGGATTGACCGTCGTCCGCCCCCAAGTAATATGTTTTAGAGCAAAGGGCGATGCAGTACTCCAGTTTCAATAAGCCGGGCGTACGCGTGTCGTAAGCTTCGTTTTCTTCCGTGTCCGTTCGCGGAAACCAAAGATGTTTTTCCCTCTCGAAAGCTGCTCGCATGTCTGGTTTAATTACGTCCTCAAGACAGTTACCGGATATAGCCATGTACGCCGAGTCTGTGTCCATTTCGCAATATTCGAAATCGGATCTGTCGACGAATCTTGTGATGTCAAGTTCTTGAATACAGGCTGCATTTCTGAAAAGTGCTCTCGCCCTCTGAGAAAAGAACGTAGGAAGTTTCTTCGGTAAAAAATTCTGTTCGCGACCCCGCTTCTGAAATTTTACTTGGAACACGGCCTGGAGATAACAAACGTCTATAAGGGGGTCGAATTTGCTCCTGTAAAATGCTTCGAGCGTTTTGGTGAGGAAGTCAGCGACGCTAGGCGGGAAGGGGAAAAAGATAAAAACAAAGCGATCGTGGCGCAGACTATGAAACTCATAGGGAACAGCGCGTATGGTAAGACGGTAACGAATCAAGAAAGACATCGTGACGTAAAGTATTGCGGAGAGGCTAAGGCTCAACGGGAAGTCCAATTCCCGGAATTTAGACTCGTCAACTACATCGAGGACGGAACTTACGAATTGGAGATGAAAAAGAAGACCATCCTGCCGCTTCAAATAGGCTTTTTCGTTTATCAGTACGCAAAGTTGCGCATGTTGGAGTTTTACTACGACTTCATGTTAAGATTCGTCGACAGATCCGATTTTGAATATTGCGAAATGGACACGGACTCGGCGTACATGGCTATATCCGGTAACTGTCTTGAGGACGTAATTAAACCAGACATGCGAGCAGCTTTCGAGAGGGAAAAACATCTTTGGTTTCCGCGAACGGACACGGAAGAAAACGAAGCTTACGACACGCGTACGCCCGGCTTATTGAAACTGGAGTACTGCATCGCCCTTTGCTCTAAAACATATTACTTGGGGGCGGACGACGGTCAATCCCATTTTTGCTGTAAAGGAGTGCAAAGACAAAGAAATGCAATCGACAAAGCGAGGTATCTCAAAGTGTTACAAACCACAAAGAGTAGCTCGGCCCTCAACAAGGGATTCCTGTTAGGCGGTGATAACATTATGTATACCTACCTGCAAGAGAGGTGCGCGTTCACCTACTTTTATCCCAAACGACGAGTGTTCGACGACGGCGTCACCACTGGACCTTTGAACATATAATTCGGACATTTGATAAATTTGCTATAGACTACTTTTCTGAACGTCTTGATGATTTTATATTCGAATGATGATTTTTACGCG
>NMRA01000175.1:27333-189342 GCA_002633005.1 Phoronis australis | reverse complement strand
CCCCCCCAACACTAAAACTGCACGCATTTAAATCTTTTTTCATCCGTATAATTTTAATTACCGGGGTTAATTAATAAACTCACCATTTCCCTACGCTCTTACTGTTTTAGTTTTTTTGCGGCAGCCAAGGGGGAGGCCGGGCCCCCTAGGCCCCCCCCCTAAATCCGCCTATGCTATAACACAACATTTTGAACTGTGAGACCATGTCGTTTCAAACTGTACAAATTACCAGTTCGCCACGCTAACATGAATAAGGTACTAGGACAAGTAATACCAGGAAGTGGTAATACTACACAGTTAAAGGAAAGAAGCGTATCACTGAAGTACTTTTCCTTGAGACACCTCGGCACCCCTTAAATGCGTTTTATTTTTTGAAAAACGTCTGCATATTAATGTAACTATTACTCCTTGGTATAAAGTTAAGTAGACAATTCCAATCATTCACCTTTCGGGAACTAATTGGGTCTGTGCAAATGCATACGTCGACCTCCGGCTTCGGCCGCCCAAGCAGTGGTGTTCACAGGCACACGCAGGTAACCGATGTATAAATGTGCGTGCCTTACCAAACAGTACGGTGTGTTTTTGGTGTCGTGTATTCTTCTTTTTTTCATTGAAATACTTAATGTTAACATATCAGTTATGATACCTCTATCGTTTTGCAAAATTTTGCTGCCACCTTTTATTCAAAGTGACTTATGCCCTCAATTCCGAATACGCACATGTACACAAACATGTACAGTTCCATTGGTCAATTGTTGCATACAACGACACGACTTTACATGCACGCATAATGCTCATCAATTTCCACGGGTTTCTATTTCTACTTTGTGTTCAAGTGTTTCACAGGAACGCACGCCTCAATTCTTTTTGCGAGAATAAATCAGTGGCGTCGGGTCAAGGAATTTTTAGGCCCATACTAAAACCTTTGGGAATGCAGTGATGTAATGGCTAGCCGGAGAGCGGCCCCCTAGACAGCTGTTCGTCTTGTCGGTTTATAAACAACCGGAACTGAAAAATAGGTACTATACAATTATAGCGACGAAAAAGGTTAATCACTGTATAATACCATTTTATAAACTTTATAATTTCATTGATAGTCTTTTCGACTGAGCCAACAAAGTATCCCAGGCCCTAGCAGCACTCCGTGAGAATTTCAGCCAAAGCATAAGTGGCCTTATATTCGATGTTTCCGGAAATGCACCATTTCGCTTTTTAACGTCATGGACGATACATGCCAGGCATTACACGTGAATTGCAACGGTTAAAAACGGCACAGATTGTTAATGTTACAGTTGCGAAACTACTACAACGTTATGTAACGGGTTATGGCTCAGAAATTTAAGTAAATCCACGATCATCGGGGTGAACTTCATACAAGAATCTTCTGTCACCGTGCCTGGGACACAAACAGAAATCTGGCAGGGTGCATTTTTAACACCACATTGAACCAAAGCATTTTGAATTGTGTATTTACGAGTCCTCGGTTTCGAGTTGATCACGTGTGCGCATAACCATGGTGTAGAACTAAGCGGAATAAACAAGCTGATTTTTAAATTGCATTCAATGGGAACCCGATAACAAACTTTAGATTTCTCTAACAAAAGTGACAAAATTATGAAAACAGCATTTGATAAGTTATGTCGCCAGTCCGTGAATGTTTGGAAACAGAAGTATACACTTAGTGCTCGTTAGCATTTACACCCCGGATTTCGGCATCGCAGTTCAACCGACACCGGGGTGATCGGCGATAGCAATATTTTGTTTACTGTGATGGATGTAAGACTTTAACTACCATACTTTGAAGATTTATGTTTTATTGGTATCGAGGGGTATCTAATAATGTGAATATTGATCATGTGGTGGACTTAATGAAATCGTGGCTGACATTGCAAATTGCCAGATTAATACTAAAAACCACGACATGTTACTTAACAGTACTCGTTTAGCTTACACGCGGTCTCGCCGCCTGATGACGTGAGCTATAAACAGGATATGCCTTATTCTAACCAGTTTGCCGGGCTCTACAAGACTCGAACGCCCCACTTCAGTAGATCCTCGTGTTCTATATCCCATCTTCTCGACGTCACTTGCTCCTTCCACTAATATATGAAGCTCCTGCATAGTTGACTACTATGTTGCTCATTTAATCCAAAATTCAACCAATCTTCGTCTGTCTTCGTTACATTCAATGAAATCAGAAAATTCGGATTGCTCGCTATCAAAGAAATCTGATCACAAATGGCAANCTCGGTGACTCTTTCCATAGCTAAAGCGCCAAACACAAGCTAAACGCAAGACAATCGAGTAACGGTCATGACATCGTCAAGACAAGGTAAAAATTACAAAGCCCGTTACACCAATTCTCAGATTCAAGCCTTATAGAGTAGTAATCATCCGTTGAACGCTTTAGTGACACGGGAGTTGCGTCGATCCCAAATTAGCGTTTCTAAAATTTTCCTTGTCCGAAAGTCGCGGGGCAAAAATCCGACGTTTATGACATTGTCCGAAGTTCGAAGATCATTAAAAAACAGTTTTTGGACCTTGTACGAATTTCGTGGACTATGAAAAACTCATTTCGGTAATATTTTTTCTTGGTCGAAAATGGCGGGCCGTCCGAAAGTCACGCGACTTTACCGTATGTAAGGCGTGCTGGTGTTTGTACTATCTGAGCTCAGTTGGACAGCCGAATGAAAGTTTGTTCAATAAAGCATTTCTGACCGTTTTACATGAAGTTTAACTGACTTTGGATGACAGGGCCGTAAAAGTGTTGTTTCGTGTTCAACATCTTCAGCAGCAATAGAATTAGTTTACGTTTCAAGTAATCTTCTCCGTCACTGACGAAAACTTAAACAAGAAGATGACAATTTACAACCATGTCTAACACACTTTTTTCACAAAAACATCTGAAGATCATTTTTGATTGATTGTCTTGACACTCACGTATCTGTAGATACATGTATTCCTCAACGTGTTTCATCTTGAAGCTCACATTTCCAGCGGTCAGTTTTGTCGAAGGCTGATTTCTATTCATGCAATCGAAGTCTTTGCTAAAATCAATTAGCTATACCAAGAGCATAGCTCATTGCTAAAATCAACATGTCGACAAAAATTGTAATAAATTACATTTTCGAGAGGGTTGATCCCACAAGTGTATTGAGAACGAAATTAGCATTGACTGAAACCACTTTGAGTTTCTGACCGATTGTTGATCTCAGTTGACAGATTTACGCGTCTAGTATACAGTTCTGATAAATTATGCTGCGCAGTTATTCCTCTGTAGTTGTTTACATGGTCTGATTTCCCTCCTTTGAACAACTGAATGATCGCACTATCTAGCCACTGCTAAGGAATTGGCCATAGTGAAGGAGTCCCTTAAAGACGTTACATATCAGACTAGCAATAACAGATTTTTCGTACATTTATTGAAAATACAAAAGCAATGTACAATAAACAAAGGCCACACACAGACACCACACTCACGCGTGCGCATTTCGAGACCTGACCACAAACATAGAACCCGTGCACTCTCAACAAAAAAGAATCAGAGAAGACCATCTATTGCTAAGTTTTTCATATTCACAATTTCTAAATTAGAGATACTTTTCAAATTGACTATATGTAAACACATTCTTCTTGAAAATTGAATTTGAGAGAGAATAATTTCTGTGTCTTTTGGGCTATATGGGATATTTTCCCAGAAAAATGAGTAACTTAATTGTATTCTGATAAGTTGTGTAATTTGCCAGAGAAAACGTCTATAGACGATTGAGTAAAGCTTGTGTTTTGGCAAAAACCAATGACTGATTGCAGACCAGAAATTATTGGTCGCAATACAATCCCAATTGAGATGGGTCATATTTTATACCTCTTGGTTACCAAATGTACAGATATTTGATTGCTTGATGCCAATTTTGACAAGAAATACATTTGTGGCCATAACTCTTAATCTTATCTGGAACCAAAAGTAAGGGAACAGGTATGCCCCTCCCTCCACCATGTGGGTGCATCAGTAACGTTGACGCGCAATTTCCACATCAGCCAATGGGTTGTTTTTGTAAAGGCATTCAATTAAGTTGGAATATACATTTTCGTTCGAACACTTTGGGGAAGTTTGGAAGCCTTGTCGTAATTCGTATTTCTGGAATCTTTGTTAAATTGAAAAACGGCCCTCAGGAGACCATTAAAATTAGTTAAGGGTGGAGAGAAATCTTACCTATTACCCTATTACAAACTCATAAGACATTAACTTTCCGTCTGAGTCAAACAAGTCATTAATACCTTTTTCATACCCTCTTTCATAATACAATGTCGTTCTGTTTATGATGCCATATTGGCTGATAGTTAAAATTCTCTATTCTAATCACAGAATTGACACAAAAATATCTATATATACACACATATACACACATATATATATACATATATATATATATATATATATATATACATGTTTGTATTCAGATACGGGGTTATTATTTGAAACCTTGATGTGGGGTAAAATTTTGAGACCTCGTTCCGGGGTATATATATAATATATAGCCCGCAACTATATATGCCCCATTGGACATATGTCCCGGAACAATATATATCCCGCAATTATATATACCTCGCTAGGTATATGCCTCAGTACAATATATAGCCCGCAAGTATATATGTCCCATTGGGTGTATACAATATATACCCCGCAACTTTATATGTCCCATTAGATATATGCCCCAGTATTTTTATAACCCGGTTTTCCACCTAATATACAAGCCCTGCAACTATCTATATGTCACATCCGGTTAATGTTTTTATGTGCTAAAAATACACTCCTCCAAAGACCACTGGAATAACGTGTATGGGTCCACAACAGATTTTACCACTTTCAAACTTAAAAATGAATGATCCTTTTATCTGTTAAAATTCTGAAACCACATCATTTTTGGTCAAAGTACGATTAGATAACGGACAATTGCCACACAAGTAAAGAAGCTCGTGGTAATTCAACGTTTCGTCTTATTCAACAAGACATCATCAGGACATGTACAGAGGGACAACAAGTGTCGATTACCATTCAAGTCATATCCACGAAGTGAAATGAGAGTAAGAGATACAGGGAAAGTAATGTGCGGCAATTGTCCGTTGTCTGATTCTGAAACGTGAGTAGATGACGCCATCTCTGTCAGGCTCTACGGTGTATGTTGATACCTTTGATAAAAATACTCTACTACAAACTCGTTGAAACCATCGTGAATAACATTACTGCTTAATTCGCCAATAAAAACTCTCACAGATGAAAACTTTTAAAATCATTTATTGATCTGGCACACAGTGAACTATAAATATCCAAATTATCTTTAAAATCAAATGGGCACCAAAAATATAGTATACATATACATCCATAGAAACAATGCTTGTGATATACATTTACTAAAAGTTTCATCCTGCGGATCTTAGCAGGCTTCCAGTCACCACAATTTCAGACTCCGACCATCTTAGTGACAATTGTGACTACAAATTTAATTAAAGAAAATGTGATAGTTTTAGATTAAATCGTGTTTGCTTTTTACATACAAAATGATGATACATAGTGATTACCATTCTCAATAACTGAAAGCAGTTATTCTTAAAGATGTTTAAACTGCAAAAACGGCAGTGCCATTTGTCTGCATTGTCTAATTAACAAAACTTTGAAAGGCTGTTGTTGAAGTGATGATGGTGACAATGAAGACTCGGGAACTGAGGTGGCACTATGTAGCTTAAGACACAAAAACATAATTATGATACTCATTGCTACTCTCATTATCAAAGGCAGATCCTCTTAACTTTGCTACACCTTTATTAAATGTCCTGTGATCATCACTTTTAGCGTCACTAACACATCCCGATTATTCTTTTCCCACCTCCATGGGGACTGTCGTATTGTCATCGTCACTTTCAGCATCACTGCATAGTTAAGTCAAATTTTCCTTTAACCTAGAAGTTTCCAGACTTCATACTAGTGACATTTATTCAGTGTATCACCTGAAAATAAAATTGAAATTTTAAACAATACATTTTGCTTTGATAAAAGTTAGAAGATTGGGCAGGATGTTGTTTTTCATAATACATGCATTGTGAAAGCAGTCATTAAATAGTTTTTGTTAATTTTAGGGATTTGCAGGAATTTTTTGTATATTTTACTATACTTACGCCGGAGAGGTATCTACTTAGTTTCAAGATTTTTTACACTTTTTACAATTTTCTTGGTGTAGAACTTTAATCTTTTGACAGGTGTCCTTACCCACATTGCAAAAGCTGTCATTCCTGTGATGTATATATTTAGTAATGGAATCTTTAGTTATACTTTACGCGTACCTTCCGTTAATATGGTGAAATACCTGACACCATGGCGTACATGTATGTATTTAGCTATGAGGTTTGTACATTAGAGCGACCGATTTTTGTTGTCGGACTCGATTGGAGCTAACACTTGAGCTTCGGACCATAGACATGGATCCTACATTCTTACTAAAATATACTGTCTTACACAAACGATAATATAACATTAACAATTATAATAACAATAATACTTTTGTGATTTCTTTGTAGTTCAAATCTGTTACGTGTGTCCCCTTTTAGCATTCCTGCAGGTCGATAGTCCAACCGGAAGTTAGTCGGAAAGACGTTTAAGGAGCAGTGGCCTTTTGAGCTTCTGAATTAAGTTGTGTTTTTCTTATTACTACTTTCATTTTCATAGGTTTGTGATATCAAAACCAAAGGACCTTTATTCTAAAGAGTGTTAACCCGAAAAATGTGTGCTTTTTTTGTTTGTGAAAAATTGACTTCACAAAAAGGACACTAAACCGTGTTTTGATGAATTCAACCAATTCTGGTCCTGTCATTTGATAATTCCTCATTGTCGCCAATCTTGAAAGAGCTGGAATTAACTAAGAACTCATGCCCCTATCTCGCATTTTGTTCCTTGGTGGGTTGTCTATTCCCACAGTTGCCGTGTAATTCTCCAAGGCGTAAGTCGTGCTTAGCCTATTAGCAGACTTTCAAAATAGCTTCAAATTTTTCTGAACTTTTAAGAGTAGTCGAGAGTTACACATGGGCAGCGCAGAACTGAAAAAAATGGGAGTATAGCCCCCGCCNAGCCCCCCCCCCCCCAGCCCCCTATGGTGCGCCGCCCATGTTACAGACCATTATTTTGTTCCAGAAAACTGGAGAGTAAAGTCGTTTTTGTATGTTTTAATAAGTCAGAACTGGGTTTGGCATCCTTTTGATTTTCTGAAGTGTCTTTATTTGGATGAGCTATTGGTCTGATTGGTCCACTGAGCATTACACTTTGAAATAAATCTGATTAGCAGGCATGAAAAAGTGAAAGGTAACTATATCGCCATGACCACGATTGGTGGGTTACAGGGCTAGGATGGCAAGAAAAATTACCGAAAGAACCTTCCATTTTCAAAACAAAGTCTTTAACATTTGCATTCACAATAATTCTTAATTGTGCTCAAATGTGCAGTCTTCTATAAGCTCTGATGCAATGTCATCACCTTAATCACTTTCAGACTAACAATCCTTTGAACTAAAGTTCCTTTGCACTAGACACTATCAAAGGTCCTTCGGAATATATGATCGACCAACCCATCTCAACACATCACAAAACAATAAAGAAACAATAGCTGAAAAGGTATTACCATATCCTTGGCAAGAAATAAAGTTTGAATTAAAAAAGAAATTGTATATTAAAATTTGAAAAACAAGTAATTTTATTTGCATGAAATACCTTTCAGACGATCTATCAGAGAAAATTCTTTGTTATTTTAGCAGAACTGGACACCTTCTGACGAAAACGGCACCCGCTCACTTCTTCATCTGAAACAAATTATAAATGCTGTGATCTATCCAGCACCTTAACATTTGCATTCATTTGTTTGGCTTATTTAAAGCTGTCTTCTAAATTTCCATTAACATGAGTTTGAAAGTTTTTTAAAAACTTAAAAGTTGTTCTGCTACATTAAATGATTCACCTAGTTAACAATAAATATGTTGGGAAGCCAACTGCTGCAAATAAGGAAATGTGCAATGTTTTACAATGCTAGTTGATTAAGTCTGAAAAACAGGCTGTATGCTAGCGGAACAAGAATCAAAATGATTCTGTAGTTACCTTATGAAAGTAATAAATCAAAGTAGTGATTCATTATGACCTCGCACTCACGAGTTTAAAAAAATAAAATTACAGAAACCTTGCGAAAATTTGTAGAATCTGCGAAAATGTATAATATTTCCCATGATACTTTATTTATTTGAAACTCACACCACCTTCATAACTCACCCATGTGAAGTTGCATGTTTCACTACTCTGAGAAAACAAGCACCAAATTCTACCTTCATCTGTATCATTGTCACTTGAACTGAATGGATTGACAACATTCTCATCTGAAAAAAATCAAAATTATCAATAGAAATGAATTGCTGTCTATAGTCCAAGGGGTCTATAGTTCGAAAACAATTGTCCGAAAAGTCAATAGTCGGAACAGAAAACTAGTTAATAGTTTTTTTACATCATTCCGTAATCTACAGAATTAAATGTCTTCAGGATTTCAGATAATTTTACATCATATTCTCCATCTTTCAAAATTCCGTAAAGCTCTGTAAAGCAGGCAAAGATCTCTTTCTTGAAATTGTGTTTATTCAACGAACAATAACCTGAACATGCTACGACCACTTAGTTTAATATTGCAAATTATTCTTGGTAACTACCGTGTTGGTAACGCAAGATAAAATTTCCCTTACTTCTTCGGACTATTGACCAGTCGAGCCACAGAACCTTTAGACCAACCATCCCTTATTTATTGAGTCTTTTAAGCAGACGTCAAAGTTACTCAGAGAATTCAAAGATATTTTAGGTATTTTTTCACATGGTCTGGTCTGGTCTTTGTGCCGTCCTTTTAATGACAACAGAAAATATGTTTAGTGAATACACATTCTAGGAACATAGTAAAGATTTGAGAACCTGTATATTTTGGAAACTCAGACAAATAACTTCAAGAAATTATTTTACCCTGGAATTTCCCATTTCAAGTTTGAGATTCGGTTTTCAGTCACTGATTTCAAAGGCTTCATTTAAGGGTCGAAAAAGATCTAAGGTTGATATTAGATCCCTCACATTGAATCAATGTGAAAACATGTACTGTTTCATCCTGCATTAAAGAACTGGGCAAACAACACAGAAATACCTTTGGTGGCTAATTTTCCACGCTTGTTTGAAGTGTAAAATATTGTTTAAGGAAAAGTTTGTGCTTGACATTTACGATTGAACAAGATCAAAATGTAAAAGTTTTATGAGCGATTTGACTTAATGCCTCAAGATATGCTTTAGTGTAAATGCTAACATGTACATAGTGCTTATTTGCTTCTTATTATTTGTTATATGTATAATTATTGCTTATTTATTTGATACACGGATTCCTTCTTAGAGGGCCTTTTGTAGCGTTCCAGTCCACAAAATGGACGAATTTCGTAGGAAAATCGTCACGGAAGGGCACCCACTTAATTGTAAGGAATTCTCTTAGAAAAGGTACCATATCGCAGTGAATCTGGAAAATCTTACGAAGTGCAATTATTCTCAGCAATATAAAGCAAAGAAATCTACAACTCCTTGGAATTCTTATAGTAAAAGAGATTCTTCAGCTCATAATGATTATGCCAGTCTGATACATGAATTTGCAATAAGTTAAATAATCAAAATATTAAGAAATTTGAAAGACTTACCATAGACTTAGATCTTGAATTAACCATCTTCTACTCAAACATACTCGTTTCAGATAAAACGAAGTAAAACTTGTCTCAACTCAAACTCTGAAACGGATGTTCAACTCCACTTCTACATGTGTAACACTAAAATCAAAACCTCAGAGGCTTGAAACAGTGGAAGGTCAACTAAGTTAATGGGCATTACATAACCCTGTACCAATGTAGGTCACATATGGCAGTCTGGAGTAGGGCACTCATAATAACAGTGACATCTTTTGGGAGGGCCTAATCAGAGTTATATATAGGATGTCCTTATGAAACCAAGTTGTTGAGAAAATACACGTGGAGACACTGTGCATACCAAATAACAGTTTCTGATAGGTCTGAAATTGTGGGGCATTATATATACCCCACAATTTTTTGCAACCCCACAGTAAAGGTCTCATATATAAAAATGCCCCGGATCTGTATAGTTCTCTTAGTATATATATATATATATATATATATATATATATATATATATATATACATACATACACACACACACACACACACACACACACATACACACACACACACACATATATATGTATATATGTGCGTGTGTTTGTGTATCTGGGTGTGTATTAAAGGCCTTTGGCCGAAAGTACAATCAACAAAAAATTAAACAGGCACATTTGCACACGCAGTCAACCCACCTAAGAGTTTTTCTCGTCTTTTAAGGGCAGAATACACATATCTAATAACATATATCTGCATTAGCTAGCAGGCGTATACAAGATTCTTGAGTTGCGTGCTTCCATTGAACTTCTTTCATAAAACGTGATCTAAGTTCACAATATCCCTTGCAAATCAACAGGAAGTGGCATTCATCCTCTACAAGACCATCATTGCAAATCAAACATAATCTATTATAATATTCCACTTTCTCGTGTCTACCCACTTCCACTTGTAGTCTATGGTTAGAGTAACGTAACCCAGTAAACGCTTGAATAAGAATATTATGTAGCGGTAAATTAAGATATGGTTCAAAACAGTAAAGGGTCTTAAAATTACAGTAGTATTTAAGTTTTGCATTATGTTCAATTTCTGATCTCCAACGTTGTTCGTAGCAGTCATTAACTCTTTGCTTGAAGATAATTAAAAACAAGACTTCGCATGTGACACATTCATTCAACCAAATTTCTTAAAAACCGTATTTTGATAGCAATTGTCTAACTCATGCCCCAAGAAGAGCAATAATCGTAAAGGCAGTTTAACATCCTTTGCAAATTAATTTGAGTGCTGGAGCACAGAACCATGTCAACAGCATACAATAGCGAGTTGATTTCCGGCGCATTTTCATAAATCCCTCTAATG
Organism: Phoronis australis; assembly: GCA_002633005.1. Classification (NCBI taxonomy): domain Eukaryota; kingdom Metazoa; phylum Phoronida; family Phoronidae; genus Phoronis; species Phoronis australis. The sequence goes on along the minus strand of NMRA01000175.1, from coordinate 178,257 downwards.
TTTTGGGCATTATCTAAGACTTCGATAAATTCGTTCCGATACATGACAAACAATAGCAGGCTGGTCATACACTCTTTTCTGGTGCCGACAGAAAAGTCAAAAAAGTCGGTTAACCCTTCTCGAATCCTTAAACATGAACGTAATTTGATGTACATAGATTTCAGGACTTAAAGTACGTTACCACGGACACCAATTTTTTGTAATCTATACCAGAGCAGCAATTTAAAAACTCTGTCAAAAGCCTTCTAGAAGTCGACAAAAGCACAATAAAAACGCCCCCCCCCGGCTTAGTGATATATTTTTGGCACATGGCCTGAAGCGTAAACATTTGGTCTTGAGTGTAATAACCCTTGCTGAATCCCGCCTGTGATTCACGAAGTTCGCCATTTGCCTCAGCCCATGTGCTAAGCCGGTTATTCAAAAGTTTGGTGAATAGTGTTCCTATAGCTGACAACAATGAGATACCTCTATAATTCTTCTCATCTTCAATGTTACCCTGTTTAAATATGGGACCAATTATTGCGTCACACCAGCCCTGGGGGTAATGACTTGTAGCGAAAATTCCACTGAAAAACAGTTGCAATACAGGAACAATGGCTAACATGATCAATGCGGCTGCTTTACCGTTTATAAGGTCCATTATAGCGCAATCAATTTCCTCACATGAGAAACAACTGTTCAGATCACCGGGTAGATTTTCGTCACAAGCATCACAATAAATGTTGTGATTTTCTTGTTGTCTTACGACCGCATCTGACATATTGTCGCCCAGTTCTATCCGTTCAGAGTGAGCAACAAATTAAAATAAACGTACCACCGTTCTGAAGTTGTCAAAGTTTCCTTCGGACTAAGATTAAAATTTGATTTTACCAGAGCCCAGAATTGCTTTGGATCATTTCTACTATCCAAAATATTTTCCAGCAACTTCTATTGATGCTCTTTTTCTTTTTCTTTGTATAACATGCGGAATTGCTTCTCATTTTCATTGTATACGGCCAATATTCCAGGGGAGGAATCTCTCTGAAAAATTTTCAAAGAGTGATTTCTTAGGTTTTTTGCAATTTGTAATTCTTTGTTCCACCAAGTGGTTGTTTGCTCTGCCGTATAGCATAAACACATTTCTTTATAAACATTGCCATCGATGTAGCAGTTTGTTTATACAGATTTGTGACAACATCTGCTGCACTTTCTATGTCTCCACGAGCAATCTGGTCAATTATTGGATCTATACTTTCTGATAGGCAATTTTGAGAGCACTTCATGGAATTCTGCTACTCGGCCACTATCCAACCATAGACGAGTTTGCGATTGCAATGTTGATTGGCTTACGCTACAAAGACAGTCTTACACACAATTACCTGTAACATAAATATCCAAACACATCAGACCAATATAAATTACTAATTTTCTTTGAGCACTGGTCGTAAAATGCAAATCCAAAATGTAAAAAGTTGTGTCCACTCAATAAGTAGTGTTACTGCAACAATAATTCTCGTGGTAGTATTGAGGAATAAAGTATATCTTTTGTATGTAGGTATTGTGGTGAACCACGCTGACCATTTCATTAGTTGACAATGCCCCTGCATCCTCATGCACTGTGGAGAATGATTATGTAACACCTCAACTTGATGCATATTACACTTATTTTTGTCACGGCTAATCATACTTCAAAACAATGTGCGACAGAGGGTTCCAATTTATCACATAATTGAGAACAAAATATTTGTTTCCTGTGAGATTTGTCGCCCCAATATTCCCGTTTTGCCTTTTGTATGTCCTCGAGAAAACTTTTATCATTTGAACTTTTTCATGCTACTGAAGACACTGTCCTTCGAAAGCTTGCACGCGTCGTTGGACAATTTTCAACCAATCGACAAAAGATGTCTAACAAACATGCGTTGTTTCATCTCGGTTAAACATGGTGTAAAATGTTTATTAATTGAGAAGTTGATTCATCGACAGTCTCCGCTTCTAATGGCTCGCATGCAGCTATGCCCAATTGTGTTTCGTTTGAGCATTAGCTCTGTCGAAAATTGTTTTCATCGCTATCACTTTAAAGGCGAAGGCAACCTTTTTCATGTAATTTGAGCAAAAATAAGGTTTATGATTATCTCAGAAATATTTTTCAGTTAATTACAGCTTTTTGGTAATTTAAACAATTACTCGCCCTCTACTCCGGAAGTGACGTTTTGGGAGGCAAGAATTTCGCGCCAATTTATTTTCATATAGTCTGACTGTGAGAGCTGCCGAGTTAGTCATTGTTCTATCTCGGTTGGGATAAGTTCGGTCGTCTTTTGCTTTTGTTTACGAGTCATTCAACATGCAACACTGTTGCTGCATACCGGGATGTACTCATTATCGTCTCACAGACAGAGGAACAACTGTCCCACTTGCCCGAGTGTCCCGCGACACACTCCCACTGCATAGTGACCTGAGCCCATAAACTGCTCACATCCCGCCGTGTATCTCCATCTCCACACAACTGGCACCTTCTAAATAAAGTCAACACTTTAGACAAGTCCGCAATAATCTTATCAATGTTTGGCTCACCGATCTGTTCATTGAACGACGAACTGTCCTGTTCACTGGGTGTCGAACTGGGCTTGTATTCGCTCCCACTACTCAATATCGCAGCAGGGCTGCCTACAGGCTCTGGGCGATAATGAGTACTTCCCGGTATGCAGCAACAGTGTGGTATCTTGACTGACTCACAAACAACAGCAAAGGACGACCGAACTTATCACAACCGAGGTAGAACAATGACGGACTCGACAGCTCTCACAGTCAGACTATATGAAGAGAAATTGGCGCGAAATGCTTGCCTCCCAAAACGTCACTTCCGCAGTAGAGAACGAATAATTAATTATATTACAAACAGCTGTAATTAAGTGAAAAATATGTCTGAGATAATCAACGAACCTTATTTTTGCTAAAAATGACATGAAAAAGGTTGTCTTCGCCTTTGAAAAGAACCAACAAGGTCGTCACTTAACAACACTATTCTTCGCAACCAACTCATTTCTCCATCTCAAACTGCTGCCAGTACCAGATGATACTTTCACACTGTAATGGTCCCCCCACCATTTTGTCACTCCTCACCAGGTGTATGTGTTGGCACTTTATCTCCTCTTCTCTCTATGTTTCAGTCTTGCCTGCACCTCTCCCCCTTCATTTATATCTAACCATATTGTGTATACATTTAGATCACCTTCAGTGTTCTTTCCTTTGTTAGCCACGTTATACCCCAGCTTTATTCTCTGTTAGCAATTTTGTTACTTTCCATATTACTGCACCAGTTTCAATTATCAGCCTCGCCTTTACTCCTAGCTATTATCATCACGACACATAAGAGAGCGAACGCATGCCAACTTTTCTAACATTTGAGGAAACATAACCCCCCCTTTGAGCTTATCACCTGAGGTGAGGGTTTGGTATCCTGGTGGCAGCATATTGTAAGTAGCTCTGCACAATACCTCAATCTGCTCCCATTCTCTTTCTCCGTGCGATCATATGGGCCTTATTACTGTTCATCTTTCTAAAAAAGACTTAATTATTGTGGAATTTGTACCACTATTTTGTCGTAATATATTACCTATAATATATTTATTAAGCCAACCACGGTCTACTTTTCATGTTTGCACACCTTGTGGGAGACGACCTTTTATAATCGGGACATTTCTCTATCATTAACAGTGGCTGGCAAAATCCTATTACCGACCAATAAAGTAAGAAATCAATAGGAACTTACAATACTTCGCCTTCATTTCATTCACCTGGGTAAGTGTAGATTTAAAATATAAGCTAAAACATTCAATATCTTTTCAGTATTTCTTGTGTTGCCTATTTTTAATTAAAGGATTAGATTTTTTGAAAAATGTGAGAGCCCCCGTTTTCCTCCACCTATGATGGTTGAAGGTCTTTGCAAGTCTACTACAGCAACAAATTCTGTACTACAGTGTGTTTGATCACATATCACCGAACTGTATAAAACCGTGTAATCAATAACGGACCTTGGGAAGTAATGCTGCAGGCATTGACACGTCAAGTTTCATTCACAGATTTTTGTTCATTTCAAACTGGGATTGTGTAACGTACATGTAGACCCAGGACCCTGACAAGTATAGCTAGTGAGTGTGATCACGTGCATAGCTTGCCATTATGCTTTGTTCTGCGACACTTCACGAATATTTGCGTGATGTCGTTTTGCAGTGCAGGAGTCGTCGATATGTACCAATAGAAGTTTCCCCGTTGTACACTTGTTTAAGGTGAATAGACTAAATGATCTGCTAATCTACAGCATGTATTTCACACAACTCGTGGTAGGATAAATAACTCTGCGCAAGCTGACTGCAGTTGAAAGTTTTTTAGTGTCGGCTGATTGTCGAGTGCTAGCTTAAAAAGTGTTGTCGAGGCAACTTTTCTATTAGTCAAAGCCGCTGTAATACTTTCAAAAGTTCCACATCTTTAAACCGACTATAAACTCGCGCTCCCTCCGGCGTCCAAGAAGCGAACTTTTAATTTAGATCACTTACCGCTGTGAACTTGCCTTCTCAATTTTCTCTATACTAATACTGGAAGTGATTTAGGGGTTTGCAAAGATTTCCAATTATTTATTCTTTGAGATCACATGCTCGGAGTATAACTTGACACGCCGTGACACTTGTAAAACCTGGTCTGAAGCAATAATGAATTGCCACTCGAAGCCTTGAAATCACCTCTAATTCAGTTGACTGAAGAACAATTTGAGACCAAATTTATTACCGTTAGTTGTCTAAACTAAAAGGGTCTTTTGTTATGGCAGGCAGGTTAATTGCCGAATAAATTGTTAATACCTGTTAGATATTAACAAACAAAATATTGAACACAAAGCATTGATGAAACATTATGAGAGTGAACTTTTTTACTTTGATTGTGGTTGCTTATTCAGACATGTATTCAGCTGACTCGGAAGTTGAGTCTTCATTATGTTTTTATTAGTTACAAGCACGTTCGACACGTTTACAAACGTTTACATGAAATAGCAGACACACACACACACACACACACATACACACACACACACACACACGGGCGCGCGCGCGCAAACGCACAAACACACACACACGTGTCACATAAATAATAATTTTGCACTGTTTCAATGTCTTTGACTTCATGAATCCCAAACTTCACGTCCGTTACTTTTAACTAACCGAACTGAAGTTTGAGATTCCATGACGCCATGGAGTTGAAAAAGACTGGAGATATCTACATATCAAAAACATTTTCAAAAGATTTTCGATTTTATTCAGCTCACGAATCTCTGCTTTTTTGACTGGATAGTACATTGAATCCGTGATGTACATGCCAGGTCGTCTGTATAATGGAAGTACTGACACTCGTCCGATCGGAATTCTCTTTCGTAAAAAAGATGAATTAACATAGCACGATTAACGAAACATATATTAAAAAATCTAATTTCCATGCCCATTCTGAAATGCAAGTTTTTCAAACTGTTTTAAAGTCCAAAGTCTTCCGTCGTGACAAATTGTCATCCTGCCCGAGCTCGGTTGTGAAGCACGAACGTCGTCATCACTCGATCTCGTGCTGTGTTACTACATTGATTTGAAACAAAAAGGAGCGCTAAACGTATGCACTTGATAGCCTCTTCCAGTAATATGCTTTGTTTTCTACTTCTACTGCTTCAGCGTCATCTCGTGTTCTTGCATCCTGTCATTAACATGTTTGTTTGTTTGTGCTAGTTTTAGCCTTTTAATTCCCAATGGCGTGTCCGTTCCTAATATTAGAAATAATGAGGCTTCAAATCTAAAAAAGAAGCAAGCACATCAGAAGACAGTCTTTCAAAAACAAGACATATTCATACGCTTGTTTATCAAACACAATCCTCAACTGTGCTGCTATTGCCTCCATCTCTGAACCCGTTCCAAGAAACTGACGTAAGTTCATTTTGGCTGAAGTCTAAGATTTCTCCCAGCTTCCAATCTTTGAAACTTCCACATTCGGTAAGATGGTCAAAATTGAAACAAAACTTAAGTAAAAAACTTAAGTCCAGCTTAAGATATGTTTCTTGAGATAAATTTAAGTTTTCTCTTAAAATTGACTGAAAGTTAAAGTAGCTAAGTCAGTTTTTTCGGAACTGGTCCTTGATTTCTATCTATTTACATTGTGAATATCATTTTATCACCTTATTTTTCATTGATTTTTAGTACATTCTACCCCAGCTTTATTGACAGCCATTTACTCTGTCTCATTATTACTACCTACTCTCGGTCTATGTATATACATGTACCCCAGTGTTACCCTTATGCCTTACTTATGATCTTAGTGAGCGAACACATGGCAACTTTTCATTTGAGTAAACATACCTCCCCTTTGAGCTTGCCACCTGGGGTTAGGGTTTGGTATCCGGGTGGCATCATACTGTAAGTAGTTGTGCACAATGCCGCAATCTCCTCCCATTTTCTTTCTCCGTGCAGTCATGTGGTACTTTTTATTGTTCATCTTTCCAACGATTATTATTATTGTTTAATCTGCTATAATATGTATATAATTGAAATGTAAGAAATTGCACGTTTGGTCTGCTATAATTATGAGGTAATACTTTTTTTATCCGACATGTGTTGGCCAAAATTATATTGTGCTGCGTGTTTGTAGGGTGTATGTGTTTGTGAATGTGCGCGCGCGTGTGTGCACACCCGAGCTTGGGTCAAACGCATAATGTAAGTCTGATTGGATTTCTGCATTGGACGGGTCGTTCCTGTAGTTTAGAGGACTAGAGCAGCTGAACGATTACGATAAAATCCTAAGTTCAATTTACGGTAGGAACAGAGATGTTTCTACACTCACTTATTTACATGTCACGTGATGTGACCACCCGATGACACGTAAGAAGACTGACAATTCTATACTTTTGTATTACTATTTTGTCATAATAAGTTGCCTCCGTGATCTCTTTTGCTTCTTTGGACACTAGCTTCTTGGGACGATTTTTATCCGCACTACATATCTCAATAATAAAGAGTGAATACTTTAGCCAGTAGCACTTAAAGTGTACGCAACATGACTCTAGTACCTCAAAATAAATTTTATTATTATATCTTACTTGATTTCAGTGCCTTTAGTGCACAGCTCATAAAGAAACACGTAAAAATTGATAAAAATAATAATTATGTACAACGTCATGGGTTGAACCCAAGTCGTTCGGCACACTGTTCGGATCAGCAACTAAGTTTATAGAGTGAAGTGAAAGTAAAGTATATTTAGCGTCGAGAAGGTTCGTAGAGGGATGAAAAGATGTGTTTGCGGAGGCTGCAGCAACAGCAGTCAGACGGAGAACGTCTCGGTGTTCCGAAGGACGCCAAAGTTGCGCAGTAGTGGCACCGCGTCGTGCGCCGAACCAGAGTGTGGGACCTCACCGTGGACCAAGCGATTCTGTCCGGAGCCACTCTGTGTTCTGCCCACTTCAATCACGATGAAGGCCTGGTTCAATAAAGGACAATATTTACTATTCAGAAACATCGGCTCTTTATTCAGGATCGTCTGTTGGATGTCTGGGTTGAATGGCTGAGCCCGAGGCCGCTTCTCTCGCGGGAGGATCCAAAGTAGAAAAGTACGCAGCTGAAAACATATCAAACTCGTACTCGCTTTCGTGCAACCCCATTTCGTCATCCTGGCCACCATTCTCGTACGTTTCTTCATAGTATTTGTTCATTTCTTGCTCATAATCGTTGTCGCTTTCAAATTCCCTAGTCTCCGCCGTTGTTCAATGCTAGTCGCTGATCTCTTGTGTTCAACTCATGATCTCACATGGCGGGAAATGTGAAAATTGGCAAAATTGAAAGAGAAATCAAAATTTCGAGCTAATGACACAAAATAATCATGGATTTGGCTAAATTTTACGTCATACATTTAGTCTGTGGTCACCGGTAATTCGAAATGTGCAAAAATCCATGGTTTGTATTGTTTAAAAGAGGCGTACGCGTACTACCGACCACTAAATAAAGAAATCAATGTTTAAAGAGTATAAAAGGCACTTCACTTTCATTTCATTAAAACTTTCCCTATTTTTTCGGCATTTCATCTGGTGACTACTTTTTAATTATAGGAAAACATATTAATTGCTTTTTGAAAAATGTGGTATCCTGTCGTCCTCCACCTATGATTACGAGCCTACTACAGCAACAAATTCTCCACAGTCAGTGTGGTTGTGATCATGTATCCCCGAATTGTTAAGACTAACGTATGAAACTGCGTAATCCATATGGACCTTGGGAAGCAATGTTTTTCACAGATTACGCCTGCCCATTTATATGTCTAGCTCCATTCACACATTTCTGTTCTCTTCACGGAAATGGGCTAGGCCACGTAGACGCAACGCAGGTATACACGTAGCTAGTGTGATCACGCGATAAGATTGCTATTATGCAAGGACCTGTGTCATCTCGCGAATATTTGCCTAATCTGGTTTCGCAGTCCAGCCTCCCGTTCAGTAACGCTAGGACCTCGCTAAAAAGCAAGACTTCGCGAGATTACGTGAGGTATTGCCGTGCATTTTAAACGAGAACACGTGACTTTGACTAGGTTTTAGCTAGGTCCTAGCGTAGGTCCTAACGTCTACTGAACGCACGCTAGGGGTCGTTCATACGTACCAGTAGACGTTTCCCCGTTGTACACTTACGTACAGTGACAAGACTAAATGATTCGCTAATCTACAGCACGTACATTTTCAGACACTCACAATTGATTCCAAAAGAACAAGCATTCTTGGTCAAGATTTTTGTGGTGTCGAATTTGGCGGTCCTAAAAATGTGCCATTTCGCTGTTGTTCGAATTTGGTGAGCTAAATCTTTTCAAAAATTTTAGAAGTCGGCATGAGCAGTATGTATAAAGAATCGATTTGTCCTTAAACACATATTTTCCTAAATTGCGAAAGAGAAAAGTGTCATTAACGTGTACACTTAACCCAATCAGGTAGCTTGGGCTATTGAAACCTGGACGGATGACAACAGTGCCGTTCCACCCGATCGTTACCAGTTTATCGTCGTCCCTCCTATCGTCAACAATTTCGCGCAGTTACACCCCAGTCACTACTGCTTTGCGTCCTTGGTCTCCTGCTGCACACCAATGTCGATTTAGTCCCACTAATCCTTCGGGTGTTTTCATCCAGGTGCACCCCCCCCCCGAGACCGTAATTGCACACGTTGATACAATAGGTTCCCAGCTGATCACGACTGTTCGAAGAATAGACTGGTGACGACATGAAAAGAAAAACGAAATCACAGTACATCACTGAACTCATAAAGACGTAAAACAGGCAATTCAAGAACCTTTCTGTTTATTTTTATACTTAATTTTCCATTTGTTACTTAATATATACTTAGCCAATTACAATCCTATCTCTATCGTCCGTGTTCATTTCATTGCGTCGTACATTACCCACAGTTACGGACCATAGTTCTTCCTACAGGTCTGATGGAAGTCATACACTTCTGCTAAAATTTTAAGTATGGAGAGCCGCGAGTTTACTCAAGTCTCTATGTTTACAGAAACGTTGTTAAAGTATAACAATCTATCAGAAAACTATTGTCCACCGTTGAAAGAACTATCTGAAGAGGGAAAACATTACAGAATGAAATATGGAAACACCAAACAAAAATTAAAACAACACTTACCCGTTGCGATAACGCCTTAAACGCGAACGTACTGACCGACTTCCTGGTTGAACGTACTAGTTAAAAAACTGTCTCGATTAAAATTTTCATGGTTTACAGGTTTAAGAAGGCCCACCGTAGACTTCCGTATATAAGACCAGAAGAATATGTGCCCAGTTTGTGTATGTTAGATTTTTCCCCAAAATATACCCAGGAAGCATATCTGAGAATAAAAGTGTATAGTTGAAATCTAAAAATAGTATTATTCTCACTAGGATATATTTAGGGCGAGCTAGAGTTTCATACGTGCGTTCATGTATTCGGCATTGCCGAATATAGGTTCTTGTGTATTGTTACATCTGACATTTTGTCTCCCTAACATATGTACGGAAATAGCTGGTAATACTTCCCGCAATCATTTACCTTTGCTGTAGATGTGCATCACCTGGGGTATGTACATGTAATNCCGTTGAAAGAACTATCTGAAGAGGGAAAACATTACAGAATGAAATATGGAAACACCAAACAAAAATTAAAACAACACTTACCCGTTGCGATAACGCCTTAAACGCGAACGTACTGACCGACTTCCTGGTTGAACGTACTAGTTAAAAAACTGTCTCGATTAAAATTTTCATGGTTTACAGGTTTAAGAAGGCCCACCGTAGACTTCCGTATATAAGACCAGAAGAATATGTGCCCAGTTTGTGTATGTTAGATTTTTCCCCAAAATATACCCAGGAAGCATATCTGAGAATAAAAGTATATAGTAATAATAGAACAGTAATAATTACCAATGTAACAGTCAACGCTTTCAAATCAAACACAATGAAATACACTTACAACTGAAATGCTCCTAAAACTATCATAAGGTAATATAAAAAGCTTCCTTTTGGTCTCAAAACTATCAACTGAAAGTGGTGACATGGACAAAAAGACAAGGTCTCTGGAATCTTGGTGTTGAACTGCGTATCAAAAATACCGGTGAGGTTCTAGTCCCGTTGCATCAGACTGCCGGTCCTGTTTTCCCTATAGACCGGCAGCCCAGAGCACTTAGCATAGATGAACAAGGTACCAACATCTGACCACGGGAGCATTTAGAGTCCACCTCAGTATGTACAGAAATGGACGTCTGCCGTTGTCTGCACTCTGTATGTGACCCCTGGGGGACTTACAAAGGGCCCAAAAACTGAGCTAGACTGGATATTCGAGGTACAGGCCAGAACTGATTTTAAACGAACAATAGTACCGCACTGAACACCGAATGACCCATGATAGACAAATTGCACTCTGGAATGGGTCCGGCAGAAACCAAAAAGGACACCCTCAAAATGAGCTATCACATACATTCCAGGTACCACAAAAAACCAACTCCATGTGATTCAATAGATGTCACAGATCACTAAAACCCCTATGACAGACAAAATACTCTCTGGGTTGTGACCGGCAGAAACCCCCAAAAATTTCAACAAGGGTATGCCATCAAAAATTTGAGCCAGATTAGATTTTCGAGGTACCGGCCAAAACTGATTTAAAACGAACAATAGTACCGCACTGAACATTGAATGACCCATGACAGACAAACTGCACTCTGGAATGGGTCCGGCAGAAACCACAAAGGAGACCCCTAAAATGAGCTAATACATACTTCGAGGTACCACACAAAACCAATTCCATGAGATTCAATACATGCCCTATGACAGACAAAATACACTCTGGATTGTGCCTGGCAGAAACCCTCAAAAAATATCAACCACAGTATGCTATCAAAACTTTGAGGTACATTAGATACCCTAGATACCGGCTAAAACTGATAAAACCAATAATCGTGCCGCACCAGATGACCCATGACAGACTACAAATTGTGCCCTGGAAGGCGTTCGCCAGAAACTCAATTACACCTTAAGAGGAGCTACGTCATCATGTGATTAAAATAGATGTTACTGGTTACCAAATACCCTATGACAGTTAAAACCGTTTCCCGGATCGACCGAATCCGCTTGACCCCAGCGCAACATAATGGGCTCGTTTGAGTCAGTTCAATAGTGTATTTCGGCAAGGAGGAAGCAATGCGCAGTCAATCTTCGTGATGCTGGGCATCTGCTTTTCCTGAAATAAATAGTGAGAAAATTTTATTGACGAGGGACCAATTGTCTAACAGCTGACGAACAAGAACATAAAACCTCACCACCATGTACTGTTTTTTAAGTATGACGTGAAATTGGGCCTTTTGGTTTAATACTAGGAAAACATTTTAAATTATTTTCGTTGATTTTATGAACTATATTTTATCAATTACAGTTATTACCTTGTTTATTTTTCCGGTCATCTCGATTAATTTCAGATATCTTGCTTCATTGACATCTTTGACTCCGCCCTTCACTAAATAGAATGCATATGTATTCTTCTAACTTTCTTTCGTCAGGGACATCTACGCTTGTTAACTCTGAGAAGAAGCTGATAAGTGTCCCAGATGAGTCTTTCATCAGGATTTTCAGAGGCCTCACTTTCCCTTTCCTATACAGTGCTGCTGTGACGTCACACCCTGTCATTGCATACAGACCAGGCAATGCTGCAGCGAGACCATATTGTATAGACTCTAAAGTGTGAACAATAGCGGTGACGTCAAAACGTCTGCGGTTATTATTAGATCCACAGTCCATTATTACACGCTCGAAAGGTATTTCTCTGCCGCTCTTCACTTGTCGTACGATCATTCCGATGACAGTATGTTACAATAGCATTCGTGTCGAGAAGCCCTGATCAATGTATTGCCACTTTAGTTGGCTAAGTGGAAGTCAAGAAGCGTGACTGTCTTCTTCTTCGTGGGAGCCTTGAAGATCTGGTGGATGATCAGCTGCCATGGTAACACTGTAAGGGGTGTTTGCTTTTGTCCATTGATGACGAAAGGTTAGTCTTCTGCTCCACGCAATTGCCATTCGCTACTCTTCAGCGAGAGCGTTTTTTATACATCAAATAAGACATGGACCTCCTTACTTGAGCTTGCGCAGACGTAGTCTAGAAGGTTTCGGGCCAGATTTCCATAAGAGACGATGTTTCCACTTGAAGACAGAAACGAATGTAGCAAGACTCCCCATCTATTAAGGTCACGTCAATCAACGGAACAGGTGTTTCTGAGAAGCCTCCTTGGAAACCCTCAAGTTTACCTAGCAACTTGCTTTTTTCTATCTTGATCATGGATCCGTCAAAGTGTGCAATGGACAGTGGGTATTGCGTAATTGGAGACGTCATCACATATCTCATGTCAAAAGCTGACATTTCCGAAATGATAACTAGTAAACGAATGAAAACGTCTGGAAGGCTCTCAGCTATTGACTTGTCCTTGCCCAGAGGTTGCTTCTTGTTTATGCTTTCTTTTGCAAAATTGTGCACTTTTGGTCGTCTAATTTGCTTCAAAAACCTCTGCTTATCAGTTGAACACTGATCTTGGAATTGCAGTCGGAGTTTGCGTCCAGCATCAAAGCACCCGGTTAAATACTCTTTGGTTTCTTGTGCGACTGCTTTACCAGCAGCAGTATTCAGCAAATAATCCGATGTTGTTGCTGGCTCTGAAAAGGGATCACAGGAATTTGAAATTGCATTCATCAGTTGGTATTTTTTGTCGTGGCTATCTTTGTCAATTCTACTTCCTCGTAGATGCATTGCTGGTTCCTCTTCAGACTAGTCCTTCCAGATACCTCAACTCCGTAACAGACATACCTCGCTGAGTTAATGTAATGCATCATCTTCTCAAGGCAGAGTTGGAATTGTGAAAATTCCTAATTCCTTTCAAAGGTGAAGCTGCATCTATGTTAACGGTCTGTTCAAGAATTAAATCTATTGCTGCACTTGAAAAAAATTTGCTAGTTCTTCTAACCGAGAACGCCCCTGATTCCAGAATCATTCGAGTTTGTGGTGCGACGTTTTTGAGCTGGTCGAGAAAAAGACAACCTTAACGAGGGTAATTGATGAGACCTGGGAGTACTTCTATGTAGTCCGCAATGTTGTTTGTGCGCAAAGCAAGCATCAGATTCCTGAAAGAGGATTAATCATGTATATGTACAGTCTCAGAACTTCGTAGTTGGGCCGAGATTTCCGCACACTACATCTCTAAAAACACAGGCGCTTGGGTTTATCTGTTCCTCGATCGCAAATGACGTCACTCAATAATACATATAAGAAAACATAAAGGTTGGACACTCGAAATCTATTTCCTCAAAATTTTCTACTCAAATGTGCATGGGACTCCACGAAACTAGCATCGAACATCTCTTAGAATACCTTCTTTCATTTGATTTCTTCAAATTGCCTTCGAGTGGTGATTTGGCGACAAAAATGCCAAAAGAATGCCAAAATCACAAATTCAAGGAACACATTCCGTGATGTCATGGCAGACGGTCTTCGCACATCCGGGTTTTTAAGTTAACGGACGCGCCTGTGTCTAAAAATGTATTGTACTCAGCCATGTGACTTTGAAATGTCGGGTGTGTTTTCAAGAACTCTTCTTGTCTGTCTAAAGAGATGTGGTGAATTAATCACCTAACCTACCACCCCTTGTTACCGAAACACGTCGTTGTTTATATATTTATTTAAATAGCATTGGGACTCAAGTACGTTTCTGCACACCAAATTAGGGGTGATTTGTATTTTGTCACGGAGGACGTTATATCGACCATCGACAAATGACTCCGCGAAACTAAAACATTGCAAACACTATATACACTACACCGAATTTCGAAATCATTTAAAAGTTTCTTCAAAAACTTACCACGATGTGAGTTAATTGTCTTATATCTTGACACCCGTCTGCTTTTCGCTTGTTGTGATAGCATCTTAAGAGTAAATACAGGCTTCAGTGAACGAAAGCTTTATATAATTAGTTTTTGTTTCCTGCGGTCCCGCTTTTTGCAGTTGACTTAAATACACCACTTTTGTCACCAATTGAGAATATCAATACTTCAATTTCCCTGGTGCGCTTTTTAACGTCTTATTATCCAGTTGTTTGGGTTTCCCAACCGAGTACTTGAACTAGCATGGGAAAACTACATGGACAATTGTAGCTCCATTTTTAAGGTCCTTTCTGGGTTTCTGGTCGACTATGTCCAGAGTAAAATTTGTCTTTCATTGGTCATTGGGTGTTCAGTGCAGCACGGTTGTTGTTTTTAAATCAATTTAATTCGATACCTTGAAAATCTAACTGTCTCAAAAAATGACATACGTGGCTGAGATTTTTAGGGTTTCTGCTAGCCACAATCCAGAGCGAATTTTGTCTGTCATAGGGAATTTAGTAACCTGTGACATGTATTGAATTTCATGGATTTGGTTTTGTGTGGTACCTCGAATGTACAGTATGTGCTAGCTCATTTTTAGAGGGTTTTTTTTGGTTTCTGCCGGACCCATTCCAGAGTGCAATTTGTCTGTCATGGGTCATTTGGTATTCAGTGCGGTACTATTGTNTCGACAAATGACTCCGCGAAACTAAAACATTGCAAACACTATATACACTACACCGAATTTCGAAATCATTTAAAAGTTTCTTCAAAAACTTACCACGATGTGAGTTAATTGTCTTATATCTTGACACCCGTCTGCTTTTCGCTTGTTGTGATAGCATCTTAAGAGTAAATACAGGCTTCAGTGAACGAAAGCTTTATATAATTAGTTTTTGTTTCCTGCGGTCCCGCTTTTTGCAGTTGACTTAAATACACCACTTTTGTCACCAATTGAGAATATCAATACTTCAATTTCCCTGGTGCGCTTTTTAACGTCTTATTATCCAGTTGTTTGGGTTTCCCAACCGAGTACTTGAACTAGCATGGGAAAACTACATGGACAATTGTAGCTCCATTTTTAAGGTCCTTTCTGGGTTTCTGGTCGACTATGTCCAGAGTAAAATTTGTCTTTCATTGGTCATTGGTTTTTCAGTGCAGCACGGTTGTTGTTTTTAAATCAGTTTAATTCGATACCTTGAAAATCTAACTGTCTCAAAAAATGGCATACGTGGCTCAGATTTTTAGGGTTTCTGCTAGCCACAATCCAGAGCGAATTTTGTCTGTCATAGGGAATTTAGTAACCTGTGACATGTATTGAATTTCATGGATTTGGTTTTGTGTGGTACCTCGAATGTATGTGCTAGCTCATTTTTTAGAGGGGTCGTTTTTTGGTTTCTGCAGGACCCATGCCAGAGTGCAATTTGTCTGTCATGGGTCATTTGGTGTTCAGTGCGGTACTATTGTTCGTTTTAAATAAGTTTTGGCCGGTACCTCGACAATCTAGTCTGGCTCAAATTTTTATGGCATACCTGGTGGGGGATTTTGGGGTGTTTCTGCCTGGCACAATCTAGAGTGTAATTTGTCTGTCATAGGGCATTTAGTGACCTGTGACATGTATTGAATCTCATGGAATTGTTTTGTGTGGTACTTCGAATGTATGTGCCAGCTCATTTTGGGGGGTCCTTTTTTGGTTTTTGCCGGACCCATTCCAGTGGGCAATTTGTCTGTCATGGGTCATTTGGTGTTCAGTGCGACACTGTTGTTCGTTTGAAATCAGTTTTGGCTGGTATCTCGAAAGTCTAGTCTAACTCTGGCATACCGTGGTTGAGATTTTTGGGGGGTTCTGCCGGACCCATTCCAGAGTGCAATTTTTCTGTCATGGGTCATTCGGTGTTCAGTGCGGTACTATCGTTCATTTTAAATCAGTTTTGGCCGGTACCTCGAATATCTAGTCTAGCTCATTTTTGGGCCCTTTGTAAGACCCCCAGGGGTCACACCCAGAGTGCAGACTACGGCAGACGTCCATTTTTGAACATACTGAGGTGGACTCTAAATGCTCCCGTGGTCAGATGTTGGTACCTCGTTCATCTATGCTAAGTGCTCTGGACTGCCGGTCTACTAGGACCCAAGAAGCAACCACTACCGAATCTGATTCATCTGACTTGTCACTTTTCGAAATTGATGGAGGGTTTTATTAGTCGCTGTAGACAGAGTGCCACAGAGTCCCGGTGTCCTAGTGTGGATGCATGTTAATCTCGGATGCATCATGGAGTCCAAGATGTTGTACCTCGGACTGTAGGCGCGAATCAACGAGCCCATCCTTAAACCCTCTTGGTTCTTTCGATCGCAAACAGTGTTTGAGAGAGAATGGTGACGCCCTATCCTGATGTGTACGATGTTCTGGGCTGTGATTGGCCGGAATAATTAGTTTGATTGACAAGTGGGAACTATTCTTTAGCGAAACCCGAGTCTTTAAAAGGCGGCGTTACAAACTAGTAACTGTGCTGTTGTTCGTCGGGTCTCGCGGAAAGGCTTATTTTGTGTCTATGAACATTTTGGATTCCTTAGGAAAAATGTTCAGCGCTTATATTCTCTTAGTTGCCGTTGTGCTGAATAATCAAATAGCGTCTCTCCAGGTGGCTTCGGCTGCCGTGAAGAGATCTGTTCTCGAAGAGTCAATCATCACCTTACTGAAAGAGGAAGAGCGAAACAACCGGGAGTTTAAAGCGACAATTCTTAACACCATGCAAACTGAATTGAAAGACATACGTGATGTCATATCACTAAATGTTTCTAAGTTAATTCAGAACGGGAGATATCAAAATGAAAAGACATTGTCTTCCCTTGAACTCATTCTGAGTAAACTGTATTGTCCAAGCGAATTTCGTTACATAGAACATTCATGCTTCAAACTGAGCAACGTATCAGTGAATTGGGAAAGCGCGAAAAGAAAATGCCAGGAAGAAAATTCTCACGTAGCTTTGGACTCCCTTCGCTTCAAATCTTTGATGAGTCAAGAATCGCTGAAAAATGACGTCACCATATGGACTACTGGTAAGTCAGGCCTATTGCAAAATAAACATCAGCATTTTTAAACAACTGAATTATTGAGTCTATAAGATGCATGACTATCAAATGTTTTATAACATTTGTGATTTTTCATTTATCTATTAATTTGTTACTAAAAAGATTACGTGTTGCATAAAATATCTTACCGTTCACCGTTAGTTGTTGTTATTTGATGGTGTCATTACGTGTGATTTAAATATCTTAATTATAGGCTTCGAATCAGAGCATGTAACTGTTCATCGTTACCAGATAGAGTCATTTTCAGTTAAGTTCACGTTGTTAGTGAATAAATTACACCCAGATTTCTCTTTATACCTTGTCACTGTTCCTGTAATAAAGCATTACTTGTACTGGCTTTTCTGTAGTTTGGTTTTAATTCCAGCGTAGACAATTGGACTGTTGAGCTTCACTGTATGATACGTTTGAATTTTAGATGCGAGGAGTGTTCTGAATTCAAGTCTGCTGACTACAGATCAGGTAGAGCAGTTGATAAAATGGTTCCCGGGAAAAGCATTCAAGCTCCTGTTCAAGGGAAACCGTGACGGTATGTTTGGTGCATATTTTCACGAGAAATGCGACAACAAGGGCCCAACCATTTCTTTTGGGAAAGAGATGGTGACTGGAACCGTCTACGGTGGTTATGCCTCGGCCTCCTGGGGAAGTAGTGGCAGTTACCTACGAGATACCAACGCATTCCTGTTTAAACTGTGTGTGCAAGGATGCAGTTCGGTCAGGTACAACGTCGAGAATGCATTATATGCGATGTACGATCACGTGGGATCTGGTCCATCCTTTGGAAAGGGTCCCGACTTGTCCCTCTTTTCTGATGGAAGGACCGGCTCATGCAAACATTCCTCGTACAATACTGCTATCAACTGTGGAGTTTCGATTCAATGGAACGACGTTGAAGTCTGGAGCGTTGTTGGTAAGACTTTGGCCTATGGTCTATCTGAGTTATTTCCCGCATAATAGAAACGAAGAGAGCCCTTCACATGACACTACCTAACTACGTTCTCAGACTCGGAAAGCAAATCCCAACAACGTGACAACCGTTCATTTCTATGTTGTGGCTAAGAATCAATTTAAAAAATACAATAGAAGTACATAGTAATACGAGCTGGAAGACGCGCGATCAAAAGCACCACAGCCGAGGTGACGAGAACAGTTAACGTATCCTTTCTTACCAATCTTGTCAACGTCTTCAGTTTCTTTGCTTGGTTAGGACTATACCGAGCGGTAATAGTTCGGTTTTTTAGGCTAAAATGCAACTTAGTATATTAAACTATTTCTGTCATTGAATATAATGGAGGCTAATTTGTGATTTTCAACATTAGCGTCGTTTTTGTTGTCGGTATAATGCTGTTGTGCTCTCTAGTTACGGTATTACCAGGAAGAGATAAACAAAACCTGGTTATCTCTTCCTGGTATTACGCAACATATTTAACGATGAAACGCGGCGTTATTCAGACAACTGTTCAAACACAGCCAACCTACAGCCGATCAGTGGTATTCTGCAGAGTACTATAGGTTTTCACGATTTTTGTCCGCTCAGTTCCTGTTTCCTCAACAACGAGCCGCAGTGCATGCCAAAAGTATTTAGACGAAATGACCAGGAATTTTTGGCTGGGTGGAAGCCCAATTCTTAGTCATAGCAGCCCCCTCCCCCTCACGGCCGAGAATGAAGAGAAATTAACAAGAAAGTTATTGCAGTGGCTAACCTATTACGTAATTAAAATTTCGCCACCTTAATAGTTAGTACCGGTCTTTTAGGTGTTAACAGAATGAGCCGTCATAGAAACGAAATTTTGTCAGATTACTTTTGTATTAATTTTTTCTCAATAAAAGATGATAAATAACTTTGATAATTAAAGCAAGTGCAGTATTTTTCGGCTGTAGTATTGTGAGACACAACACTTATTATTGCCAATATCATCAACATTGATCTTTTTACTGCTCATGCTAAAATTTCGGTTGTGGCTGTGCACTCCCACAGTTTCGTTTCGAATCATTCATGGCTATTCTAACTTCGATTTATGTATGTCTTGGGAAGCGAGTAGAAACTAGTTTACACTTAGCAAATATTCATCTCCTAAGCAGTTTAAGCGTTGGTTTGCAGATTAGTTTGCACTTCATTCCTTGCAGAAGTTCGATATCCTAACTCTGTATTGAACGACACTTTTTCACAGACTTCTTCCGTGTCGCGTTGTCTGTTTCAGATTCCACGGACTGCTTCGCTTTCAATTCTGGTAACCAAACCACTGAAAAAAAATCTTGTACTCACGAAGCACGCTATGTCTGCGAACTTTAACCTGAAAGAGAAGGCTCGTCTGCGTTAATGCTGTATCTCTGACTCAATTGTATAGAGGACAAATACCATCTTCTTCTCAATTGCAATGTATTCAGTGAACTAAGAAAATTGAAATTATATTTTCAGTTGCACATTATTTTTATGAGGTGTTAAAACGCCTGACTCTATAAGATATTTCAATGTACTTATTGACTTCAGTTTACGCTGTCAATACCTTACCCTACTCGGATATTTAAAGCTGGTATCAATAATTTAACGCACGCAATGATAAAGTGGTGTCTTTTGGACGATAGGCCTATTATCTTTATTACACAACTGACATGCGCAAAACTCAACTCACTCTTTCCGTTAGTTCAACTTATATATTTGGTTGCAACACACTCGAGTTGTAGTGATACCTCACTCAAATAAGTTTTGTGAATTCGTTCATCTCTAATTAACGAATCAAAGCAGTGATCTGGTGAAACCCGTTCTTATTGCGTAGCTAACTGGATATTGCATTTCGTTTCGGATCTTGAAATTTGGAAAGTTTCAGCGAAATCCAGCGAGCCGTTTTCGAAAACTCGTGTTCCTAAGTTCAAATAAAGTCGATTTGCTAAAGCCGAGAAAAAGCTGATTTAACTGGGACAAGTGAAAATCTCAAAGGCTTCTGTTAATTATTCGGTGAAAACTTGTTTTCGGTACACATAACCTATACAAACCTTAAATATGTTAGCTATTTCAACATTCACTCGCAATGTCAACTGATTTTGCAGTGCGTAATTAACTTAATTATCATTAAAACGTGGTTTTTTCCCAGCTAACTCTTACCGTTGTTTGCGACCTTTGACCTACTTTTATTTAAACAAGTCACAGTTCATTGTTATACACCTAGCCTGTACACGTCACGTGTTGGGAGACTGATACGAAACCAAGTAAGAAATGGATAACAAAAATCGAATCGGTGGTTAAAGCATTGTCGTTAGCATGAAATCGAAACATTGAAATGTCAATTCATTAATTGAATGAAGGAATAAGGGTGAGGTTTTATCTCTTTTCACAATTTGCTGTGTTCATGACCACTGAGGCGTGAGGCGACCGTTGCATTCGTTCTCAACGCCAACGGTCGTATGTGCATGTAGACGCACAACTCCCTTAGGATGAAAATTACGTTTTGTTTTGTTTTCCCCGGCACCATTCTACCATAAGTACACTTCGTTTACTCAATGTTATTTCGATTTTGAGAATGAAAGGACTGAGGGTATACGAAGCTTTTCTGTACCTGGCGGGAAATTGGATCTGATTGAAAGCCCTTTAACCTTTGACCTCGGATAAGTAGTAAACAAGTATCCAGGCGGTTGTGCGGTTCCAAGGTGCTTTTTTTTCTCGCTACGCCGTATATACTTTGTATTCGGAGTTCCCCGAGAATGAAGATAAGGTATTTTACTAGACACATGTGAAATATTGTAAAATGACCATTTTTTTGGTTGGAGATAACCTTAATTTAGATGGTGCGACATTTTAGCGCGACCAAGAAGAAATAAAGAACGATTCCTAAGTATGTCATGTTGGACGTTTAACGCGTAAACACCACTTGGTTACTGTTTCAGGAAATCTTCTGAGCCACTGATCAAAAATTATACAAGGTGATCATTTAAAGCCTTGTCCCCCCAGTTTTCAACTTTACACGAAAAACATTTTAAGACCATTTTGATTGATGGTCTTGGCACGCACTTATCGATATTCCCCAGCATGTTTAACAACTTAAACTCACATTTCCTGCGGTCAGTTTTGTTGAAAATGATTTCTATTCATGCAGTCGAAGGTTTTGCTAAAATCAACATGCAGACATAAATTCTTCTTACATTTTCGTTAGAGGTGACCACACAAATGTATTGAAAACAAGAATATTATTGGCTGAAACCAGTTAAGCTTCTGATTGATTGTTGATCTCTTTTCACAATTTTTTCGTCTATCATTTGTTATTTTTGTTTACAGTTCTGACATTATTTTACAAATTATACAACGAAATTGTTCTTTTATAGTTCTTTGCCCTGCCTGCATTTCCTTCTTATAACGACGGAATGATGGTGCCCTATAGGCACGGCTCGGAAAATGGCCATTGTCAAAGAGTTTATTAAAGACGTTACATAACAGACTAGCATTAACAGAATTTTTTACATTTATTGAAAACACAAAAGCAATGTACAATAAACAAAGGCCACACACAGACACCGCACCCACGCGCGCCCATTTCGAGACCTCACAACAAAATTATAACCCGTGTGTTTTCAAGAAAACAAGAATCAGAGAGGACCATCGGTTGTTAAATATTTCATATTTGCAATCTCTGAAATAGAGATATTTTGGAATGTTGAATATACTTAAACACATCCTTCTTGAAATTTGCGATTGAGGGAGAAGCATTTCTGAGCCTTTGGCGGTAGATGTGATATTTTTCCAGACAGATGAGTAAATTAATTGTATTCCGGCAAGTTTTGTGTAATTTGCCAAAGACAACGTCTGTAGACGAAAGATTAAGTAAAGATTGTGTTTTAGCAAGTAACCAATGACTAACTGCAGACCATACATTAATGGTCGCAATACAATCCCAACAGGGATGGGTCATGTTTTTTGTGCCTTTGTGTTACAAAATGTCAAGAAATATGATTGCTTGACAACAATTTTGACGAGAAATGCATTTATGGCTACAAATGCATGAAAGAAACTTATCTGGATTCACAATAAAGGGAAAGGTATGCCCCCCTCTCCACCATATGGGTGCATCAGTATCGTTGACCTGCGGTTCCCACTTCAGTTCATTAAGTGGGAATATCACTTTGTTCTCAAACGTTCTAACACTTTGGGGAAGTTTGGAAGCCATATAGTGAATTTCGTATTTCTGGAATCTTTGATAAAAACCGACGCACAGGTGAACATGAAAATTAGTTAAGGGTGGAGAGAAATCAAACCTATTACAAACTGATTCATAAACAAAATGCATAATTCCTTTTTCATACCCCCTTTCATAATAGACTGTTGTTCTGTTTATTATGCCAAATGGCTGATGCTGAAATTCCTCGATTCTTAATCACAAAATTGTCCCAAAATAATAAAACACTTCAGACCAATATAAATTAGTATTTTCTTTGAGCACAGGTCGTAAAATGTCTAAAATGTAAAAAGTTGTGGCAACTCAATAAGGAGTGTTACAGTAACAATACTTACTAAAAACATCTCTGTTTTGAGCTTCTCTAATGTTAGTATTAAGGAATCAAGTGTGTCATTTGCATATATGGACATTGTGGTGAACCACGTTCGACAATACCCCTGCATCCTCATACACTGTGGAGAATGATTATGTAACACCCCAAATTGATGGATATTACACTTATTCTTGTCACGCCTAATCATTCTTTAAGACATTTTAGAATCTGACAGATTTCCAACTTATCACACTGGTCATCACGAAATATTTGTTTCGTGTGAGATTTGACGTCCAGGATTGGCTTTTGGCCTTTGTGTGGCGTCAGGAAATATTTTATCATTTGAACTTTTTTATGCTACTGAAGACTACTTCGAAATCTTGCATGCGTCGTCTAACAATATTGAACCAATCGACGATAAATGTCTAGGAAACCTGTCTCGTTTCGTCTCCGTTCGACAGGGTGTGAAAATGTTTGCTTATTGAGAAATTGATTCATTGACATTCTCCTTCCCTAATGGTTCACATGCAGCTATGCTTGCACTTTATCCCCTCTTCTCTCCAGGTTTCAGTATTGCCTGCACCCCCTTAGTTAACTACCAAACACATCACTGGTATCAGTCTTGCCTGCACCTCTTCCTCTTCATTTATATATAAACATATTGTATATACAATTAGATCATCTGCAATTTTCTTTCTTTTGTTAGCCGCTTTCTACCGAAGCTATATATATTCTCTGTTAGAAATTTTGTTACTTTTCTTGTTATTGCACCATTTACTTTCAGTTTTTGATCAGCCTTGCCTTTGTTACTCCTAGCTATTATCACCACGACACAAAAGAGAGCGAACACCTGGCAGCTTTTCCAACATTTGAGTAAAGATACCTCCCCTTTGAGCTTGCCACCTGGGGTTAGGGTTTGGTATCCTGGTGGCAGCATACAGTAAGTAGCTCTGCACACTGCCCCAATCTCCTCCCATACTCTTTCTCCGTGCCATCATGGTGTCCTTTTATTGTTCATTTTTCTAAAAATGCTATTATTTAGCTGTCATAATAATTGATCTATATAACTGTGTTGTGATAAATCAGCACGTTGATGTGGTATAAGTAAGAATTATTAGTCTTCTTAGACGCCAATCATGTGTATGCGGTAACAAGTTCGGGTAGGGCAGATCGAATTTCTGTAACCGGTTGTCGCCATAGAGACTCTGAACGGTTAATAATAAAAATCATTTACTTTATCTGTGTTTTCAGCTTACATTTTATAAATCTTACCCTAACGTCGAAATTTGTGCCAAAGGTGCGATTTTCTGTTTGTCAGTTTACTTCGAGTCGTCCTTCTTCAAAATTTTATTTTGACTAGTTTTATTGCGTGTCTACCCCCCATTTCGCAAGTGGTTCGATTGATGAGTATTATGTTTGAAAGACCACAAGATAAGTTAAGATACCACATAATTTCCAGTTGGTCAAGTATGGCACCTCAGCTGATTGTCCACGTGCAATCTGGACCATGATTGCTAAGGTCCACCAGTCAGTCGGACATCTTTGTTTTTGTGCCCGTTGTTCTGTTACAACTTAGAGAAAACTTGTAAACATACGCTTCCATCACTGACACAGGGAAGTCAAAGATCTGGATATTCAATGATTTGTCATCTGTCTTTTTATTATATTTAATGTCTTGTTTAGAATCAGGTCGGGACACTGTCGTGGAACGCGCGAGCAGCTGGAAGCCCAGCGGATGCAATCAAAATCTTCATGCGTTTGTCCATTTTCCCCTCACTGCAAAACCGTTCTTCACCACCAACTCATCATTTCCCAATCCGTCCCGTCTCACCTCCACTGGTGTCAGTATTGGCTGGTTTGTTCTTCCGTGATCATCATCCACCAGCTTGTCACTCCCTGTCATCTGTTGTCCGTATCAGTCACCCTTTCTCACTTCCCCTCTCCAGGTGTCACTCGATGTTTCTTATACCTCCCTCACTCAACTACTGCACAATCCTCAACGGTGCCGCTATTGCTTCCACCTCTGGTATCCGTTCCAAGAAACTGGCTTAAGTTCATTTTGACTGATGTCTAAGATTTGTCCAAACATCCCAACTTTGAAAATTCCACATCCGAAAAGATAAACAAACTTTAGACAAAACATAAGCCAAGCTTAAGATTTGTTTCTTGAAACGGTTTTGAGACAAGTTTAAGGTTTATCTTAAAAGTGACTGAAATTAAAAAAATTGTCTTAGACAAGTCAGTTCTCGTGGAACAGGCCCCTGATTTATAAGTATCCACATTGTAAATATAATTTATCTCCTTTTCTCTCTTTTGGTAGTCAGCGATGTTTATAAGATTCTACCCCAGCATAATTCTTATCCATTTACTCTGTCTCACTATTACTACCTACTTTCGCTCTATTCATATGCCTCCGTGTTACCTTTAAGCCTTATCTATGGTCCTAGTGAGCGAACATATGGCAGCTGCTCCAGCATTTGGGTAAACGTCTGCACCTCAAACCTTGCCACCTGGGGTTAGGGTTTGTTATCCTGGTGGCAGCATGCTGTAAGTAGCTCTGTACAATGCCTCAATCTCCTCCCATTCTCTTTCTCTGTCCGATCATGTGACGCTTTTTATTGTTCATCTTTCCAAAAATTTTTATTATTGTGTCATCTGCTATAATATGTATGTCATTGAAATGTAAGAAATTGCACCCTTGGTCTGCTATAATTAAGAGTTAATACTCTTCTTACACGCCATCTGTTGGACAAAATTATATGTGTGCTGCGTGTGTGTGTGTGTGTGTGTGCGTGTGTGTGTGTGTGTGTGTGTGTGCGTGTGTGTGTGTGGGTGCACTCTACAGCTTGGATAAGATGCCTAATGTAAGTGTGATTGGATTTCTGCATTAGACCGGTGGTTTCTGTAACTTAGAGGACTAGAACATCTGAACAATTACCATAAAATCCCGGGTTCAAGTCACGTCACGACAGAGATGACCTTTTAATTATAGAAAAAACATATTAGGTTTTTTAAAAAATTGCAGGACCCCCGTTGTCATCCACCTATGATGACGAGCCTGCCAGCCTACTACAGCAACAAATTCTCCACAGTCAGTGTGGTTGTGATCATGTATCCCTGGCTGTGAAGTCTGACGTATGAATCCGCGTAATCAATATGGACCTTGGGAAGCAGTGTTGCACACAGATTACGCTTTCCTATTGGTACGTCTAGCTCTATTCACACATTTCTGTTCGCTTCAAAAGGGGGTGTTACCTAGACGCAAGACACGTACCAAAAAAGGTTTCCTCGCTGTACACTTATTTACGGTGACAAGACTAAATAATCCGCAAATCTACAGAACATACGGTAAAGTTGCGCAATCTTCTGTCGAATTTGGCGGACCTAAAATGTGCCATATTCCTCTTGTCAAAATTTGGTGAGCTATATCCTTTAAAAAATTTCAGAAGTCGGCATGAGCATGATGTAAAGAATCGATTTGTCCACCAGAAATAGATACATATTTTCGTAAGTTGCGAACGAGAAAAGCGTCATAAATCTGTACACTTAAAAATTCAAGCCTCCTGAGCGCATTCGTGTCACTCAAACCTTGAGTTGTGAATTACATTGAAAAAAGAATATCGGACTAGCGTTGCCGAAGCAAAAAGGGCTTCTTGTTGACTATTAAGACTTGTCACAGTACGTTTGGTTAAAAAATTCTCTTTCCCAATTTTAACGAATTTTGCGTTAAACGTAACCGTAATGGATGTGGGACCGACTGCAATCATGATGAAACTGATAAACAATGACGAGAACAGAGAATATATTTAAATTTGTTAAAGGTATCCGTGCATTGTCTGCTAGATACTAAACGAAACTCAAATAAACTCTGACACGATTATTTCCCTTTCAACTGAAAGCACAGTTATAACATGAAAACGAATGAACAATTATCCAGAATAGATTACAAAGACAATCATGTTAGCAAAATGAGGAGTTTCTGTGTCGATTCCTTCAGTAGGCCTACTGCAAACGATCCAAACTACGGGATGTGTCGATTCCAACAGTAGGCCTGCTGCAAACGATCCAAACTACGGGATGTGTCGATTCCTACAATAGGCCTACTGCAAACGATCCAAACTACGGGATGTGTCGATTCCTACAGTGGGCCTACTGCAAACGATCCAAACTACGGGATGTGTCGATTCCTACAGTAGGCCTACTGCGTAGCTAAAGACACGATCAATTTACTATATACAAAATGGCGCGGTCTAGAAAGCGAATGCAATTTCAAATCCTACAACATCAAATTCACCCACTCGTTTTCATAATTGAAACGTTTCTGTTCGGCAGCCTTTGAAACGTCTATCATTGTGTGAAGACCGGCGACACACTGGCGTGTCGTCATGAAATAGAGA
The DNA here is from genome assembly GCA_002633005.1 of Phoronis australis. Classification (NCBI taxonomy): domain Eukaryota; kingdom Metazoa; phylum Phoronida; family Phoronidae; genus Phoronis; species Phoronis australis. The sequence goes on along the minus strand of NMRA01000175.1, from coordinate 150,879 downwards.
TGTCCTAACAGATTTGCGTTTGCTTACGTTTTTAACCTCAAGCTTAGCTGCTGACAGCGAAAATTCTCACGAAATCTGCTTGTAGATGATATAAACTGATAACCATTCAATCAGGTAGCTTGGGCTATTGTAACCTGGACAGATGATTACGATGCCGTTTCATTTGATCGCTGTCTCACTGTTGCCACCAATTTCGCGCAGTTCTCCCCCAGTCACTACTACTTTGCGCACCCCGCCCCCCTCACCCGGCCTCCTGCTGCACACCAATGTCGATTTAGTCCCACTAATTCTTCGGGTGTCATCCAGGTGTCCCCCCGAGACCGTGGTTGCACACGTTGATACAATAGGTTCCCGGCAGATCACGACTGTTCGGAGAATCGACTACTGACGACCTGAAAAGAAAAACGAAATCACTGAGACGCCGTGAACTCATAAATGGCGTGAAACTGGCAAGAGCCCTTCTATCTATATTCTTAATTTAACACTTGTTACTTAATATATACTTAACCAATTACAATTCCATCTATATTGATTGTTTTCATTTCATTTCGTCATATATTCGCTACAGTTATGGACCACAGTTCTCTGCTGATGGAAGTCATACACTTCTGCTAAAATTTTAAGTATCGACAGCGCGAGTTTACTCAAACCTCGTTATGTTTACAGGAACGTTGTTAAAGTTTAACAGTCTATCAGAAAACTATTGTCCACCGTTGAAAGAACTATCTGAAGAGGGAAAATATTACAGAATGAAATATGGAAACAGCAAACAAAAATCAAAACAACACTTACCTGTTCCGATCACGCCTTAAACGCGAACGCACAGACATGAATGAACGGAATATTAGTTGAACCTACTATTTAAAAAACTGTCTCGAATGAAATTTTCATGGTGTACAGGTTTAAGAAGGCCCACCGTAGACTTCCGTATATAAGACCAGCAGAATATGTGCCCAGTTTGCGTATGTTAGATTTTCCCAAAAATATAACTGGGAAGCATATCTCAGAATAAAAGTGTTAGTTGAAATCTAAAAATACTTATTCTCACTAGGATATATTTAGGGCGAACTTGAGTTTCATACGTGCGTTCGTGTATTCGGCATTGCCGAGTATAGGTTCTTGAGTATTGTTACATCCGACTTTTTGTCTTCCGATCTTATGTACGGAAATCCGCGCAGGTAATACTTCCCACAATCCATTACGTTTGCTGTAGGTAGCACATCAAATGGGGTATGTACACTGTACATGTAAAAACAGAACATTAATAACTAGCAATGTAACAGTCATCTCTTTCAGACACAATGAAGTACACTTACAACTGAAATGCTCCTAAAACTATCATGAGGTAATACAAAAAGATTTTTTTTGGTCTCAAAGCAATCAACTGAAGGTGGTGACATGGACAAGAAGACAAGGTCCTGTGGAAGCTCGGTGTGGAACCCCGGGTCAAAAATACCGATGAAGTTCCAGACCCGTTTCACCAGACTGCCGGTCCTGTTTTACCTAGGACCCACTCTCCTCCCATTCTCCTCCCACTCTCCTCCCATTCTCCTCCCACTCCCCTCCCATTCTCCTCCCACTCTCCTTCCACTCTCCTCCCACTCTCCTCCCACTCTCCTCCCACTCTCTTCCCACTCTCACGCTCTCACACTCTCACACTCTTCGACTGAGCTACCGAGGACCTGATATCTGTGCTATAACTCTTTGCACCCAAGTGCTTTATTATACATCCCATGATAGACGGCAACTGCGATGGCAAGAGATGACCTTTTCAATTCGGATGGGTTTGACGCAATATGCGGCATCTAATGGACATTTTCATAATTTTACAAAATACTCATTGAAGTACACCGTTTTCAGAGGTATCGTGGGCGCATTTCAAGGCTCCGAGTTCCTCTTGTTGACATCTGTCTTTATATCTACTTAACCTCTTGCAAGGTCACAATTTGAGGTGTGTAATCCTATTTTAAACTCGACAAAAATTAGATCAATGTTGTGCCTCCGAATGGATTTTTTCTCAAAAAAGAGAGTTACGTCTGTCTCCATCTTTAGAGTTCCTGTGCGGATTTTCATTTACTTTTGCTGGGCAGTGTTCTTAGAGAGAAGACGACGCTTTGTTTTGTATAGTTTCAATGTATTCAGTGCCGTTTAATGGCCATTTTGCGATATTAAAAACACTACTGGAATTGCATTGCAGTCGTGGGTGCAATCAACGCTCCACGTAGTTCTTCTTTAAAGGAGCGAGTTCAATGAAACCTGCCTCCCGTTCAGTAACGCTAGGACCTCGCTAAAAAGCAAGACTTCGCGAGATTACGCGATATGTTGCCGTGTATTTTAAATAAGAACACGTGACTTTGACTTGGTTTTAGCTAGGTCCTAGCGTAGGTCCTAGCGTCTACTGAACGCACGCCTGGCGTGCGTTCAGTAACGCTAGGACCTACGCTAGGACCTAGCTAAAATCTAGCCAAAGTCACATGATCTCATTTAAAATACATGGCAATATCTCGCGTGATCTCGCGAAGTCTTGCTTTTTAGCGAGGGTCTAGCGTTACTGAACGGGAGACTAGTTTGAAGTGTCGAAAGCACCGGCCCCCTACTGTGTGGAGCTGGGTTAACCTAACAAAGAAACCATTGAAGTGCTTCAATGGAACTGTGATCACGTGGGTTTCAATCACAGCACACAGTTGTAGGCAGAATCAGTGCAAAAAATTTTTTCCTTGTGGCTCGGTTATCAATAAAATGAGTAAGAAAAGTGTTGCCAAAACAAGTCAACGGAAGCAACAGGCTTGGAGGGACAGTGGGTCCAGACTGGGTAAACAGTTCCCGCAATCAGGAAAACGCATTAACAGTAAAGGACTTTTGGAAACTGGGTGGAACGAGGGAAGTGGTGTGGTCATCCGAGGACATGAGATCACAGAAATAGTTTCATAAAGGTATTTTTGAGGGCGACTAAACAACTCAACACTGAAGTCGATGCGGGTTGGAAAGAAAGTCAATGACCTTACTGAATTAGCCTATAGCTTGTTTTGCTCTATATGTGTAGAATGAAATACTGGTTAGCCCCATTTTGAGTGTTTTGTACTACGACAGCAACGCGAAGTCCGTTGCATCCAATCTGCAAAATTTAAGCAGTCCATTCTTTGGTTGGTAATTGGTCGCATTGATCGAGAGACGTACGTGAACGTCGTTTTTAGGGAAGTACGGTTGTGTGATGGTCCTAACCTTGCAGTTTGTATAGGCTAATTCAATTAATGAAAATACACTCGACGCCTATCCAGAATCAAGAATAGATAGCCTCCCCATATATATGCGTGTCATTGGTTTCTCTGGCAATTGACAGACAAAGCCATTGACTAGGGGGATTCAATAGAATAGCCGGTTGAATGAAATAGGAACTCTGCATTCCCTTCATTGCTCAAACTCTTTTACTATTTTATCTTCCCCATTTAGTCCATTTTAACATTCATATCGAGAGTAAATTTACCGACGTCGAATTCTTATAGAGTACTATATTGAAAATGAATAACAGGGCTGAACTTATTTTCATTGAATGGTCCTAATTTAAGAGGCGTCTACATATTTTTCCTTAAAATACTAGGGCCTAGTTTTCAGATTATTAGAAAATGTCATGAATAAAGGAGGGCCTTATAATAAAGATGAAGTGGCAAGAAAATATGCCATAAATGAGTAAACAAAGTGAGTAAGCAAAGTCCACAAAGTGGTGAGAAGATTTAAGGAACGTAGTGAAGTCCGCTAACAGATCCCCTGGGTCCCATCTCGATACACGAGAGCAAGGTGTTTTCAAGAATTAACGTTTCTTAAAATGCCCGGTAACTGCATGGAAGAGATAACAAAGATACAGCGTGGTAAATTTGAACTATCGCTAGCTACTGAAAAACCAGTGGTCGGTCTCTAGTCTTTGCTCTCGAAACGAACTCGAATTGGATTTGTCAATTTCTCTTCTCTGCTCCTTTTGTACGAACTCAATATAAGTGGTTATCAGACTGTGCTCGAATGCATTATAGTTTATTCCTATGAGTTTCTAGTCCAAGTTTGCACTTGAAGACCCTTATATTTGCGCTACAAACTCGAGTAAAACTCGAAATTTCGAGTTCAAACTCAAACTTTTATCCCGTCCCAAACCTTATTTAGTGGCCTCCATTCTAACCCGTATGTCGAAAAACTAAGCTTTGTCAACTAGTAAAAGTATTAAGACTGCAGAAAGAAATGAAAGAAAGTAATACATGCGCATAGAATAAACTAATCAGTAGTTCCCAAAATCATGCAAACAATGAACGATAATTTTCTATATAAGCGATCAAATGCAGGGAATAGTAAAGCCATTAAGTTCAAATCACTGCCCAGTCCATCACTGGTTGACTGGCAGCAGTTTCCTACAAAAACATTCTTTGTTTCAAACGTGAACGTCATTTATCTTAATCAGTGGGGAAGCAAAAAAGCATAAGTCACGAATTTTCAGTTAACTGTTGCTGCAGACGCAGGAATTGTAAAAAGCACCGTTGCTTTTTACCGACTGGAGCCCGTCATGTCTTGCTATATTTGTTTATTGCACACACGTCTGCTAGATGTCTCTACGGTCCATGAAACAACAATGGCCGCCGGTGGCCGTCCAATGGGATTTCGCTAGGTGGTTTGTCTTGCTCTCTCTCTCTCTACGGTCTTTGTGCGACCTCTTTGAGATATCTTCCGACAGAGGACGCAACAGTAGATTCATTTTCAAAACGAGGCACTGCGAAATTCCTGCACTTGAATGAAAACAGCGAACAGTCGGTTCATATTTGTGAAAGTTTATGGCAGTATAGTTATCAAGATCGCGAGCAACAATGCAGTTGAAGCATCTCAACACTCTAATGAGTCCTCAGGTATACATATAACTTGGTGTTTCACCACATTTCTGCCTGTTTTAGGCTTCAATTTTCCTCAGCAACGGAAATTAATATTGACGGCTTCCCTAGCAATCCGTCTCTTGAATCTGAAGCTGAAGCCAATTTCAGCTTCTCTTACCAGCCAAACTTAGTGGCGATCTAGGTGAAAATGTATTTAAAGATTGATTTTGCAACTGTACTGTATATGCTTTTTTTCCACCTACTTTGATCTGAGACGTTTTACGCTGTTTCGGTGCTCTCCATATCACATATCAGAAAGCTATAATTCGACGGAAATTGCCAAACTCGGTGTATACAAAATTTAAACTAAAACTCCATGTCCATACTGTCCTTGTAGAGTCAGTGCGTTAAGCGTAACAACAAATGAAATGATGTGGTATCAAAAGTCAAAAAAAATTTTATTTGCTGAAGAAATGGCAAATCTAATACTTCAAACTTGTTGCATTGGTTTCCAAACTCGTTGCATTGGTTTCAAACTCAACACAAGTAAGCCAAACTCAACTCACTGTGAAAGGCAGTGACGAGTCGAAATCAGTTTGTGTTTATGAATTGATGCTCAGCAGCTCACTCAGTCAGACACTGGTCAGAGATTTCTTTGTGACTTGAGTGGGCTTATGACAGATCTCAAATAATTTGCTTCACCGGAGAAATTGCAGTCCTCTTGGTCTTGGTACACATGTAGTTTAGGTAGTGTCTGAGTTAGGAATTTCAAATTTCAAGACTTGCTTTTAAATTTTTGCTAATTACTGCTTTTGATGTCATTTATTTTGCAAAATTTGGCTTCAATATATTGCATCTGTAATAAGCTTGATTATTAGACTAAATTGCTTAAAGCTTGTGTAATGGTGAATTCACACTGCATGTCGAGACATTTTTTTATTGTTTAACCTTTTTAGTCAATGAAAATAGTGCATGTTGTTTATTTGAGTTCTAACTGGATGTCCTTTAATTATATTCATAATCCAGGATTTCAACTTTGTAAGTACAAGTTCTGTCGCTCTGTACTCTTTTGATAATGATATGATTTTGCTGATAAGACTTTCAGATCTTCCTGTCATGAAAGAAACGTGACTATTCACCATATAAAGCGGCCAAATTGGCAAATTTTTGCTATTCACCGAACAAACTTTTCTGCCGTCCCATTGGTCAATAGATTCCACATAACAATTAATCTTGTCGCCAGTTGCCAGCCAAGTAAGTCGATTCGTGCTGTTCCCCAAAAACTATGCAAGAAATCTGTATACCGTTACATTTTAGATTCAGCAATTTGTTTCTTTGCAAACTCACTTCTCATGTGAGCACCACCAAGTTAAAACCAATTTTATAGCAGTAAGTTCCCTAAATCAAAAGTTTGTTTCTTGGATGGAACGTGGTTTATAGCTGTTTTAAGTGACTGGAAGACTTGAAGTTCGTCGGTGAGCTAATGCCCCTTTTTTCTAGATGTTGTGATCGTGTGCTCTGTACTATTTAGTGTAGATCTTTTGTCTGTAGACTTTCTTTTCATTATAATTTGCTTTTCAACAAAATATTATTTCACTAGCAGCATGAAAGTTCCTTTCCAGGTTTCTTTACATTACGTAGAAAGTATTCTCTTAATTCTTAAGTTTATCTACTTTTGCTCTAATCAGCTAGTGAATTTTTCAGATGCACATGTGTCATGTTTTTGTTATGTATGTCACTTTGCAACATTTTAAAAACAAATACCCTGTAATCCCACAATTGAGTGCATGTACCTAATTGTGGGGCTGTGCCTATTTGAGCACCTGTGGCGTATGCGCCTACATGCAGGACATTTGAGTAGGAACCAAGTGTTCTTTTATTAATAGTTCAAGGCTAAAAGTTTTCTTAAAACTACACCTATGAGTTTTAAAATTATATTTTTAGTACCTAACCATTTTTCTGGCCTTTTTATTTCGCCCGGAGTGTCACTGACGACACATGCTTTGTGAAGTAAAATGGTTTGGTAGTGTATTTAGAAAAGATGAAGGTGTGCCTTTAATCGAATCACCACTTGTGCCTTATTGAATAACTTAGGCACATGTGTCTGTATGCGGAACATTTGAGTGGAAAAGTCTTGCTCATTAAACGCATTGTTCTGCATACAGGTGGCTGCAGTTATTTGTGGGATTATATGGTGGGTTTTAATTTAAGAATCATCTAAGCATGTAAAATGAAATTGAGATTACCTGGGTTGAGTTAAATTGAAGTACGTTTTCCCTCACGCAGTTGTGCTTCATTTTCAAACACTCATGTGACCTTGTGTTTGTTGATAGGAGGGTGAGTTCAAGGTGACGGCAATAGCATTCTCTCCCAACAATCACAAGCTGGCAGTATGCACAGCTGATCGCGTTATAGTGTTATTCGATGAGCAGGGAGAAAAGAGGGACAAGTTCTCCACCAAGCCTGTTGATTCTAAGGTAAGCCAGATGTGTTTCTGTGTTCTGCATGGGCCCCTCGATGGGGGCTGAATATGCTCTATTACCTATGAAAATTCTTTTCACCAGGCTGAAAATTTACCTCAAGGTCATTGGTGGTGACCTGGGGCAGGGAGGGGGAAATTTTCTCTCCTCAACTAGAACAATTCCTGTCTCAGAAGGCATGTACACCTTTCCCCTCAGGTGAGGCCCATGCTGTGAGTCTCTAGTGACATGTATTGTGCATTTTTGTAAAACGACCTGTTTGAACATGTCACCGTAACCTGTGTGCCAGTATTTGCGACATGTTTGCGTGGCCCACGACACATTTTGATGGCCCCATGGCACGTTTAGATTTTGTCACGTGGTGAACACCACTGAGCAATGGTTACAAATAAAAAATGTTATCTATTTATTTGTAAATAAGTTGTCAACTAGTTATCAGTTTTTAAATGTGAAATGTTCATCAAATGTTGTTTTTCTGTGTTACTATTTTCCCCTATTTTGACACCCAATATACATTTAGCATCGAAGCAGGTACATGTGCACTTAGATAGTGCAAAGGAAGTACTTTTGCACTACAGAGAACGCCAGTCGTTGCATGCCTTCGGTACGTTTTTTTGACGCTTGCGAGTTTCCGACACATTTGGGTTTTCAGTTGTGGAGAACACCGGCATTTGATCAAGAAATTCTGGACATTTGACAAAAAATAAAAAGAGCAAAGAAGAGAGACAAAAAGTCCATGGAAAATAGTGGTCCAATTTTCTACTGATAGGCTTATGATTGATTACCATCAAAAAATAAAAAGCTATGGCTGAAAAGCAAGTGTTTGTGCTTAATTTCGTCAAATCTAGGTATTACATAAGTTACCACAAATAGTCGGACAATGCTGAGGATTGTTTCAATGCAGCAGTTCTTGCATGTTACAACCAACTGCTTCCATAAACGTCAACAAACCCAGCTAACCAACGCACATTTCTTGTTAAACACAATGACTACAAGACTTTAATACAACTTTAATTTTCAGTACAGAATTTTCAGGTTCAGGGTTGGTACATGGGAGTGGTATTGCTTTTGTAAAAAGGTAGAAATTGGTCACTTAACAGAGTGACTGATGAACTGTTACATGGATGGAAAACTCAAAAACCAGAAATTGGGTCATTTATTGTTACTTATACTCTGCGAAGAATCTGTGGCCAGTGTATGTATCAACGTTTTCGCATTTGTGACTGAATGTAGCTAGCCTTTCAGAGTCACGAAATACAGCACATTATGCATATTTCGTGTGAATCAAATTAAGTGCAATCCTATGATAGTATTAATTTGCATTCTCCTCTGACACTAACCTTTCCTATGTTCACTTTTAGTATGGGAAGAAAAGTTACATGGTGAAAGGACTGGCGTTTTCACCTGACTCGACCAAGATAGCTGTCGGACAGACTGACAACATTATCTTTGTCTACAAGATCGGTGACGAATGGTAAGTTAGCTTCCCAATGGATTCGTCAGCCACTTTACTTGATTGCCTTGACAGTCTCTCGTGGCATTGGTAATCCCATTGTATGGATTGACGGTCTCTCATGGCATTGATGGTCCCATTGTTTGGGTTGACAGTCGCTCGTGGCATTGGTAATCCCATTGTATGGATGCTAACTAAAGGTAGACTGAAATTTACTGATTCAGTTTTTGGGTTTCACTCTTGGGGTTCAAATTAACAAATGCTGACTATTGCTGTTCAGTTTTCCACAATTTATTGTACTTTCTTAAAAGAAGGGATTATAGTAAATGTAAACTAGCGAAACTGTTAACACTTTACAAGAAGTTATACAGGCGACTGTAATTGTGAGAGTCAAGTCATGTGTTAACAAAGTAATTTTTGATCAATTAGAACTACAAATTGTGGACTCTGAGTTTACCTTGTGAGTATAAGTAATTGTGGGATTAGATTTAATGAGTTGTACCATAACATTTTGCCTTTTTGTGCCGCAGGGGTGAGAAGAAAAGCATTGTGAACAAGTTTGTCCTGCAAAGTGCCTGTACATGTCTAATATGGCTGCCTGATCATAACATTGTGTTTGGTCAGGCAGACGGCAAAGTGCGAGTGGCTAACACGAAGAATAACAAGTCGTCTCCCCTGTATAATGCAGAGTCCTATGTTGTGTCCATCTGTCCAAAGTAAGTGCAGGGTAGCTGTTGTTAGTTTCCCATGCGGTTACATGCTGACGAAAAGTTTAACTGTGTGTTTAAAAAACATGGAGACTTTGTAGCTTGCTTTGAGAGCTGTGATCAGATTCACAGAAGTAAGGAGTTAGTGTGCACAGTGCTCAAGTCTTGTTTTTTTGTTCACAACACTGTAGAAATAATTACCTTTTTCTTGTACTGATTTCTGTGAATGTATTGATTTACGTAGTTGAAAATATTGGTATTTTCCGTGCAGTGAGCAGAAGCGTTGAAGCTCACTGACAGGAATGTTAGAACTACATGAACACGCCTTTGTTATACGACTCTCCTGGCCACATTATTTGTGTCTTTACTGCAGAATACAGTAACCACAGCATCCTTTCCATTTCTATTACAGCCCATCTGGTAAAGGCATCCTGACTGGTCATGCTGATGGGTCCATTGTCAGATTCTTCTTTGACGATGAAGGGTGCGGTGACTCCCAGGTGCGTTGACAATGTGGTCATGTATGTTCCATTACTCTGTTGGCTTGCAGCGGAGAGAGTTTGAATATGAACTTGTTTTCGCTTGTTGAATACCTATGTTATTTTCGGTGGAATTCCTAATTTTCAAGCCTGTATTTATGCTTTGTCTTAACTTGAGTGTATGACAAAGAATGGCTGTGGTGTAGTCATGTTGACTATGTTCATGGCAAGCAGTGCTCAAAACAATTGATTGCAGCTGCAATAGATGTTAGTCTGTGTAAAACTTGTTGGCTGGATTCATATAAAACATAAATTTCGCACAGAACGTGTGAAGTTTGTCAGTTATAGGAGCATTAACATTATATTTGAATTGACAGAAGGATGCAAATAAAAACATTGCTTTTTGTTTGTAAGTAAAGAAAGGATGTGACCCACATATGAAACACACGACTTTGTAGTTCCTGTAACGTGGGGCTTAAAATGTGTGATGAACATAAATTATTAGATTTTTGCATTATTGGCTTTTAAACGTCCCGAGACTTTGACAGGGAGTCCATAGTCTAGGAATTGTGTAAGAATTAGATTTAACCATCCCATACCTGCCAAAAACATCTTATCCTGAAAGTCTTTTCTCTCATTTTGAAGTTTGACCCATTCCAAGTCTGAGACTGTACAACTAGAAACTACTGGAAAATTGTCCGCTTTTGAGCAGCCACATTGTGTGAAATTTGTTGCCAAAAAGTAAACTATGTGATTGCTTAAATTTGCTTGCTGTATTCCAAAAGTAGAGCTGCATGTACTGTTACTGACATCATGGTGATACTCTGATGTAATCAATGGCTGCTTTTCTCCAGGGTAAGGTGACTGTCCACTCTTGTCCACCCTACGCTCTGGCCTGGGCCACAAACTCCATCGTAGCTGCTGGTTGTGACAAGCGCATTGTCGCCTACGGCCGTGACGGGCGCGTCATCCAACAATTTGATTACAGCCGTGACGATGACGAGAGAGAGTTTACAACAGCTGTGTGTAGTCCCAGCGGACAGTCAGTTGTCATTGGCAGCTTTGACAGGTAGACACAGCAGTGGTTTTCAAAAAATACCAGTGGCCAGTTGTATGAAATAGTCTCAGTAACGACTCAGCGATGTTCCCTAAATTTTCAGTGCAGGTGTAGACTTTGTTTACTTACTAATGCTATACAGTTGTGAGCTCCTGCTGTGCTTAAAACATTTTCTTTAAGATGTCTGAAAACTGGGCCCTTATAAGTTAGGGACGTTATATGCAAATGTTCCTGTATATTTTTGTTAAGTATTCAAAGCTTAAACTTGATGTAGTACATTAGAGATAAAATAACTGAAAAAAGGACATTCAATGTTTGTGCTAAGTCCACAGTGCCTGGAACTTTATGGAATCAGCATAGCTGAGTCATTATTGGGACTGTTTCATGCAACCGCCCTCAGATGTGTTCTCATCAAAACATTGATGCAAGACGTTAAGCTGATCTTCAAAGATTTAGATTCATCATTCATCTGTTTTCTATCTGAGTTTGCATCTCGTCTTCGATGAATTCTGAAGAACTTGTCGACTTTTTAAAAACATTACAAATATCACCTGTACAGTTTCAACTCCTAACAAATAAGGTATTGAAGATCTGGTAACAGCCTTAGGCTAGTCTTTTTGGAAGCGTTCTCGCGATCTTTTGTTGATTAAGAAGTTCACTAGTCAAAAACCAACGACCTCATTCCTTGGTCAACAAAACATAAACTATGACATGGCTTTTGGCTAATATTTTTTCTATTTCTTTGGAAAAAACATTTCCACCATAACTTTTCACAAGGCATTGAATTTCAGAAGTCAGATTGGAAAATTACCAGTTTTAGTCCACGATAGTTAAATTTATTTCAGCCAGTATTTTATTACGTTGACGTCATCGCTAATGCAGTAATTGCCCTGCTCCACACAGAAGAAGATAGTGATTGTGATATAATTGAAGGTTTTTGTCTACCACGTTCTATAATCTCTTGAACATGAAGTTCACATGGACGTGGTAAACCCAAGTTTCCAAATATACTCACCGAGGTTTGTCCATGCTGTATCCTTTAGTGAACGCCCGAATACCGATGCAATACAGTCCATTGAATCTGTTGAAATTTTCCAATTTATTGAGCAATGTTAAAGGGACCTGCTCATGTGATGGATGGTTCTATACATGCCATGCAAAATAGATTGCAGTTGCCTTGCCAACACACTATTTGAGCAATCTGTATAGGGAATGCATGATTACCTCCTTATTTGGTGGGCTTTGTGCAATGAGAAGCCCAACTACAGGAATACGTGAAAGTGGGTGTGAGATTGAGCAGTGACTGGAGATTAACGCACACAGTGTGTGTGTGTGCTCTCTGACCACACGAAACACTGTATATTTCAGATTGCGAATTCTCAATTGGAGTCCACGTAAGGCTGTATGGGATGAAGCTACTCCTAAGGAGATTCCTAACTTGTACACAGTCACTGTGATGGCGTGGAAAAAGGACGGGTCTAAACTGGTGGCGGTAAGTGAAGTAAAAATGCAGCTTTAAGCCACAGTCACTTCAATGTATTGTCCTATATTCTGTTCCTGTGTTTCCATTAGGAGTGTCGTCTTGGCTTGATTAAGTGCCTGGTGCTGAATAAGCACTAATCTTGAATTAGCCCATTAGCACCTTGGGTTAACAAGGCAAAGTTAGTGCTGAGTCTTTAATATGGGCCGGTGTTTGAGTTAATGCAGCCAAAGTAGCAAGGAAGCTTTCTGCATTATTTCGTCGATGACTGCCTGCAAATAACATGACTGTTCCATTACCTTTGTGTGTGTTAGTTGTTTGAAGTGGCAAGAACTGCTTCTTGTTGCAAAATTATGAGATCTACCATTATTTTCGGGATAACAAACGGTGACATCACATGACCTAATTAATATAAGTCTCCAGTTGGGGCAGAAATCTTTTATTGGCGTCTATTCATTAGGCCACGAGTTGTGGCCACAGGTGGCAAGTGTGACTTAAACATGTTTTGCAATATACATTTCCATGCCAGTTTAAGAATTATAAATGTATATTTTTGTAAGTATGATAAATGGCAGTACATTTACTAACTGCTGCCTAGACCCGGATTTAATGTAAATGTATTGTATTGTTATTACCAGGGCACACTATGTGGAGGTGTGGAACTGTTTGACTGCTGCCTGAGACGCACCAACTACAAGAACAAGTTTGAGCTGACTTACGTTGGGCTGTCGCAGGTGTTGGTGCGCAACCTGTCAACGGGGACTAGAATCAACCTGAAGTCACACTACGGCTATGAGATTGACGACGTGAAGATTCTCGGCAATGATCGCTACCTGGTGGCGTACACTTCAGACACACTGATGTTGGGTGACCTACAAAGTAACAAGCTGAGTGAGGTATACTGTGTTGGTATATGCATTTTTTGATACATGTTTCACTGCATAAGTTCAGCAGAAAAACAGAGGAAATTGCTGAAAGTAAAACCAGTCCCATTGTTTTTTAAACAGTACTGTGTAGTTACTTGCATAAGTTGGCTCAAACGAACCTTGATATTTTATCTCTGTATATCAATGAAGGCAAAATATGATTTATGTGACGGGCCAAGTACATGAACTAGAATGAAGGAATTGAGAAATTTTGTCTTGTTAAAGCCAATAACCAATGTATGCTCGTCAGACCTATGCAAACTTTACTGTAAGTGTATGAGAATTGCAATGTTGAGCGATTGTGTGGAGAGATAGTTATTTGTATTCAGTTTTATATGACTGGATGGCGTTGTGTAATCCTATTTAAGGTTAGGTAGGGCTCAAGAAAAAATAAAAATTAGGTTAAAAATACCTCTTTCAGAAATTACAGATCAGAAACATAATTATGAAACTTTACAATTATAGTTCGTTTTACTCAATGTTCTCGAAAATGTTATTAGGATTTATTGCTTTCAAAATGTTCCAGTTTTGCATGAGAAGCAATAAAATTAGGACTTCATATTCGTGAATGAAATCTAGAAACAAAAAGAAAACTGTAATGTTTTTGTATAAAACAAAAACAAAATGATAATTTAGAAAAACATAACAGCATTAAGATTTCATCTGGAATATTTATATTAAACAAAATTTGATCATGTAAGGTTTTCGATTCTTTGTTTTGTTGTCAATGTACCTTATCTTTTTTGGTTCTTACTTTTGCTTAAAAGAAATGGTCATGTGACCCAATTAATGAAAAGTAGGTAAAAAGTCAAAAATGAAATTTTACTGGATTTTTACTTTCAGAAAATACATGCTCTTACTAAGTTAAAATCTGTAGTTGTGTACATGTATGGCTTAATATTCAGAGTTGTCGATGAGGTCCTACCTAACCTTCAGTCTAATGTTATCACTAGGGCTTCATCAAGATTACTCGCCCATTTCCTATGTCTGTCCTGATCGTATTGTTGCTGTTGACAGGTGCCCTGGCAGAACACTGGTGGTAATGAAAAGTTCTACTTTGACAACGAGCATGTAAGTTTAACGTAGTGAGTGTTTGTTAAAATGATTCAGACTGAAGTTAATTGCACACTACTTACATAACCAACCTTGATTACGGTTACTGACAACATTGAAGCTTAAACAATTAATGTCCAAGGTCGGAGAGCAATGTTTACTTACATTATAATGGAGAGGAATGATTATCAACATTATAGTGGAGAGGAATGATTATCAACATCACATTGGAATTCAAACTTGGAATGAAATGAGAATAACTCCTGGCCATTTTGACACATCTTCATCTACAAGTGACAAGTGTTCAACATCTGTTGTATCATTTTTCACGTTCTGAAAATTGAACTGCAGACTTGTAGATGTTTTGTACTAACCTGACCTGATTAAGGTTGGAGTGCTTCAGTTTTAGTGAGGCCTCACAAAGTTTTCACTAAATATTGGAAGACTAGTAAGCGACGTGACATTGAATTGTGCTGGTTGACGTAATTGGGGGTTGGTGTTGGGACCCCTCCTCAATCAACAATCTAAGGTAGTGAATTGTTATCAAATTTAGAGCAAAATCATCCTGAAACCCCTTTGTTATCTACTACGGTGTGTATAAAATTAATAGCCTGTGAATGCAAATTGCTGAAAACAATTTTTCATACAAAACTAACACGCATATATTAACCAGGATAGGTAAATAGTGCTTGCCATTCAAACCTTTCTGTCCCTGGTCTCTGCCCATTTTTGTTTTATTTTGCATTTTTATTTTTTCCCTACCAATTTAATTCAGACTAGACATGTTATGCATTTGTTAAGTAAACTCCTTTGAATGCCACTAGGTGTGCATGATCTTCAACGCTGGTGAGCTCTCATTGGTTGAATATGGAGTGCAGAACATACTGGGGTCTGTCAGGACCGAATTCATGAATCCTCACCTTATCAGGTACGAGCTCTGTCCTTCGTTAGATTGTTCTTATTGTCCATCTGCACAATGCAAAGTTGTGGCGATCAGGTGACCAGAATAGGTCTTACAGTAAAAATACATTTAAGATCAGGCAACGTTAACACTGTCATGTAAACATTGTGTCATTCTTTTGTAAATTGTATGACGTCTCTGTTCTCATAAATTTGTGAATTTAAAACAATCTTCAGTTATAAATTCCTTCGACATTTTTTAAAAGCAGAAGCTCACCATCTGTGTACGTTTTTGTGTAGTGTGCGCTTGAACGAACGTAAACAGCGGGGTGTCGAAAGCAATAAGAAGATGGCGTACCTGGTGGACTTAAAGACAATTGCTATCAGTGAGTTTTAGTCATCAGTATCAATGGCCAAAGCAGACAAGTTTCATTGGCTCAGTGTTCTCCACAACAGAACATTCAAACTCGACTGGAGTTACAAAATTCTACGTTAAACTCTGTCCATACTGTGGGAGTTTGTACGTTAGGTCTTGGAATAAATGCATTGAGCTGGTACCAAAAATCCAAAATGTACAAATTTGCTTAAAAAATGACTAATCTCCCAATGCTTCAAACTCATTGCATAGGTTTTCAAACACTACACGAACAAACCGAACTCGCCTCAGCAAAATTCAGGCTCAATGCATTGACAGTCGAAACAGGTTGTAGAGAACACTGGATCTGGCCTGTGAAGTCATTAAGTCAAACAAAATTATTACTCAAAGTTGCTAGCACCATGACGAGGTTGACTAAAATGATGCGTGTCAACTTAGCAGAGTTTTTCCTGAAGACAAGAAGGATTTGTGAGTCTTGTTTGTCTGGATGTTGGGCAGAAGCATGCAATTTCTATTTGATCTCTCTACTAGCAATTGTTTTCTTGCGTTGTTGTGATGAGCATTTTTTGTTTCTTGACTTCTAATGGTGTATGTTGCTGGGTTTATGGTTGGGCCATAATATGTCAACTTTGAAATTTCTTGCTGTTTTTATGCAAAATATTCTGACCATTTGTGTGTTATATATGTCTTGTCTTTTCAATGAGTAAAAGAAGAATTCTCTTGCCCCTTCATTCTTTACGTAGATTGCAATTGACTCTTTAGTACTTTGTGTTATCATTATTATTGACAGAGTATTATGTTTTCATGTTGACTGAAGGTTGATTTTGTGTTGTAGTGGATCTCGATTCTGGCTTTGCCATTGGTCAAGTGAATCATGACTCTAAAATTGATTGGCTAGAGTTGAATGAAACTGGACGAAAGCTTCTTTACCGTGATAAACGACTCAAGGTGAGCACTGGCTGTTGATCTATTAATTTTTTTGAGTTTTGCAAACCTTTACAGATTTTTTTTTTTCAAATAAGAGAAGGTGTGCCTTTTGAAGCAAGAGTAACGATGCTCTTGATCACCAAAATGAACAAACTTTTCAGACATTTCTCATGGTTGTGACTTACTGCTATGCGGTATCCTTATGGACCCTGTCACACCAACCTTTTTGCCCCCACATTTATTGTATTTCTCGATGTGCATGACATTGAGTTGCCCCAGAAGTCTACCATTGGCCCTGTCCTCCCACACTCATTCTGTTTTCTCTCTCCACCTAGCTTCACTTGTACAACATTGAGTCGTCCCAAAAGTCAGCCATCGACCCTCACTACCCACACTCATCTCTTTTTTTTCTCTCTTCGTCTAGCTTCACATGTACGACATTGAATCGTCGCAGAAATCTACCATCCTCAACTACTGCTCCTACGTCCAGTGGGTGCCCGAGAGTGACGTGGTCGTTGCACAGAATCGTGGACAGATGTGCGTGTGGTACAACATCGATGCACCTGAGCGTGTCACCATGTTCCCCATCAAGGTGCATCTTACCTGGACACTATAATTAATGCATGCGCACTGTGTCAGAGAAATGTGTGATCAGATGCTTTCGTAGTGACATGTCGTGCTGTGTCTATGGAAAATAACTTTGGTTAGGAGGCATTGTGGCCAAGTCAGATAAGTGTCTGCTTACTTTACTCAAGGTCGTGGGTTCAAGATCCACTGGATCTCAGTGGTAGACCCTTAAGTTCATTTTTACTTAAGTCTAAGATTTGTCTCAAATTCCAAACTTTGAAACTTCTTAGTAAAAAATTAAGGCAAAACTTAAAAGTAAAAACTTAATTCAAAGTTGAGATCTCTTTCTTGAAACAGACATGAAACAAATTTATTGTCTTGAAAGTGACTGAAATTTAAGATTTATCTCAGCTAAGCCAGTTTTCTTGAGCTAGGCCCCATGTCTCTGTTTTCTTAGCTCGGTTTTAACTATTAATAAAGCAAAAAAGTGGTTCCAGGTGATCAGTACAATATGTCCACCTGAGCGGTTGTACAATTTGTTGCAGATGCCTGCAAATATTTTTTTGCTATGAAAACAGCCCTAGTGACATTGTAATATAAATAACTGAGTAAGAACTGGAGGAGTTTGCAGCATGGCTCTAGGGGTCAACAAGTGTTATTTTTTACTCGCATCCACATAAACCATAATGCACTCATGCAAAATCAAATTTTTATTCTTTAGTTTGTTGAGTGATGAGAATTTTACAGGAAATATTAAGACAAAATTGGAGTCTGGTTTGAGTCTGGATATTTTACTTCTGGCACTGGTCTCTTATATTGCTGTTGTTTATTGGCTTAGTAAAAAATAAATTGTTTAAGTCTTAGGTATTAGTAAAGTTTCTTAACTATGTATTTGTTAGTCATGTTTGCTGCATGTAAATCAGCGTGCCAGGAATCAGTCACTGGTCCATTTTTAATTGCTGTTTGGTAGCTGTAGGAAAGAGTACTTCATTCACACTGTTGGTCACTTGTGATGTATGCCTTATTGTGACCTGTTTGAATCTGTTAACTGCTTGCAGTGAATTATGTCAAATCATGACTTGAATACTTGTTTTATTTCCATCTTGCCCTCTCTACGAAGGACATCTGTTGTGCCAGTTCTTGGAACATTAGTCACCGTCCTTTTTTAAGTCATTCAATGTCACACAAGATGTAGGATTCACTAGATTTGCACAGGCAACAACTGGTCAGTCATGATTTTCAGTCACCGTCCATAAAGCATTCACAACGAAATCAGATTTTTCCAGATGTGATTACCCTTTATTTTAGATGCAGTTGTTTCAGAAATTTAACAAAAGCCTGTTTCTCTGTCGTCGTATATTATCGATGCTTTGACTTCAGGGAGACATCTTGGAGATTGAGAAGAATGACGGAAAAACTGAGGTGGTGGTAAATGAAGCCGTTGGCACTGTGTCATATGGACTGGACGAAGGGCTGATTGAATTTGGCACAGCTGTGGATGACGGCGACTATGCCAGGTGAGTCTTGTGGAATTGCAAGTTAATTGCAGTAAATTAAGAATTTTTAGGTAGGGTTATTTTGTCTTGCGTCCAAGGTATACAATTAATGGGTGTTGTGTGTGTAACTGTTCAGTTTGATAATTGATTTACTGTACTATGTTTCTTTGCTGCTGGGTGTAATCAGATACCACAAGTTTTCTGCTGATTACCCGAAATAGCCATAGCCTATATCCATAGATTAAACCTTTGTATTAAAAATCTTTCAAATTATTTTTTAAAGTAATTATCATAGGATTTATGCTATTTATGAAATGTATAATGTACTGAATGAACAATTGCCATTTCCTTGCAGGGCTGTTGCTTTCCTTGAAGGCCTAGAGATGTCACCAGAGACTGAAGCCATGTGGCGAACGCTGAGTAAACTTTCCTTGGAGGCCCACCAGTTGCACATAGCTGAGAGGTGAATTCAGTCATTACATCTACTTGTGGAGCTAAGATCTAGCAGTTCCAGCATTTGCAATCAACTTGAGCTGTAGTCTCTTCATAATTTCTATCTGCATGATATTGATTCACATAGAACTTCTTGAAAGGGGTTACCTAATTAAGACATAGGGATATTTCTACAAGGTGCCGAAACACAAACCAATGCAATACAGCTTAAAATACAAACTTAGAATCTAAAGCATAACACTTGGTAAAAAGACTACCCAGAGTGACTAAAATGCATGAAGATAAGTGCTCATTATAGTCAAATCTCATTGATCTAAATGGGCATCCAGCTGCCATAGCTCTACAGCTAAATCACATTCTTTTGGAAAGCAGGATTATTTAAAAACTCCATATTTTGTTTCATGTATTCCTGGCAGAACATCTATAACAGAATATCTGCTGCCACAGACGGTGTCTGTCTCAAATACCAAAACACCCACCTGAGTGTGTGGCATAGGCATACGCACTGTTCGGATCAGTTCTTTGTGTAAATCTATGCCCGTCAAAGTCGGAGCAAATGATAAGTATGTGTGGATATATGTTGAACCTATGCTCAGTGGGTTTATTAATCAATTTTGTTCTACTTTGTTGCATGTCTTATGTTCGTTTATAACCGTTTCCCTGCTTCAGATGTTTTGCTGCACTGGGAGATGTATCTAAAGCCAAGTACTTGAGAGAAACAAACAAGATAGCTGCTGAAGTTGCCAAGAATATGGTGTGTAAATATTTATTACCTCACTTCTGATTTCCTGGAAACAAGTGTGAAAGTGGTTATTGATTTCTTAGCGTAGGATTGTGATGTCTGTTTTTGCAGGCTGGTAAACGTTTTGTTGTGTATAATCAAAAATTTTTGGTATTAGGAATTCATTGTAAGGCTATGAACATTGTGGCATTTTCAGTTTCTCTCTTTCTCATTTAGAGTTGACATGCCTTGTCTGACCAAAAGCTGGTTTAATTGATATTTCCTGTTTTATCTTAATGTTTACAAGCTTTGTTATCGAAATCGTCTCCATGATTATACTGTTTGAAAATTTCAGTTTCTCTTTTATGCATTATTACAATCTATGCTATCAAAGGCTTTTCTGTGGTCCAAGTATAAAATAATTTATCTTGTTCTCGTCACAATCTGTGCACAGGGTGGTGATGGTCTAAACCACTACAAGGTGCGCGCTAGACTGGCCATCTTAGACAAGCAATTCAAAGAGGCTGAGGGAATCTACCTGGAGCAGAACAACATTTCTGAGGCCATGGAGATGTACCAGGAGCTGCATAAGTGGGATGAGGCTATTGAGGTAGCCGAGGCAAAGGTGAGCAGCTGATGGTGCCCTAGTTATTTCTTTTTAGTACACAAAAGTGCTCTCAAATGGCAGTCATCTTTGTGTGGTGCCATATGCTGTCTCAGGTCTTCTATGGTGACAATAGAGGACACCACATTGTAGTGAATCACAAACATGAGACATATGATTACGACGTAAATTTCTGATTGGTACCTTTTCTCTCATTCCTAAATTAATGTGGAGCTCAAAAGCCTTCTGGTGTGTTATGAATAATGTTGTTGAGAAATATGTGCTTCATAGTATTGGAAAGTAAAGTTTTGTCTGTTGAAAGTTTTTCAAAAGTCATCTCTAGGGTTGATTGGTATTGCATAGTGAATTGTCATTGGTAATAAATATTAACTTTAAGCAAGAGATACCCCCTTGTGTGTCTCGATCAATTTACAATCTATGTGTCATGTGCCTTAAAGATGAATACTAAAATCTTCTTTTCGGGATTTCCTGGTGTCCATTCGCTCTATTTAGGAAGTAAGACTGAATTTACAAAAGGAGGGGGTACATTGGTGCAATGTTTAGCTGTTTGCAAGTGTGACCAGACCAAACGAACGACTTTGTGATGTATTGTGTTGTTGGTTCCTATTCATGGGTTATATTCCATTACAAAATCAATTTGTTATTTGAAGTACTTTGTTCTACATCAGGGTCACCCAGAGCTGGACAACTTGACCCGCAACTACTACCAGTGGCTGATGGACACTGGTCAAGAAGAGAAGGCTGGAGAGGTGAAGGAAAGAGACGGTGACTACATGGCAGCCATCAATCTGTACATGAAAGCGGGGCTACCAGGACGGGCTGCTAGGTTGGCCACTAGCCGGGAAGACCTGATGGCCAGCTCAGATTTGATTGGTCGAATAGCGTCAGCCTTGATCAAGGGAGAGTTTTATGAAAGGGTGAGGGAGTGGTTTAGTTGTGACTGGCGGATTAAGCTCTTAGT
Organism: Phoronis australis; assembly: GCA_002633005.1. Taxonomy (NCBI): domain Eukaryota; kingdom Metazoa; phylum Phoronida; family Phoronidae; genus Phoronis; species Phoronis australis. Next base: position 129,371 of record NMRA01000175.1, on the reverse strand, counting down.
GCTTGGGTCATTGATCATTCATTTTCAACTTGACATGGTGTTTTTGTTACAAGAAATCACTCCAGAAGTCGTTGCCTATTGCAAAAAAGTTGAGGAATTTTGCAGATGTGTTTAATTAAAATTTCAATTGGGTTTGTTCATTTTGTTTTGTGCATTGCTTTTGAGTGAACTTTAAGAAGTGTGCACAGTTTATGTCATCAAGTAAAGTTGAGAAATCTCCACCATTCACATTGTCTCCCAAGTATGTGTGTCCAATTTTTAAAGCCCTGTCTCTAGTGTCATGCGTTTCCTTTGTAGGCTGGTGACTTGTATGAGAAAATCCGGGACAATCACAAGGCCCTCGAGTGTTACCGCAAAGGCAAGGCGTACAGACGAGGTAAGACGTTGTGTACATATCTAATGCATTAATTGACTTAACTGAGGGATAGCAAGCACTTGTTAGATGGACATACTGTGGGTAGTTGAAGTACAGTACAGTAAGCTGACAAAATACCATTTCCCATACTTGGTTAACAGGACAAATGACTGGCAATAACTATTATGGGGGTATAAATAATAATTACAGAGTGGCTTAGCCACTTTACTAACTGTCCTTTGAATTACTCTTCATTCTGTGTCTATGTTGATGATTTATGGCTGCCCAACCATCGTGATGGGGAACTCTGGGTAATTTTGTCTGAATACTTTCAGCATGTACTATTAAGTCTCTTGCATGGAAAATTCAATATTAGCAAAATCATGACTTTAGTGTGCTTCTTCACTTACGACCATTCCTAAGTTTTGGCATATGTCTTCGTTTAGACTGTCTGGTGAAAACATCTTTAATGAGACATTTTATTCAAAAGGGGTGTCAGAGTTGTGTTGTTGTTCATTGGCTTTGAAGCCGCTATGAGCAATGTTCTGGTGTTAAAGGCATCAACTTTATTATCGGCATATTTGTTGTTCCAAAGCAGTTTCATGGATCGCATTTTTATTGTTTGTTTGAATTGAAATTGGCTACAGTAAATTGTCTGACATTCTCTTGGCAACCACTGGGCCTTGGAAACTGCCGTGATTAGAAATGCAATATGTCTCAGGCGTTTCTTGATGAGACATTTCAAGAAAAAGCCCCTGGACTGAAGCAGTAATGTCCTATCAGTTCTTCTGAAGCCTTGAAATTCTTTTCTGATATCATTAAGGAAGAAAATGAGATTATTTAATTGTGTAGTAAGTTAGTGTTTGAGTGAAGCTGCAGATTAAATATTTCTTTTAACTTTTAGTTATAAGATTTTATCATTTATTGCACTGTGCCGCCAGCGATTAGGAATAGTGCTAATTTTTTCATTTATTGTGTCGTGAAATCATCTTAATGTAGTAACTGCTGAATTTTGGATGCAGCTATAAAACAAACTTTTTATTATTGCTTGTGCTAAGTTGTGCCTCTTTGTCTTCACAGCGGTGGAGCTGGCACGTTATGCCTACCCCGGGGATGTGGTGAAACTTGAGGAGGAGTGGGGTGACCATCTGACACAGCAGAAGCAGCTAGATGCAGCTATCAATCATTACATCGAGGCCGGGTGAGTGGGCGGGGCATGCAGCAGGTTGTTGAAATTTTGTTTCTTTATTACCGCGAAAAACACGCACCCAGCATTCTAATGATGCCCGATATCACTTGGTTAGTCCTACCTGACAAGGACTCTTTGTGATGTAAGATTGCCCTGTTTCTCTAAGTAAATCATGGCAGTCATGCCTTACAAGGACACCCAATGATGTAGCAATGTCCCTTACAGTGCCACCATGAAGGCTGTGGAAGCTGCTATTCAATCCCGTCAGTGGCTGAAGGCTGTACAGATCTTGGAGTTGCAGGACTCTGATTCAGCTGGCAAATACTACCGCAAGATAGCACAACACTTTGCCTCGATTGGTGACTACGAGAGTGCAGAGCGTTACTTCATAAAGGCTGGCTGCACTAAGGAGGCTATCGACATGTACAACGGTGTTGGCAAATGGGAAGAGGCTCACAGGGTGAGTGGCGGGTGTGTGGACAACAGTGTGATGGAGTAAACAGTGGGTGGGATATTGTCATGCTGTGCTACTGTTTCAAAGTGGGAGCATGCTCACAGGAGTAATCAAGGGGAGATAATGTCATATTGTGAAGGAAGTGTTTGTCATCTTCATCTGGTCAGTATCTTGATGTTTAACATTGTCTGGTGGCATGTATTACAATGCGTGGACTGGATCTACTCCTAAGGGAAATCTAGTTTGATGTATTTCAGTTTATAGGCTAGTTTACTTCAACTTCAAATGGAGATATCGATCTGGTCTACTGTTAAGCATTCCATGCAGTCTCCTGTCTTGTGTCGCTCCTGCTAGTACATAGGCCAATTGTCTACTAGGCTTCAAACAGTTAATTGAAGACTGTCATATTGCTTTGCTTTATGCAGAAGAAACATAGGCCAGCATTCATGATAATGCAGTGGTTTGGCACTGATGAGTTTATTACATATTGACAAAGTACCATGAAAACATAGACTATATAGTATATGGACAATCAACTCTGTGATTTTCTGCACAAGCTGCAACATCATGATTCATTACGGGTGCCTGACAAATTATCCTGTTTTACTTCAGGCATGTACGTCTGCTGACCATGGTTGTTTGTCGCGTCATTAGAGCTAAATTTTTCATTTAGACTACCTGAACTGTTGCCAAAAATTCTTCTAAAGGAATGCATTGAATGGTAATTGTTTAGTGCCGAAATGTTTTCTTTCATCAGGGCTCAACATTAACTTTTTAAGCCAAGTAGTTGAAATTTTTACTTGCCCGAACAACGAATTCACTTGCCCCAAGTACAATCCCAAATAGCACCGTGCATGTGCACACCTAGGTAATGTGTTACCGTAAGGCTGCCTGTGCTGAGCCTCCTCTTGTGTTATGCACGCTACATACATGAGTTGCTATTTTTTTAACAATTCTTCTTACAGAACATTTATTTATAAGGTGTGTCAAAACACTAGAGTGACAAATTAGAAGAGTAACTATGGTATCTGAACCATTGTCACACGTTCACAGGCTCCGAAATGAGCTAGGGCCTGAACTCTCGACACTTCTGTGTATTCATTAGTTTATACGCCCTCATGCATTAAACTTGAGTTGTTGCTAACCTGAATTTCAATTTTTGCTATCCGTAAAAATCTTGCACAGTTTTGGTCATCGGTACCTTGTATTAATTTAAAATCAAATTTTAACATATAATAATGCCAAATATACTTTTATTTTCAATAAATAATTACATTTTTGAGAAACAGATAGACCGCGAAAAAGTCACCCTTCAGACTTCGGAGCGGCAATCCCGAAGACCGTATTCCTCTTCTTTCGGGAGTCGTCACCGGGAGCCGGGAATTCATAAGAATGTCCTTTGGAATTCCCCCTGAATAAATACCAGGCCTTTTAAACTGCTGTGTAGTGTAGAAAATATGTCGTCAATCCTTCACTATTTAGCTTTTGCGCTTATCTGTATGACTTACATCCGCTGACGAACGCGGTGCTTCCAGCTGTACATGGGTAAACGCCGGCAAAAATCAAACGTCATCCCTTGATCACTGTCTCGCAGGCCAGAAAACCTAATTTCCCATGACGGAGCCCATCCCCGCACTCTTTTCGTTTCATATTATTGCTTTGATTCTTTCTGAACTCGTTTTTTAGCAACTAAACCAATGCCGTCCAGGCGTGGACGGCTTCCATGTTTAGACGTTTTGCCAGAGTGCAGACGATCAGTAGTATCACGTGACAACTTATTCAGAAACTGCAGGGCACGTTCAGAGAATCGAAAGGGTTTGACCGCGAGCGTCGTCTGTGCACGCTGCATCACACTCGATCTATTGTCCTTTCGGTGCTCATTCGAAGACGGGAGTTTCTTTGACGGCCACAGGGGCTTTTTCGACGGTTTTTAGGCTTGTGTCGGGGTTCGTTACTTTGGAGCAAATGTCGAGCAGACAATCTTAGGATCTACTTGCCTATGCGGCTAGCTTTTTAACTTGCCCATCGGGCAAGTACTTTTCAAATTCCACTTTCCCGACGCAAAATCTACATGTACACGGGCAATCGGGCAACCGTTGGTGTTGAGCCCTGTTCATGCAGTAAAGGAGGACATCCCATCCGCATACACTAAGCATAAGCTGATATCATATGAAGTAAGTTTGTTCCTCTTCTGGGAATTTCATAAGAAATTATTGGAGTTGCAAATCTGTTGTTTATGATCTATGGTGCAACTGGCTGTGTTTCTAATGGTTTCACTTTGTTGTGTAGTGTTTAAGTTTGTTGATGTCTCTTCCAGTTGGCAGCCTCCTACATGGAGCAAGAGGAGGTAGACACGTTATATATTAGTCAGGCTCAGAAACTGGAGAGTCAAGGCAAACTGAAGGAAGCAGAGAGGTGAGTGTGTACACTTCAACATTTTGGGCATTATATTTATCCTTGTTGGCATGACTTCTTACTTTGGATATTCGTGTTGAAGGATTATTTATTGCTGTTCTGGTGTTACGGTAACCATGAAGTCGAGACACAACACGTTAAATGCAGGTCTACTTGTACAAAAATTGTGAAAAGTTTTCAATTTTTGTTCATTCAAGTTACCAAGCAAAACAGTTTTTAATTCATTGAAACTTTTTCATGATATACATCTGTCATCAAATAATGCTAACTTCAGTTGGTTACGTTTTGAACATTTGAAAAATAATTTAGAAACTTCGCTGTAAGCATCTAAAACTTCACGATAAGCGTATTAAACTGTGGTGAAATTGAGAGCTGTAATGCCTAGACTGTATTAATGCATGCTTGTTCTATTGTACATTCAGACTGTACATCACGGTGCAGGAGCCCGACCTGGCTATCACCATGTACAAAAAGCTGAAGATGTACACGGACATGATCCGACTGGTTAAACAGTTCCACAAGGACCTACTACAGGACACTCACCACCACCTGGCCAAGGAATTGGAAGAGGAGGGCAACCTGAGGCAGGCGGAGCACCACTTTCTGGAGGCCAAGGACTGGAAGGGGGCCATTAATATGTACAGGAACAATGATGCCTGGGAAGAGGCATATAGAGTGAGTGGATGGGGCTGTGGTCATTGTAATGTTGGAAGTGACATGAACGGCATTTACATTATATGGGAAATTTGTCACTGGTGACATGAGCAGTATCTACGTGATTATAGAATCATGTCACTAGTGACATGAACAGCATGTACGTGTTAACAGAAACATGTCACCAGTGACATGAGGGCTATTCGTGCAATAAGAGGGCATGTTGTTGATGACAGGGGACGTCATGTACATGATATGGAGCACATGCCCTGTGTGGCATAAGCAAAATTTATGTGAGAAGGGAACATGTTGGTGGGGACGTAGTGTCACTTACAGGATAAGGGGGGCATGTTTCTTGTGTTAAATGCAATTTTGTAATGAGAGAAACTGTGTTGCTGGTGACGTGGTCGCTATTTACGTTGATGAAGGAAACAAGTCAATCAATACAGGTGGTGTAAATAATATTTACATGATAAGAGGCATAGTAGATGTCAATCACTGAGATTGACACATGTCAAAAAGTTACTGTCATTTCAACCTCTGTACACCTCATGTAACTGATGTCCTCTAGTCTTTTGAACGCATTTTCCTTTTTTTGGAATCTGGACGAAAAAATGCTGATACTGCTCATCATTTAATTCTTTGTCTGATTGTATGACCATTACATTTCTATTAGTAGCTTATACCAAACCTGAACCATCACCTTCCAGATTTCCAAGTCACATGGCGGCGCTAATGCAGCTAAACAAGTGGCTTACCTCTGGGCTAAGACTCTGGGAGGAGACTCTGCTGTGAAGCTGCTCAACAAATTTGGCTTGCTGGAGGCTGCGATAGACTATGCCGCTGAGAACTGGTGAGTGAGATGTTGTTCTATAAAGTTGTTTGTAGAGCGCACGGGGTCACTCCCATAGAAGGTGTGTACGGAGTGTACTACTCCGATGGCTGGGTTTGTCATGGTTAGATTCTATTATGTGCTTTTTCATTGTAAGGGGTCACTGTAGACCTTATTCACGCAGTCGCCATTTTAAAAGTGAGTTTAAAAAACAGTGCACTTGAGACATAAATATTAACAAGGCATGCGAAAAAATCATGCTTTGCACTATGATAAAGCATGGAATGCATCGTTTTTAAAACCTAAATAGAGGCTTACTTTTAAAATGGCGACGGCATGAATAAGGTGTATAGTAACTGAAACAATGTTATTGGAACAAAACTCTTCACCATAGACGGAGTGACCTTATAATGGAATATCTCTCAACAACTGGGCCCCTATTTTCAATGCTCTCTCGCTAAAAGAACAACTTTCCTAATTTTTCCAGTGTACTATCCCATCAAAAATAGTCAAATCCGCTGGGTTCTGTGGTTATTGACTGACCTGTCCTGATTGGGAAACTGCAATTGGTCAGATTAAGCTTTACATCTGCATATAACATCTTCATGTTCCATGTGTCCCTAGTGCCTTTGACTTTGCCTATGACCTGGCCCGTACTGCCATGAAGAACAAGATGCCAGACATCCACCTGAAGCATGCTATGTACCTAGAGGATGAGGGCAAGTTTGCCGAGGCCGAGGCTGCATTCATCAAGGCCAGCAAACCCAAGGAGGCTGTGCTTATGTGAGTGGACTCTCACATTGAATTCATAGTCTTAAATGTGTTTGAGTAAAGGATTTAAAATTTTCTCTTAGAAGCAGGTGTTTAATGTTATGCACTGAGCCTGGTCTTAAGAGACAATGAAGTGGCAGTTCTTTCCAAACTCTGAATTCATTTCTCTCCTAGTAATTGAGACTGCTTCCATTCCGGTAAGTGGTGTTTATCAAAAGTTCGCTGCTTGGATGAAACGTTGATTTAAAGCTGGTTTAATGCTATGAAACCAGAAGTATTTTCTTCAGTTTCTAAAGCCATTGTTGTCAAATTGTAAGACGGTTTATTGTACCCTCGTTTTTTCCACCTTTTGTACAGGTACGTTCACAACCAAAACTGGGACGCAGCACAGCGAGTGGCGGAAGAACATGACCCAGATTCTGTGTCAGACGTGCTGGTTGGCCAAGCTAGGTTCTCGTTTGACGAAAAGGACTACCAGAAGGCGGAGTCATTCCTACTAAGGGCGCAGCGACCGGAGCTGGCTATACGATACTACAAGGTACGGCCACTGGAATTATTTAACTAAATGCTACATAGTGTAAAGGAGGCACTCAAATGTCTGGTGCTAAACACACTGGGGGGCCAGGTGTACTCGTTCCTTTTCGTGTCAAGACAAGCTATTGTTCCCATGACTGTGTTTGGCAATTTCCTTTCAGATCACTATGAAGATATCCCGTCTTCTTGAGAATTATTCTGAAATAAAGAAGAATTATAAGAGAGCCTACAGAATTGCTCAATCATACTCTGTTCTGTGGTCATATCTGAATTGACTCGTGGCTTTTTGGTATAAGCTTTAACTTGTAAAAAACTTAGCTCCAGGACTACGTAAATACAGCAACTATTAATACAACTGTTGTAAGAATTATACTAGTATAATATATGAAATGTAACTATTTGTTGTGGTAATGAAATACTTTTCTAAGCTTTCAAAATTATCACCCAGGCCGCTGATCTATTTAATGTGTGTTTTCTTCGTCCCTTCCCCTGCTACAGCTCAGGATTAGATGCACACGATTCGTGTCTGTTTGCGTTCTGTAGTTTAAGAGTACAGTACAAGGTAAAAGTATTATGACAAAATACCATTTCCCCGTCATAGCACCTAATTTGTTAAGGGCAAAAATGATTGGTAATAACTATTAAGCTGGCAAAATTCCAATTACATAATGACTTAGCCACCTTGCTAACTGTCCTGTAAATTGACCTGTTGCAAGCCCCGCCCCCTTGCGAAAAGTCACGTGACACCTGACAAACAAATGATAAGTTTTACTCGACAATTTGTTATTTTTCGAGTAAAATGGTGGCTTGGAAACGAAGATGTGTCAAGAGTGCTGCATTCTGATTGGTCAGTTAAGCCGTCACTCAAAATCCTGGTGATAGGTCATGAGGGAAGACTACTCTGACCATGAATTTGGCCTCTGAACAGCCACCATGACTGGGAATTCTGTGTCTTTTTGTCTGATATACTTTTGGCTTGTACTGTACCTATTTTGGTATCAATAATCATTTGCTGTTTGTGTTCCCTTTTGACTTCTAGGAGGCAGGCATGTGGCAGGACGCTCTTCGTGTGTGTAAGGAGTACACGCCACACAAACTACAGGCTCTCCAGGACGAGTACGATCGCGAAATGACTACCAAGTCATCAAAGTAAGTAGTTCTGTCGTATGGAGTCGCTTTTTGCTGCAAAGACTCCTTTGTAATTTTATACAGCTTCAGTCTCGTTTTGGTGGTGTGAGAAAAATGTTTCCTTATTTGTGAACAATTACCAAGTAATGCTATTTTCCAATGTGGTGGTAAATGATTGTCATGTTGAGGCCGTGTGTCTGCTGTGAGACCTCACCTGAAGGCACCAGTCTTACTTCTTAATCTCCATCTGAGTACATAAGAGATTTATCTTCCACATATTGTGGTGTTTATAGTTTTTCTCTGTGCACAAGCTTCAGAGCAAGTCATTTCTGATTAACGTTAACTTTAGAATGGTGGTCGTATTTACCAAGAAAATTATAATGCTCCAAAAAATGTTTTCATACTTTCTAATGGGGAATTGACGTTATACTGAGCGCTACGTCGGCGGGTCAAAAGTGGCCAACTTCAAAGTTTGATAAAATAAGGATGAAGCCATTTCTCATGCCAAAAAATAGCAGCACTTAATGTGCTTCATTCCAACCACAGTATGACTATAAATTTGCCGGATTTCTTGACTCCATTTTTGTGACCATCGCAAGATTAAAAGGATGTTCCAAGTAATAGTGACATTACCGAAACACCACTCAATATAGCTTTAAGCATTTGAATGTGTTTTTTCTGTTTAAAGCGTTATAATATGTGTTACCCTATGTCATACTATCTGTTCCTTTTCAGGGGTGCAGAGACACTGATACAACAAGCAAAAGAGTGGGAGTCATCAGGCGAGTACGTGCGCGCCATTGACTGTTACGTTAAGGTCACCTCTAGAGTGACAAGTGATAACAACGTGCTGGAGAAGTGCTGGGTCAAGGTTAGTGAAACAGTACCATCTTGCGTTATCCGTCCTGTTATTCTGTAGACATGCTTGGCAATTGGAGGTTGAAATACGACATAGAGTGCATTACTCATGGGGTCAAAGGCTGCAGTGGCCATGATTTGTAATATGGCTTTTCGTATGAGACACTTGGCCTTGAAGTCAATGTTGTTTGGCACACTCGTCTGGTAAGTACTGTCATTTTATTTAAATTTAAGCATGTTAACGTGTTGCCGTGATGACTGTTAAATAATGGACAAATATAATTCAAATGACTGTTTCTATAGTCTTAACAGACTATGGTGTTAAACTTTTAGTGGTCAGTCTAGTGCTGCTGCAGTACTGTACCTGGTTAGCATGATTGGAATTGTCTCCCTCACTCTTCTTAACCAATCACTGTTGTGTTTAGGCTGGTGGCCTGGCAGCCAAGTTCCTGGGAGCTGACAAAGCAGCTGAAGTTGTCCAGATTGTGGGTCCCAGGCTGGTTGAGATACAGAAATATAACGCTGTGAGTATTTGGTTTATGCAGCAATGGAAATAGTTACCAGATTACATTATTTTAAAAATAACATCAAGAACACTACCATGCTGTGATGGTGTAAGAAGACTATAACACAGGGCTTGGAATTTTCCGCGGAAACGCGGATTTCCGCTTTTTTGAAATGTGCTTTCCGCTTTTTTTATAATATTTCCGCGTAAAAAAATCGGATTTGATACGAAATTTCCGCGGCAAATTCCTTTCTTACCGCGGCCTTGCAGACGACGTTCACCTCGGAAAGCAGAAGTCTTTATGTTTCGGAGGAACGTAAATTGTCAACATTGCCGGGGCATCTGGGTAAAGCGTGGTGTGATTTTCAATGGCGGCTCGTGTTATTGTTAAGCGCGGCGACAAATACTACCGCTCTGCAGCCAAATTTGTGTGGGTTGGGAGTGCACGGGCGAGCGAAAAGGACGCAGACGCATGCTACTGATGGTGGTAACGTTTTTTTTTTTTTGTCGCGGAAAGGTTCACATTGAACATTTCAAAGGCTGGTTATCGGGCACGATTTGGGCTGTAAAAGTTTCCGCGTTTTTTGTCATTGGTCATTCCAAGCCCTGATAACTCTCATTTTGAACACCTAACTTACAAGGTATGATGTCCTTATAGCTATGTGCTGATATTTGGTCACACCACCATAAAGGATTTTTTGTAGGTTTCAAAATGGTTTGACATTGGCGAGGATAGCTGAGTTTGTATCGACAAAAGTCATATCTGGGAATAACAAAAGGATGTCGTTTATTTTTGTTCTATTACGTACTTTACGCGACGTGATTTTTCATTGCCAGGCTGCGGAAATCTTCCTCAGTGTCGATATGATTAAGGAGGCGATTGATGCATTTATGGAGGGTGAGGAGTGGAATAAAGCAAAGAAAGTGGCAAAAGAACTAGAGCCCAGGTGAGTGAGGGGTAGTACATGGGTTGGGTAGAGTACGGCACGTGTTGGGTGTTGGTGATGGGGTGTGGTGCTCATGGAGGGGTGTAAATAGATGAAGAAAATTTTGTCACAAAACTGCTGGGGTCGAGGTGAACATGGCAGAAGGGAGATGATGAAGAGGGATTGAGCAAGGGAGGGGTTGGGGATTGGGACTGATGTAGTCTTAGTGGGAAGGGAGGAGTGGAACATAGGGATAAATGCGATGAAGAAATCGGGGTCTGTTTTATAAAAGGTCGTAACTCCGGTCTCAGCTAAATCGTTAGTTACTACATGGTTCATTAACACAGCTCATGAAGGCAGTCATTAAGCGTGAATTTGAAAAAATATCAACAGTTGCAAGGTTTCACCCTTTATAAAAAAACGAAGCATTGCATTTGCAGTAACATGCCTATGACCGTTTAAGCATTTGATGAAACGTACCCCTGGGGTGCGAGTCAGTGAGGGTGGGACTTGGGAAGCACGAGCCAAAATGTGAAAGGGTGGAAGATGGACTTGTGACATTTACTGAATTGAGATCAGATGGTAGAGTTAGTGTGGTCACTACGTTCGGACTGACTTGTGTGGTTTTGGAATAAATGTCCTTTGGACCATGTGTCGGGATTTTATAATAAAACTGACCAACAAAAGAAGTCGCTTTTGAGAAAAGATTGGTGTGTGCTATATTGACTAGTTACTTCTTGAAAAGTAACTATATGATGTGACGTTATTTGATAGCACATGTTTTTGTAAACAAACCTCTGACAAAAAAAACCCCTCTATCGTCGAGCACTGATTCAATGAAAGATGCAAATTTTTCTGGTTTTGCCAGAATTCACTCTGTAACACAACCCGATTGCTTTTCAGATATGAGCCATATGTAGATGAAAAATACAAAGAATACTTGAAGAACCAAGGCAAGGCTGAGGCTGTAAGTACAGTGTTGACGTGTCTTGACCTCCGCATGTTATTGGTATATAAGACCTGGCATGTTCTCTAACTTGTTACTTACATAATTAGTAGAATCCTCGCTCGATTTAATGCCAAGTGGCTCCACATGCTATGTTATGTCAACGGATGGTCAGACATCATAATCCTGTAATGAAAGGCTTCAAGAATTACCACAATTTCTCAAAATGTTGTCATGGGGTAACTTAGGTAAAGAGTATAAACAAGCATATCGTTATTAAAGTAGAATACTTTGTCAGCAATAGTAATTGTCAGACAAGTTAACACCTCCGTGGTTCATGCAATGAATCACCAAACTCATGATACTGGACCAGATTGAGGTACAGTACAGGCCAAGAGTAATTAGACAAAATGACTCAGAATTCCCTGTCATGACGGTGGGGCAGAAGCCATATTCATCGTCGAGAGTAGCCTTCCCTCACGACGGAGAATTGGGAGAAAGTCAGGAGGGTGGCTGAGCCATTCTGTATTAATATGTCTGCTGCAACAATAGTCATTACCAGTCTTTTGTTGTTAACACAATTAGCCGTCATGATGGGAAATAGTATTTTGCTCGATTACTTTTGTCTTGTACTGTAGTGACACTTCCTCCCCTAGTTCTGCACTGTATCGAACTACAAGTAACAGAATGGTACGCCAGCTGTGCATTGTATGTACAGATAATAACAATTTCCCTTGTTCTCATTACATGTATTCCACTTACAGCTGGCCGGCGTGGATGTGATGAGTGCACTCGACCTCTATGTGGAGAGAGGTCAGTGGGACAAGTGTATAGAGACGGCTGTCGCTCAACAGGTAAGGTTAATCTGGATGGTGTCAGGGGTGGACCGTCCTGTCAGGTGACATTGCTGTGGGGTAAGATTGTAGTGGATGGTGTCAAAGGCTGGCTGTACCCTTAGGCAATCTCACTATGGGTTAATAACCAAATGAATTAAAGCGGATGGTATCAAGGACTTGCTGTCCTGTAAGATAACCTTGCTGTGGCACTGTTGCCACAGTGAACAATTGATATTGATTTCAGTAAGCTTGTTTAAGGCCCAACCAACTGCCTTGGTTGATTTTTTTAATTTGACCTCTTAGTGCTATTGATCCAACCAATATAGTATACAGAATACTGATTCACAAATATGTCCAACCTTGCGTTTGTTACAGAACTTCAAACTGATCCACAAGTACGTGGCGCTGTACGCCACTCATCTCATCAAGGAGGGGAAGTGCGAGGCCGCCATGGATCTCTACGTCAAGCACGGTACACCGGCTAGTTCACAGAACTTCAACATCTACAAGCGTATCGTCAGCGACATCTTGAATCAGCCTGACCTGAGGAGACCGGAGGCATTCAGGGTTTGGGCGGACCTTAGGGACATGCTTTTTGATCTGGTATGGGAAATGGACAACAATGTTTTAATTGTGAGATACAGGGAGATCTGAATATTTTCAGCATCTTGTAAAACAAGACAAAAGACCAGGTCATCTTTCATTATCTCTACTATATTACTGTATGTTGGCTGGTGCGTTCAAACGTAGTTGAAACGTGTTTGTAGTAAATCATAGAGTATACTGCACGTAATAGCACAGCAAACAACACTGTAATGTGAAACATGTATTCTGGACGATCGAGGCATTGCATGTCCATGCACATAACTTGTATTGGTAGGTAATGTCAATGATTGCCATTTGTCTTCAACCTAAAGAGCTTTTTTCCATTTGTCCATAACGGTCAACATTTTTAATATACGGCGCTGCCAGCTGGTCTATGCTTTTGAAATTGTTTTAGAATATGTTAGTGGAAATTGTTGATGAGACAAAGGGCATCACCATTGTGGAAGTCATCTTAATAGGGGGAGGGGGAGTAGCACATCACCCTTTGAAGATGTAGATCACTCTGGACAATCCTTAAGTGTGCTTCCTATTTCAGTGCTCCAATTTAGAGAAGTCGTCAGATGTCAACTCACCTCAACATGAAGAGTTTGAGAACATGCTGCTCATTGCACATTACTACTCGGTGCGCTCGGCAGCTATGTCGCACAAGTCACTAGAGGGCGTTGCTGCTAAACTCTCGGTTTCCCTTCTCCGCCATACTGACATCATTCCACCCGACAAGGCGTTCTACGAAGCAGGCTTGATGTGCAAAGTAGGCAGAGGGCCCTCTTGGAAAGCAGTGCTATCACTGAAGAGGCCACCCTCATTTTAAATATCACAATAATAAATAAATAAATTTCATAAGTTCCATTTGCCAATAAAACTGAAACCATTTTGCATTAATCTGTTATCATTTTTTATTTAAATGTTAAAACTGGTTACTTTTGAATTAGATAACTATCACACAGTCCTGCGATGTACACATTCCAAACATTTTGTTGTTGAATATTGTTCCTGTTCCTTGACGTTAGCAAATAACACTGGAAGAGTAAATGTTTCTGTTTAATTTGTAATTTCAACTGAAGCTCTCTGTTATTTTCCATGGTTGTGACATGAAGTCTTTCTATTACAGCAAGTGGGCTGGGAGAACATGGCGTTTGTATTCCTTAACCGATATCTGGACCTTGTTGAGGTGAGACTCTTTTGTGAATAACAGTAACTGATACGTGTCTGAATAGTTAAAGGAGAATGCCACCCACAAAACAACCTATTTTGTTTCAGTTTAGATTGAGTAGTTCTACTCGATAACAGCACGTTCAGTTGCGTTACCCAACTCCTGACGGCAGACGGAGGTGTTGAAATTATCCAATGACATCGTTGGTTTCACACGCAGTCTGTTCAGCAGTTCATAACACGGGATACTGGTGTCTGCTTATTGCATGAATTCATCGTTTAACACCAATATATCATGATCAAACTTTGATGAAAAACCCTTAAAAATACACAGAGTTCTAATAAAAATTTTTTTGTTTTATTTCGCTGTTACGGATTTATTGGTATTTGGACACACTGTAGCCTACAAAGTTTGGCAGGCCAAGGTCCGTAGCAGGAAGTTGGGGTCTGTTCAGAGATAAAATCGAAGTATTCTTCCGTGAAATACAGACAGGAGAACCTAAATCTGTGTTGTTTAGACTTGTGATTTTTTGAGTTCTAAACACACAAAACGCTCGTTATCCCGGCCAGTGGCTCGGAACCCGATCAGGCCAGTCGCGGCTGGACCGACTCGTTATCCCAGCCAGTGTCTTGGAACCCGATCAGGCCAGTCGTGGCTGGACTGACTTGTTATCCCGGCCAGTGGCTCGGAACCTGATGAGGCCTGTCGCAGCCGCCGAGACTGGCACAAACATATACCAGCTCGAGTTGGAAACTAAACCTCCAGTCACGAAAAGACTATAATAGTGAGCCAAAGAAATAATGTGCATGTAATTATGTGAATTAGCCACGAAACTGAAAATCTACTTACTTGTGGGGGGCTGCGAAGTCGGGTTTCCCTTCCACAGACCGTCAGGGCAAAGGTTGTACAGTAACAATGATTTGAATGTATTTGTATTAAATAAAGATTCTCCTAATATGTGACCACAGCATATAAAATCGAGTAATTGTTTCACAACAGCTTTCTGTCAGCAAACACTAAATTAGCATATGCTCACACGGCCTCAGCGCCTGGTCAGTTACCTTTGTTGACGGGATCAAAAGCCGCTAACGCAGTGGTTTACTCATTGCTGGCTTCTCAACATTTGCACTCATGAATACTGCAAAGGCATTACAAATTGTATCTTATGAGACAGACTTTGTTTCAGTTTTATATGAGCATTGGTTAGGATGAGAATAATTCATTTTGTAACAGAACGCAGAATAATAAACATCTACATGCCAACTCGCCCGGCGCCAATCCCAACTTAGTCAAGAGCTCATCCGACAAAGACTTCATGGGTCGGATCGTTAGTTTCACAGGCTATCAGTTCGAACAGGAATACACCGAACAAGAAATACGAGAGAGGCGCCATGAACATGAACAGGCAACAGAACGTATGGATAGTTCTTTGGTAAGCCGGAATTTGCCAGAGAAGTCGCTGTCAACGAAATGTCGGCCACAGACACGGAGATGTTTCACGGCCTCATACTTGCTATTAACAGCGTACCTTTCACTCTTCACTACCGCGAGCCACTTCCTAAGCATTTCGGGCTCTTGAGGAAGTCGAAAAAACAATATACCCGCTTCCTTTGCAGCTTCATCAGGGCTTGGAATTTTCCGCGGAAACGCGGATTTCCGCTTTTTTCAAATGTGCTTTTTTATAATATTTCCGCGTAAAAAAATCGGATTTGATATAAAATTTCCGCGGCAAATTCCTTTCTTACCGTGGCGTAGCAGACGACGTTCACCTCGAAAAGCAGAAGTTGCTCTTTATGTTCGGAGGAACGTAAATTGTCAACATTGCCGGGGCATCTGGGATAGCGTGGTGTGATTTTCAATGGCGTCTCGTGTTATTGTTAACCGCGGTGACAAATACTACCGCTCTGCAGCCAAAAATGTGTGGGTTGGGAGTAGACGGGCGAGCTAAAAGGACGNTTTAGTCCTCCCGATTTTTGTCACATTGACCAGTTCTAGGCTGGTTATCGGGCAATGATTTGGGCCGTTAAAGTTTCAAAGTTTCCGCGTTTTTTGTCATTGGTCATTCCAAGCCCTGCTTAATAGTTCGTACAAGCAGGAACGATGCACCGCAATGTAGCGGCATTCACTCTGCAGACGAACCTGCGTCGTTTCTCACCTTCCTCACATGTTAACGTGACACCTCTCGGCAAAGTGAGATCGACCGTATAAGAGGCGATGTGGATATAGACCGATTAATACAGTAAAAAAGACTAATTAAATCGGGTGGCATTCTCCTTTAACACTTGTCATACAACTCTTCATTTTTGAGCAGTCATAAAAGCAGCCTAGTCTGTTTGACTCCAAGTCTGGCGGCAAGACTGGCAAAGTTGATATAGACATAAAATGTTAAGTTTCTTTCTTTCACAGACATTTTGTGACATTGAATATTTTTTGTGAACAAGTTCAGCACAGCCCCATGAACAATTGATGGTGCTGAGCATTTATCTGCCAACTGCATCGCCATTAAGTGGCAGAGGCCATTTCAGTTTATTGGGGTTTACTAGAGAATTGCTATTAACCAAGATTCTTGTGATGAAGCATGACATCTTTGTTATCATTTAGTTTTGTAAGCAGGGAGCTGTAGACATGTATGTGCCTACAAAGTCTGTGAAATCCTAATGTATGGTCCAAGTTGCTCAAATTGAGTTCACGATATATACTATTTCTTGTCAACCGCAGGCTATAGAGGAAGGTTCTCTGGATATGATAGACAACAGCGACTTCAATGACACAGATGTTCCATTTGAGATCCCACTGCCAGAAAAACCACACCTGAGCGTAAGTTGAATGCTGCACAATCTTGACAATCTTTTGTGATATGATGTTGGTGTAACCAATTTTGTTTTTTGTGTGAAACTGTGAAAATTAGTCTATGACTAGGTGCAGTTTACTGGAAATGCTTGTTCAAAACAGGCATGGCTGTAGTGTCCGAGTTATCCTTGTACTTTGTACTAGCCATCCCAGTTGTTGTGGTCGTGCTAATGTGTTTCAATGTCACCAGGAGGCGCAGCACGAGGAACTAAAAGAGTGGGTGCTTGCTGTCTCTATGGACCAGAAGGTGGAGCAAGTGCTGCCTTCTGATGAGAGAGACACATACGAGGCCTCGCTGGTGGCAGCGCACACTGGCATCAGATCTCTACCTTGTGTAATAACAGGTAAGCCAGAATTAGCATGCACTTCCGTGCATATTGCGACACCTTTCTTTCCCATTTTTCAACTTTTCCGTGTCGTGTTAAAAATAGCTCGTCTGATTTGCCTGCGAGTGATAATAGGAATCGTGATGACTTTCCCATTGATTGAAATTAGATCACTTATCGTTAAAAATTAATTTGGCAGAGTGACTGTGTAAAGCAAAAAGTAATAAATGGCACATCGATTAATTCTATTAATGACGCTTTTGATATTTAATTCGCTGCTGTCTTGTGAGTGCTGACTTGTTTTATTCCTCTGCAGGTTACCCAGTGCTCAGGAACAAGCTAGAGTTCAAGCGACCGGGTAAAGCAGCCAACAAAGATGATTGGAATAAGTTCCTTATGGCCACCAAGGTACTCTTTGTTTATACGGTCCATACCAGCTAAAACTGACTTGTTGGCTCATTGCCATATTGACAGTGATTGCTGTTACAGAATTAATAGTATAATAATATGCTATCACTCACCATGTAATTGAATGGGTTGGAAGTAATCCAATTAATTTTTGCCATCATTAATCAGCACTTCACTGAATTATTCTGGATTGGATGCAGTATTTTTAATCTCAGGTTGGAGCATTGGTGGGTACCCAACCTTGTCTTGAAGTCATAAAGTTACGCGACGCAAGAGAGTACTAACACTTAATTATATTCATGTCCAACGAAGTTCAAGAGCAACTTCTTTTGTTGACTTACGGGCACAAGACAGAAATACGAGTTTGGTCTCATAATTCACAAGTTTAGCTTAACACTATTAATGTTCAGAAATCAGCACAACTGTCATCAAACACTTATTGTAGACTAATTCAAGCACTTGCATCATTCAGTAATTTATTAAGCCTTGAAAAAATGTGTTTATGCTGGTATTCTGAGACATTGATTAGTATTGTAATTATCTTGTTTGATATTTTCTCTTGGACACCTTTTGAAGTGTTCATATAAAATCATTGTAAACCATGCAGTCACTCCCTCTGTTGCAGGTCTCCCACAGTACAGAGTGCCAGGATGTACTCAAGTTCATAGGTCAGTGGTGTGGGGCCACGCCTAACCCGAGCTACTCATTTCAGTGAGACCCCAGGATTCAACCCGTGTGCAGCCATTTTCAAGACGCAGACAGTAATTACAATGAAATGGGAAGCTTTTACAAAATAGCAACGACTGATCACATGGACCAGTGACTATTAGCCACCATGTCCTGTCTACCCATTTTTTAGGCCCTGGGAAATGTAAGGGCTTAGTTTCCACTTGGATATTGTGAATTTAACACCAAGATGCAAGTTTGAAATGGGTCCATAAACCCAAAAATACCTATATTAAGCTTCTTCCCTTGCGATACGTTTTGTCATCAACACAGGTTTTGAAACTAAACATTGCTTGCCACTGAAGTTCATATATGTACCGAAACAATAGCCATGGGTTGGGTGTTTAAATTGCAGTTGACTTGTTTCTCAATGTTAAATTATTCTATTTGTGTGACTATATTTTGTGATCTGTACTTGGAAATGCATGGCAACCTGCAAAATATAAGTATTTCACGATCGATCGTCTATTATTCATACAATAATACACAGGAGTACAGCCTTAATGTAGTCTAGTTCCTATCTTCCAAGTTATGTACAGACACCATGGCAGGTTGAGGATTAACATAATGTTACTTAATGCAAAAACATGAAAATCAACGAATTCACTGGGATTTTTTAAATAGTTGGCATTTTGGCAAGAATGTGTAAGATACATTTCAAACTAAATGTTCTGCAATCACCAGAACTGGGGTCTGTTTCATGAGAAGTGACTCAAGACTTGAGTCAGAAATTCGGTGTTGTGCTCCACAGACCTATTAAAAACTATAAAGTCTCACATTTAGTAAAGTGCCAAGTCTCTGAGAATGAACCCATAACCGCTAGTTATTGAGATATTTGTAAAAATTATGTCTAGGCTGTGATATGCAAACAATAGCACAGTTGAGTCTATGTTCAGGAATTGTAAAGTAGGAGCTTACGACCAAGATTCAGACTATCTTGAGTCACTTTTCACAAGACAGACCTTTGATTAAAGTCACATACAGTCAAAGTTATCAATGAAACGAGAATTCACAGTTGAAGTGAATTCATCAGACATTCACTGACCTCCACACTGTAATCGTGTTAAGTTTAACACTAACTCGGCGCAATAAAAAATTACCAAAACGACTTCCATACAAAAATGGATTGGTTAATATCAAAAATGGACTGTATGAGGCTTTAACGAATACACAATGAAAATTTACAAATAATTTGCCAGTTTCCTAAAGGTCTTGTTTCTAGATTTACAGCACCAATTATCCACCAGTATGCATTGCACCAACAGATCTAGATGGGGTGCTAAAGAGCTGGAGTTACCCCACCCTCAAACAAAGAATCCTTTTCTTTCTTTGAATGGATATATCTGGTGCCAATACCTGTTAGTAAAAGATTTCAATTATTGATTTACTAGTGACTTTTAAATCCGTATCCATCAATACATCGTGCTTTTAGCCCTCATATGACATTATTTCCTAAACTAAAAATGTCATGCCACAGTGTAAATTATTTCCATTTTCACTGTCTGGTGATGTTAAATTGGCAATTCTTGAACAGGATGTTGCTCACTTTCTTCACTTTCAAAAAGTGCGTACACGGAGAACCAGAACCATAGCGGAACTGATGCCTGGCACTGACTTGTTGTGTGTTTAAACACTTGCAACATGGTTACACTCAGTCATTAGCCAGTGCCTTGTGCCACTAAAAAGTACACATACATTAAAATTATATTAAAAGCTTTTAATTTGACGGCATACAACTGACTGGTTAACATTAACACTGACATACAGAACTGCATGTAAAACCACAGTTCTGCATAGACACTACTGGACACACAGTTACTATTATAGTGAATAAATAATGAATTCATTGCACGATTCATGCCTGCATCCAAGGAGGTTGTGACAGGTGCAGACACACTTCCCACAGGCAGCTTAGGTCTGTTGAATGAACCCCTCATGGACAGATCAGGTCAAGCTGAGTCTTAAGAATCTGTGAAGTAAACTTAGTGGAAGAGAAAATTGGTGATGATCGATCCATTTAAACAGGACAAAATGCAGTTTTAAATGGACTTATTTCATCTATTAGCTGTTAAACTTTGTCCACAAATGGCCTCAACAAACAAGTGAATGGTTGACAGCACTTGTTCCACAATAATAGCAAACTAACTGAAGACTGACAACAAAAAAAGAACAGCATTTTGACAGACTGCACAATAATCAACACAGCAAGTGGCCTGACATTGTAATCACTTTTTGATTATAATACCCTTACACCTCAACTTGAATCCATCACGGGCGGTGCATGATTCAGCCTGACTAAACTAATTAATTAGTGGAACTTTGAACCAGTGTCTTGGCATTTTCCGTCAGCGTCTGTTCCACATAAAATATCAAAACTGCTGTAGTTAAAAATTACACAGACGACGAGGCTTTACCTAGAAGTTAAGCAAAAAAATTAGTTTCAAGTTTCATGCCTGAGTATAACTGAAATAAATCTGGTGACGTCTCTGTGATATTATCTCTCGTCAGGTGTCTACACAAATATGACATGTCGCATATTAATGAGGTTATAAACCAGAGACTCGTCGATGACACTTACATTTCACACATTGCCGTAAACTATATGCTAACACTTTCTTTGACACAAAACAAACTGACAAGATGAAAGAATGCTTGATAAACAATTCTTGGGACCCTATGAAGTCTGAGATGGCTGCATTACAATTAAGACGGCTAGGCAATTCACAAAGAACAAGAGTGTCAATCAGCACAATGTCAAGCTGTTTGAAAACATAGAAATTGTGCTGCATCAGTTGGCATGTCAAAGGTGCCATGTTAATGACACAACAGATTCAATTGTGATGACATGCCACACACATACCTCACACCACAGACTATATGCCAATGAGACATCCTCCCCAAGCCTCATACCATAGACTCTATGCCAATGACATGTCCTACACAAGCATTACACCATAGACTCTATGCTTATGACACGTCTTGGTCTTTGCTGCCGCTGTATCATCCTCTGTTCCATCTGCCTAAACTTTTTCTTCTTCTTCTTACTTTTTGTCCTTCGCTCACCTAGATCACTGTGTAGACTACCAAAACGCCGAAAGATGTTTATCAATGAACTCTGCTTCTTTTTATTCAATGGAGGACTCTTTACATGACCTATACTGTATCGCCCCCTATTGTCTTCATCAGCATTGCACACTTGGGAATTGTCTCCGTTAGCGACACCATTCACAACTTTATTTGTCTCATTAAAAGTGCCAACAGAATTTTGTACATGAGATTCCTCATCTGTCTTATCAACACTCACTTCTGCTCTGCACGGTTTATTAATTCGTTCCAACCATGCACTGACTGACTCATAAGGGTCAGAAGTCATATTTGGAATATTTGTCAAATTTTCAATTGTGAATTTTGGATTTGATGGTGGCCATGTCATGGCAAAGTCAGAATCTGATGCTACATTGCTATTGTTGGATTCAATTTCCCATTGGTTGCCATGGTAATCAAAGCCGCGAGACTTTGTTATGGTGAAGTCATCTGGGGTACCTGAAGATGAAGACTGACCCGACTGGTACAGACTCTCCACAGACTCTCCATGTTTTTCGCTTTTAATTGTCACACAGCTTTCCAGTTCGTAGCATTGTGCATCATCGAATGCACTAACGCCACCACTTCCGGGAATTACGGGCAGTTTACGACCAGCATTTGTGATCTTCATGGTGGCCACAAATGGTTTAGCCTCAGGACTCTCAGATATACTACTCGGTAAACTGGTGTCTAATGTATGCGTGTTACGACTATTGGACGAGCTACGCTCAACTCCATTGGACAACTTGTGATACGTTACATCCGTACTTCCCAGACTTAAAACTGACCCCGTATCCTGATGTACATCAAAGGTATCACTCTTATTCAATATCAAGTTTGTCCTGCTATTCTGCTGTGGGATTTGCGGTAGTTGCCGCTTTTTCCGAGTTGGTTTATCAACACTGCTGGCAAGGCTACTATTTGAAGCAACCGATTCATGCAAAGCTCTGTTAACCACTGTGCTCTTATGAACTGCACGTTTCGGCACAATAAGAAATGTAGGACTTCTCTCGCAAGAATTGTAACTCCTGGCTGACACATCACCAAATGTGTCCCAGATGAGGTCCTCGTGAATGTAATCCAAATTACTCAGTATATCCTTCAGATCACTTTCATTGGCTACAAAAGTGACGGGCGTGGCGTTATTATTAGTAAAACATTTAAAGTTGATGAGCATGAAGATGAAGCCACAGATGAAACTGAAGAAGACCGTGACTATACTGGGTATGGCGTACCAGTCCTTACGCTGACTCGGATTGGTCAATCCAGTGAACCACACAATGATCATGAGGGCATTCTCTGCCAATATAATTGTGTAATACACAAACAAAACTTTCCATTTCCTTTTGTGAGTGACGCTCAATAGATCAAAGCACATCACGTAACACCGAGCAGCATCGCCACAGCGTGATAGACACGTTTTTTCCTTGGCATCCTTCTTCAGAAATATTTCTTGAGCTTGACTCCACAGGAACATAACTGCCCAGTGACAGCCTATAACAAGTATCACCCAGTTATTCAAAGTGGCTGTGAACATTGCTAACGCAACAAACCTTGACAACAACATGAAGAACGCCCACAGAAAGCGAACCACCCCCTGCAGGTGGAGCAACGATGAGCCAGGTATTATTGACCGCGGTGTACTGTACAGCATCAGGACAGACGCTCCGGACAGCAAACTTGCCACCAGACTGATTATGGCAGCCACTGACCAGTGGTTAAGAGTGACCATTAAGTAACACTGTACCACGACAAAGATGGTACTCCCGGTGAAAAACTGTCCTAGTCTTAATACGCTGAACTCTTTGCAGTCAATGACATCATAGGCAAGCAGCAGTTTAAACAACCTCCATAGTTGTCCAAACTGTACAAAGTGAAAGCCACAGCAAACCAGACGTCCCAAGCACTTCTCTTCAAAGTCCATTTGTTTGAATACCAAAGCCAGTGAGACGATATTTGTGACAAACAATGGTAACAAGATGATGACTGTGAGTACAACGAACCACGTAGTCAGACGCAATGTTTGGTAATATTCCACAGCAGCCCATAGTTGACTTCCTGTCTCCAAGAACTGAAGACACAAACCAACACACGCTGCAATACGATAGATCACCATGACAGCAAAGGGTGGTGGTGGTGGTGAGCTCTTTGTTTAAGAGATTATAACTTCCCTAAGGTAACCTTCACATGCTGAATCACTGCATTCCGCAACACACTTGTTGGAACATCCATTTTTCCTTGCATGGAAGTTGCCTGCAAAACAAACAATAGATGTCCCAGCATGACTATACAACAAATGGCACAGGCCTCAAAATTTGACGCATCCAAATATTGCACTAAAACTATCCACTTTACCTGTGAGTTTTATCTTCATTCAATACATAACAACCCTGTGCTCAGTTATTTCTAGGTCATAAGAAGTGAAGGCAGAGTTATTCAATGAGCTATATACATAGAGGCGACACAACCATACTCGCAAGTCAGACAGCACGTGACATGTGGTCCACCATATTGATGATGAACGATATGTAAACAAAAGCACGCTCAGGCCTTGTGGAAGCTGGGGAATTTTTAGAAGGAAATTTGAAATTTTAAATACTATCGAGGTTTTAAAATATTGGTAACAAAAAGCAATGTAAACATGTGACCCACGCATTTCTTAAACGGTCATTTTAAAGCTGTGAAAAAACATAATTCCCCAATTATTTGACTGGGAATCGCTGCCGTTATGGCCTGGGATCTCTTACTGGTATACGAATCACACCACATACTTTTTACAATTGTTTAAAAATACCTCGATGCCTTTAATACCCACATGAGAATCTACTTCTTAACTCGTTTTGTTTTGGCCTAAGCTGATAATTGTACAGAACTTGATTATCAGTTGTTTACAAGCCGGATAAGATGATCAGCAGGAAGGGAGACACTCCGATCAACCATTGCATTCCTAAAATATACATGAAGCTTTAGCCCAAGGAGATCCCATTTATTGCCTCGGGTAATTTTATGAACTTCACCTCCGAACCTTGAAACAAGTTGAACTGAAATTTCAGTGGCGCATCCAGAATATCATAAGGGGGCGGGCCCAACATTTTGTCTCCGGGAATCGCACAAAGCACGATTGCGTGGCGCACCCAACCTAAAATATAGGAGGGCTCGAAAAAAAACCCAAAGAAATGGGAAACCGATTCACTCCGCCGGCGACCTGACATGGACAGTTGCAATCTGGTTTGAGCCCCACAAACTAAAACTACCCACATTGTTAAATCTTGTTTCAACCGTATGTTAATTATCAGGTTAGTAAATCAACTAAGTATTTCCTCAAGATCTTGCTGTTTTATATTTTTCCGGTAGCCAAGGGGGGGGGGGGGGGGGTGGCTCGGGCCCACCCTCATAAATCTGCCTATGAATTTCACTGAAACACAGTGCTGGCCACCAAGTACCATATGCTTAGATAGACAGTCCCTAAAACTGGCTGTATTCACAGTCTACTTCAGGTCGTATCAACAAAGAACATGTACAATGTATATGCGTTTATGAAAATAGAAAAAATGTCTTAGCCTGTAATCATGTTTGCGAGAAGACTGTTGGTGATACTTCAGTGATACTCTGAGTCTTTATCCTAAGTGGAAAACTACATTTTGACACTCTATTGTCTCAAAATTTAAACCATTGTATCATAGACCCTGTGTCAAAATACAGCAGCAATTGGGTAGATTTAGAATTTTAAATAAAGTACACACAATGTTAATGTTTATACCAAATTGAATGTTCCCCCTTCGATCTGCGCATCATGCATGGAGTCGCAAATTTTCCATCAATAACATTAAGAATGACAAGGGTAACAAAAACATGTAACCTCAGAAGCAACACAATGAAGATGCCATTCCAAGCAGGTTTCAAAATCATATTGCGATACTACAAAAACTCCCACAAAACAAAAACAAAACTGCCACTAAGAGGCGCCACAGTAGTCGGCGCCGTCAAAAATTCGTTGGTATATGACCTCTTTCCGTGCAAAGATATCTGTCAATTTACATAATTATCTTAAAAGTGGCTTGGCTGACAGAGAAGGTGATGCCAAAACCAACTAAAAAAATAAAAACAGCCACTAATAACCACTAACCATGGCGCATTGTTCATAATATGTTCTTTATATCTTCATGTAGTCAACACAAATATTGCCTGCAACAGGTCAGACAATTAATAGCAAAGCTTTTATGAACTGTGCTTCAACGGCAAAAAATGTCAGCCCGCTAAGACTATTTTGGCACAGTTTTGCTGTTTTTCCATTAATCTAATCTGACTACTTGTGTAGACCAGTGATTAAGGTTATATAACACACACAATAACAATTTCCTGTTGACTTATCCATTTGGTCTAGCCACGGCTGAAGAACATGGTTTGCTAATGTCCACTTCAGGGTTCAACTAGTTTAAGTGTTTTTAATTTGGCAAGTTAATACTAAAAGCTAGACACAGCTTTCTAGGGACAAGATGAGATGAACAATTGTTTCTGCTATTTAATTCTCCCCTGCAATTTTGTTTTATTTGAATATTTTCAACTCAAAACACAGTTGCACAGAGCTTCAAAGGTATAATTATATGCGAATTAAGAAAAAAGCAAATAGTTATTTTTATCAATGAGCATCCACTCCTTTTCAAAGATTTTGGCCAGGGATTCAAACAAATTCCATACTTGAAACTTCAAAAGGCCACAAATTACAAAATTGGTTCTGACCTGTGTATGGGTCATTTTGAAAACTGCCAACTCACTTAATTATAGACAGAAAAATTCGACCAAGTTCAGCTGGCATCTGGTGACACAGGGGGAAAGAGAGCCTGAACCATTTCCGCCGACATCAAGCGATGCTGGGAAAAACGTATACCGACCCGTTCTGAACTTCAAGCTGGCATAATACGGAATTTTTTTATTCCAAAATTTAGACAACTTAAAACTAGCAATTATCGATCAACTTCAAAAAATCACAATTGGAACCAAATACGCCGTTTTTGTAGAATTCACTTGCCTTTGAACAAAATGAGCATGGTAAGGTATTGAATGATGCAGAGTGGAGTTATTCATTTAAATGCTGCACAATACTTGGGCATCACGACCACTCCGCTCAACGAAAACCACGTGATGTCAACTCTGGTTATATTTATCTCATTGGAGTTATTCAACTTTGGTGGTCATTCTGGTGATGTACCAAAAGAAATTCAAAAGTTCATCTTGAAAATGCTAAAACATTAAATTCTGTTTAGTCAAGAAATTATAACTGTCCAAAGAATATCATTCAAAAAATGTTCAGAAAAAACAAACTTAATTCAATTGAAATTTATTTCATGAAGTTTTCGACAATTATAAGAAAAGACATGGGAAGGAAGCAATAAGAACATGAAACACACCCCAGCACAACTCCACCACAGACACTTTTGTAACTCCAAGTCAGTGCCAATTTGTTTCATGAATAGATTGATGATTTGAAAACTGAAATTTGTATGATGGTTCATCTCAATTCTGCTGAGGTCCCATCATTAAAAAATCTGTCAAGCACTTTAACAGACCTGTAATATCTTGACAAAACTTAGACATTCACTGATTCACTGGGTGCTAAAATCATGGTGTTCACCCATTACATATCATTATTGTGTCCATCAAAATCTGACAAACTATTTTGACAATAATCAAAGGACAATGCAAATCGTGCGGAAAAACAACAATGGTCAACATGGGTTGTCACATGAAGATAGACTGGCGACCATGAATTTTTGCCATACAACTCTATGTATTTTTTTAAACAGTTTACAGACGAGCGATAGTCAAAAACAAAACAGCCAACAACTGGGATACCAGGGTATTCAAATTCATCCAAAAATTTCATGTTGAACACTAAAACACCCACCAGGGGGTGCCGCAGCAGCTGAATCTATCCAAAAATCAACTGGTGTCCACACATTTCACCCACAACACATGCCTGCATTGTTGGAAAAATTAACTGTTACACACAGCTACAAATTCAGATTTCAAGTCTTTGAGCCCATTTAAAAGATTAGTAACCCATTCATATCTGACTGAGTTTCATTCAGGTGGAAAATCGATTCAAACAGCTAGGCACCATTGTTGCCACTTAGTGTTGTATTCCACTTTATGTTTAGAGGCACGACTAAGTGACTGGGCGGGTCTTCAATCGACTTAGGCAGCATTAAGTTTGTTTGGTCAAGTCACTCAGGTGAACAGCTGCATGGCAGTAAGAATACTTGAGTCTTGTCAGTGACATCCACAAGTCACATGTGCTCAGTCACCTAGATATGTTCCACATACCGATACTTGATTCTTAGTATCATATACATAAGTGAAGAAAAGAATATTCGCTCCATGACATGTTAGGAAGGTTAGGCTTGTTTCTTATGTGTACAGTATTACAGGGATAATCAGCTGATCATAAATCATGCTTTTTTATCCCTTCAGCATTTTTCAATGTTCGTTTTCCATATATTGCTGATATCGCAAGTTCATCAAAAAAACCATCTTTCTGCTTTCGTTAACAATGTTTGTGGGCCAAGATTGAGAACAATCGTAGAGTTTACACTTTTCTGTGCCCTGATTGGCTGCAATTAACAGACGTGTAGGAACTATCCATTATGACATGAATCAAAACAAAGTTCTCACAGACTTCCTTGTAGCAGCCTTTGATCTTTTTATAATTAGCTTGTGGAGAACAAACTCAAGTATTATAACAACTTCTTATCAGGAATAATCGACAATAATCACTTTAGAAAACATTCCAGCAAGGAGTCACATAATTAGGGAGGCGTGCAGGAAAGAGTAATCACTTAAAATTTTGGATAAAAAATGACGGAGGGCTTTAAAAAAGATGGAGCTCTTCAAGTGGTATGTAGTCTCGATGTTGACTTGCGGGATTTTCATTTGGTTTTTAACATGTCTCAGGTACCCGATTTCCACGATTTTGCCAGGTATCAGGTTGGACCATTTAATGTCACAGAGAAACCTGGGGATGTAAGCACACTCACAATCAAATAAGTCGGTGCATACAATTCTTTCCTAATACAGCCATCACATGTGCAAATAAGGTGAATCTGAGTCTGGTGGACATAACCCCCCCCCTGGTTACATTGATCTTGCGCACATTTCAACTTTGCCCAGTTTTCTGCTGTCACAGACAAAGCGGAGACAGCACTCTGATCGGGGAATTTCGTTCTGAGGTTTGTTTGGCTATTACAAACCATGCCTGGTCTGACTTTACCAAGACATTATTTCTACCCATTTTTGCTTTAGTGAATTTGTTTTTATTGTGAAAAAACTAACCGAGTTCATTTTAGAAGGAACAAAATTAGCCCAGAAATAATAAAGTTGCAGATTGTACTAACTTCAAATCAGAGTCATCCAGGGATGATACACATTTTAGGAATTTGATTCTTCTTTAGAATTCAATCATTTTTTTTCATTCTTGTTTGTCAAATTAATTTGTTTTTCCCATGTAATGTAATGTTTTAGCAACAAATATAAGATTCCAACAAATGAATAACCGTGAGCTGTTTATTTGACAAAGTGTGCTCGAGCTTCAGTTAGTGATTGGCCAGAATTCAAGCATTTCCAGCATACATTATTATCATACGAATAACTGCACTTTAAACTGGAGGCAAGATGGCTGATGGCTGGTCGGCAACTCATGATTAAAGAACTTGACAGAGAAGCAGTACATTAAGTCTTTAGTTGGTTTTGCTACGACACCTAGGCAACCTATTGTTTTCAAAATTGTTGCAGTTTCTTTCAGCTCTTAGTGTGTAATAGTGGCCCTTTCTCCAAGGTTTCAAGGAGGAAGAGCTATAGATAGCCTCCAGGCAGTATATGACTAAATTATATTTGATCTTAAAACATGAGATAAATGGAAATGACAAGCGCGCGGTTTTAAAAAATGAATAAAAACCATTTAGTGCAAAAAGAGTAGAACAGATACCGGGATTAGTATAGCTGACACCCATTAACTAATGCGAATGGGAAAAAAACGGATGAACAAGAGTCGACAGCAAATTGGTTCTTGACATTGCCAGGCACTCACAGCAGTAATCTAACTCCTTAGTTGAATTCTATGATATGTGCAAATACTGGTGAATTATAGCCTAAAGCATGGGACACCAACATGTGGCTGCAGAAATGGTAAGTAAATAAATACAAACCTATGTACCATTGGATACAACACAACAGGTTTTGAAACCAAACACATTTCAAAAGAGTACAGAAAAATGACAAGACTGAAACCAAACTAGAGGAGAAATGCAAACTAAGGCAAATTAACAGAGTGAATCAGAAAATGATCTTTTACGATGATATAGCGAGACATCTATGAAGTTGCTGTGTACTAGATGGCGAAAGAGTATTTTGTGAGCAAATGCACAGTGCCACTTCCAGTTTACATGCAGCCTGGACGGTGATTAGAGTAGTGAAGTTTCGCAGTATTTTTTCTCAAATTCCTTGCTATCCCTATGATGTCTGAGTTATCACTGATATACAGTGGGATGATCAAATGTCAGAACACATTAAAAAGTTAGTCTGTAAGTAACTGCATTTCTTCTTTATTAACTCTAACAGTCTCGACATTCCAATTTGAAGTTGGGACACGCAGAAATCACTTTTGTGCTTTCACAACACTAAAGATTTTTATGTCGAATGTTTCCTATTACGTTAAGTTAAAAGTACCTTTCCAATTATTACTGCAAAATTCCTTGTTTTGCGTAGTTTTGGTCAATACAAAGCTTAACAGCCAGACTCGCAACTCCTTTCAAAATAGTTGGATTAAACTGTGGAGTCGTGCGAACCTCCCTCAATGGGAAAGGTCAAATGCACTCCAACGAGAGTCATGTTATTTCGTGCATGAAACTTACTTACTCTGTTCCTTTATCGTATTAGTTACAAACGCATGTCTGGGATTTTCTTTGAAGGCCTAAGAACTCTGCTATCAAGTCAAAACGCCAACATTTCTTGAAAAAACGGAAGTCTTGATTTTTCATAGCTGAGCTCTTGGGCAAAAAGGCCTTCATAGATAATGCCAGACATGCTTTGCTAGTTACTGTAATATAAAAAACGGAGTTTGCAACTTATGTGAAACAAAATCATGTTTGCGGAAAATAACAATGACAATTTTTGAGAAAAATTTCAATCATCTGGGAATTATAATATTTTATGCACATAATAAGATTGTGGTCATCACGGATTTCAGAAGGGTGTAGTTTTATTGGTCTGTTATCACTCAATAAAAAAGTTATTTAAGAAATTTGATCCTTGGCAACAGCGATAACTAAAAGATTCCGTCAGCCTAAAGTATCCAAATCACTAGTCTTACCTACTGTAGATTACAAAAGCCCCTTACAAACCACATCACAGTAAGTGCCAAATGTATTTAGACAAAATGACCCAAACTTCCCCATCACGGTGGTAGGCAGACGCCAAATTTTGTCAGAGCGATTTTCCATTATGATCCAGAATGACGGGGAATTAACAGGAAAGTTTGTACGGTGACAGCAAGCCATTCTGTAATAATTTTGCTCCCGTAATAGCTATTTCCAGTCATTTTGTTGTTGACAGCGTCATGACTGGGAAACAGAAATTTGTCTGATCACTTTTGTCTTGTACTGTACGTAGCTCTCAGTGTGATCACAAAGGAACTTTCACACTGAGGTACTTCTCAAGTATGACTTTAAAAGCAGGAGAAAAATTGATTTCGAATCAGCTATTAGCATTGTACGATCTCAGTAAACTAGAACCCTATAGATAGTATTGCATTCGAGGCCCCACCCCATTTAATCTGGCTGTTGAGACAGGCTTGGAGGTTCGGCGGATAAGTTTGGTGTGGCAGGGACCAAAAGAAAAAACCGAGACCAGTGTTTGAGTGACAAGTGGTCAATAAAACACGGTTTTTCAACCTCTTCCAATAAGAACAATCACCGTGCAAAGAGCTTTAGGAGAAGCACACATTTTTTCATTTGCCAAACTAATGTAGAAACAGCTTGAGTTTGGTATAAGACCGGTAGCTGCATGAGACACTTAATATACCATGACTATCACTCACTCACTTTCCACTTAGACATGAGTGTTATTGGTAACAAAATTACACTAAGTATATACTATAAGTGCCTGACCTTTAGTAAGTTTTTGTCCATCCAACTGGTGTATCTGTGCTGACGGCCCTGACCCTAACATGGACACTCTGAACCACACCTTCGTACAACCAATCTGTCAAGGACTGACCCTGTGTCCTAACTATTGACTCAAGGCTTTATATGCTAAGTGGATGTGTCGTTAAGAAAGGTATGAACAGGACAGGTGTTCATACCACATTCTATGCATTGTGCTTCAGTTTGTTTTTTAATGTTTGCCCAAGGAGATGAGTTTGATTTCTTACTCATTCCTCTCATGGAGACTAAAACGATGACATTACCTATTTTTAATGTAAAATCTTACCAGCTAAATGTAAAACAATATTTTCTGTATTGTCTAATTATTACTTTATCATTGTTGAAATTATCGTCATACAACATTTTAAAACCTTGTCGAGATTCACGATGATGATAGAGAAAGGAAATTTTTGCAATGATTTTTGTCCGACACTAATTTCTGAATTTCAAGAACTGAAATTACAAGAGCAACCAATGATGTCCTAATTTTTGAATTTAGAAACCTTACCATTACTAATTTCTAAATTATGGTGCAAGCATTCTTAAGAAAAATGTGCTTGTCATAAATCAAAATTCACGTTCTAGGCTAATGGTAACTGTACAGTAAAATAATCTGCCTTATGTAAAAACAGTCGGTCTTTTACCATATTTTAAGTCAAACTAAATAAATGTATTACAAATTTCTAACAATCACAGAAGTAGCCACATGGTCGCAACATTATGCTATGAACTGAGCACACAACACTTCAACCAAATATTCCTTCACAATAGGGCCGCGCCGGATTACACATGAACACTCAAATCTCGCTGCATTTATCCACAATGCTGCAATATCCGTCCAGCACTTTTGTAACCTCGTTTTCGCACCATTGGAGTTCCACGTTCTCTTTGCTGTTGTGGTATTCAAGATCCTCTCGGCTACATTATTCTATTTGTCTTTGCAATGCCAACGAAGTGCTACCGCTGTGCTGTGCACTGCAACTTCAACAGGAAAAAGTTGCATAGACTTGATCAATATCCAAGGATGTGCGACTTTAACCTCTTTGCCTTCGCGACATCTAGCATCAATGTTATTACTCCCAGTCGACATCAATGAAAGACTTTGTCGGCTTTACTTTGAGTCGTACAGAGTCTTCTTCCTTGACGATACCTCTTCAATTCCAGTACTCTTAAACGATTGAAATCGCGAATATGTTCATAGCCACATACCAAACAGTTTCCAATGTGATTCATGAAAATGTGCGTGACATTCCCGAATGAGACCAATGAAAACAATGGGCTTTCTTGCCTCCGGGACGAAGTAGAGTTCTATCGCTGTGTAATCCAAGTCAGCCCTTAAAGGGACACTGTTGTTTTATGGCCTTGTCAGCACCAAGAACAGGACAGGGAAGCACAAGGAGATGGCTAGGGGAAGGGACCATTTTAGTTAGTTTTATTTTACACTACCTGATCGCTTACATCCATTTCCCATTGGAGAAGTCCGTAAGTACGACACATCTGGCTGCATATAATACGTTTTATCGGTTTACTGTCTTTTACTAGCTTTTTATAAACTGATTTGTTAAATAAATCATTGGAAATTAATCAAATACACAGGAGTAGGAAGCTACAACATACTGATTAAATGGGTCATATGCGTGACGTGTTTGTTCGAGTCTGTAACGGCCTTTCCCCACATAATGTCAACACTTCAGTGTTTCCGGTAGTGTCAGTTGGTGGATGTGTTTAAATTCGGTACTAAAGCTAGCGAAAAAGTTCGAGTTCACTTAGGTGTTTATGTCTATCCACCTCTAACGGATTGAACGTACTCTGTGGGGAAAGGTCTTTATAGATGCAATTCCCATGATTCGCGTCATTACCTAAAAAAATACTGAATTATTTACAACATATCACCTGCACCTAATGTTTTGTTCGACACCCTGAGTTTCACATTTCATGCACTGATGCAGATACACAAATCCAGATACAGTGCAATAAAAGATTTATCATGGTAAATCCATAAGACGAGCAACAGGCAGCCAGCACAGACTACTGATATGTGGGCAAGTGGAGAACGTATGATGTTCTAAGGACCCTAGAAAAATGTCCAAATTTGGCTAACTTTGTAACATCACATCTCCTTGCCAAGAATTGTACAATAACATTTGGTTAACCTCAAAATCCAACTGCTACCTGGCGGTTTGGCAATTGGCCCAATTATGTTGCACACCCAGCAGAATTGATGAAGAACATTAAAGAAATGTTTTAGATTGTAAAAGTCACATACCTTGTCGAATTCTCAAAATTCAAAAACCTACGAACTATTCAAATACGCTATTTACAACCTTCAAATCGAAAATTTAAAAATACTACTGTCACCCCCAATGTGTTGATGATGATCTGATTATCCAGAGAATGATAACGCCAGCAGCCTGAGGCGATTTAATTAACCACAACAGCGTGGTTTCTTTGATATGGAGGGGAAAATTCTGTGGTGCGCAAACCAGCAGTCCAGTTGCCCATTATCTCCACGTGTTTGGGTGGCAACGTACAATTCTTTTCATGTCAGAAATGGTCGACCATATTGATATGAAACTTTCAGATACCGATGTTTTACGCATTATTCTCTAAAATTAATCAATGCTAGACATTGTTTATAAAATTTCCCGCATTTAGTAGATGAGATGTTATCAAAAGAGGACTTTAACGAGTTTCATGAAAAAGGCCAATGTTGCATGAAACGAAAACGGAATAATATTCTAGAAAACTATAATATAGTGTTTTTTGCAATCTCATCATGAACTTTCATCTCAAATAAAATTTTGATTATGTTAATGATACTGTTCTTTTGCTACCAATATACCTTTCTGTTGATGTTAATTTATAATAAAAACAGTTACGAGACCCAAATTAAAGGCAGATTTTGTAACAAGAAAAAAATTAGATTCTACAGGCTTATACTTTCAGAAAATTATACTTTTACTGAGCTAAAGTCTATAACTTTGTAGATATTAATGGATAAAAACGCAGACTTGCTGACATTTTCCTTCAAGAGCTCTAAAAATTGCTTTATAATTACTATAACATTTGAAACCAAATACAAGTGAAAAATGTTTTAAGCGGCAAAATAGAGAATATTCACGGCCTTTCATTCTCTGCCTATAATCTAGGAACATCTGAAGCAGGCCAAGGTCAGTTGATGTGTTTGAAACCTTGCATTTCAAACAAGATTACAAATATGTACTTATCATTAACACAATTTAAGTGCTGCATGTAAATAGTCATTAAGTATTAATATACAATCTATTCTAGGTTAATTAAACGGGCAGTGAAGGTTTTTTAAGTGCAAAACAGTTTGGCAAACATTTGTTAGTCATCACTTTTGTTTTCGCATTTCAATGAATACCAGTAATAACTGAACACAGCCACCACAGGGCGAGACTTCTTGTCCACGAGAACTGACAAACATGTTGTGGTGGAAATCGGTGACATTTCACGAGTCCACCCAAAAATTGTTTGAAAAAGGGTCAATTTATGAGAAGAAGATGCAAAAGAAGCCACAAAAGCAGAAATGGTCACTTGGGATAGCTTTTGATGGTCCACATTACAAGATAATGACACATTTTTGCTGCTGACACTACCAAATTCAATTACATTTTAATGGAAATAAGCAGACTGGATCTAAGCAAGATAATGTTCAGACTAGGTTTGGCTATGAAAGAAAATGGGTAATAACAGGGAAATTAACATTTTAAATTGAACACAAGTATACACTTTTTGAAAGAAGAAAACCTGTAGAATCTTATTTTTGATTTTTTACCAAACTGCCATTGACTGTGTCAGGTGACCATGTCTTTTTTAGTAACATTTGCAGAAAAGATACACCGACAGTAAAACAACAGAACCAATAACATGACCAAATTTCGTTTGATATAAATGTTCAAGATATAATTTCACAGCTTTGTAAATAATCATTTCATTTCCGTTTTTCGTTAATTTTGAGGTTTTTCATAGAAATCATTAATTTAAAGTTCTATAACTTTTTGATAGTGGAAAATTTTAAAAACAATGTTTATTGCTAACGGTCAGTTTTAGAAAACAGTGCATAAGGCATAGCATCTGAAAGTTTCATCTAAAGCAATCATCACTTTATGAGAATACGACGTTCCATTAATTTCCTAGCCAAATTTCGACATTCTTCTAGGCTGTTATAGGGCATAACCTTGGTTCCATTTTCCACTTGGCCACCTTTGACATCCTTTAGTGAAAAGTCAGATCATTATTTCTTCAGGACATAGCAGGCACAAGTGGCAAAGTTAAATGTTAACTGGTAATTATTTAATATGTCAGACGCCTCTTGACCCACTGTGTAGCACTTGATGGATGTTTTATTGCAGCCAGCCTGTTGTCTGTCTGGCTAGAGACACTAAAGACATTACATTTACTATATATCCATTATACTTTGATGGTGAACAGGACTATTCCTAACATCACTCAATGGATGCAAAAAACAATCTCTAAGCATTTTGAAAAGCAATATAATGAATAATGTCAAACTCAAAAGTGTTACTGCGTTTGCACTCGTGCGACATCAAAGACGATACTTTGTGCTTAACACCTACCAGCTTTCACTAAAGAAAGAAAACAAAGTGAATACTGTTTTTGATAACAAATTATGCCTCATTAAACTTGCAAAAGCTTGAGTCATGAAGTGTCATGCACAAAAGTGAATTTTGTCGTTCGCTAAAAATCTCAGGCATTTTTAGTGCAGCTCGATTGATTTGATTCTCATGATGGTTTCCGATTTCATAGAATGTCGATAAAAATGCATTTTTATGGTTTATGGTTCACTTCCGCCAGCTGCATCCCCCAACAAAACACCGGCTAAGTTGACATGGACTAGTAGTGGTGATTTTTTAAACTGTTTGGCTTCTGAATTGAATTTCGTAAAAAGTTATGATATCATTGTCATCGGTAGAAATACAATACAAATTAGCCAAAAGAGATGAATGAAGTTTCCGTTCTCCGGTACAGGACGATGCGTGGCTTTAGTTAAACTCTTTAAGCTGTGATAGATAATTGGCCTGATGGCCTTGATGCCAACAAAATAGCACAAAGGCTTAACAATGGACTAGATTGATACCCGGACTAGCCTCATTCTACTGTTTGTGGCACTGAAAATCAAACTGGAGGTTTTTGTAACGAAGACACACAGAATACAAAATAGCGCCCTTTTCATAATGGTGCACTACACTAATCTAGAGTAATGAGAGCGTGAAAGAGTTCTGCTTGATCCTGACTCAGATTCAGCGGAAAGAAATTCAAGACGGTTGGTAGTCATACTATTTTGTGCGATCAACACCACCAACTAAATGCAATGAACACACACACACACACGCTTCCATCAGTTAGACTCGAAATTATAGCGTTTTATCAGTCGCAGACACTGACTCTGCATTCTGCCAATTCTTCTTCATAGTTGGTATGGTACAGAATGTTTAGTCCATATTCCAGATGATACCACTTCTCAGAGACCTGATATCAATCTTTCTTTTGTTAATCACTTAGTCTTTTGTCCGTCCGATGTCAAAACGCAAATGCCAATTAGCTACCACGATGAATGAATGCATTCATGTATATGTCAACACGTATCGACTCAAAACTGTTGTGAACAAATGAAAACCCATCGCAGCGTTTTGGTCAACTTCTATTGTATTTCTTCCGCGAAAGAAGGATTACGCACAAACTTTTCATGAGAATTCAATTTCAAAAGCCACAAACACGGTAAAAAATTTAGTTTCTGTCCTTGGCATTTCAATTTCTTTCAGCCAGTGTTTTATTGCTGTGAAAACAACCGTAATGCGATAATTTTCCAGTACAATAAAACAGGAGCGTAGATCAACTTTCGTGACATCAAGGGTAGACGGCAACTCCAGTTTTCTTGGTTGATGTAGAGAAACATTGTTCAACAACAAGATAACACTGATCAGGCTGGTTTCCTCATGTATTTCACGAGATTTGCTTTTTTCCGTGAGTCATTAATAGTACACTCCAACATACAGTAGTGGATTATACGAGGTGTTTAAACACTGTTTAAACCAGTAGATTAAAGGCCCTGTTTGAGATCTGCAGGTGGCGCTGAATGCCTGTCCAAACAACCCTGATCGCTGTCCGAAGGGAAAAGCGATTTCAATATGGCGTGGCTATTTTGAAGATCAGCTAGTAAAAACTTGATCTTTATCAAAGTGACCTTCCAACGAAAATTAAACCCAAGACGTGGTCCAAGCACGTCATGTTGTTTAAAAATCTTAACTGCAAGTCCTGTCCACAGTACAAGTTTCCTAGAACAAAACTTGCTAAGTACAAATTGCCACCCCTTCAGCTCAGCTTCACACTACACCTTTTTCATCACGTGTCAAATACGGCTCAAAAAGAATAATATACACCAAATATATAACATCTGCATTACAAAGCAAGCATGCAGCTACTTCTGTCTTGTATGCAGCTGTACATCCACACTCAATAATTTGGGGCAAGTTGTCAAATGTGTCAAGTTGCCCCAATGCAAATCGGGTCCACACTACCATTAAACCTAGTGACAACTTGTTCCAAGAGTAACTTGTTCTTAGGAAACTCGATAGTGTGGATGGCAATTCAGGGTTCAAACAGGGTTGAAGCTCATTGGACGTAAAATGCTATACCACCAGACAATTATTCAGAGATGGCTGTGTTTCTAATTTCCTGTCTTAACAGATCTATAACTCAATTATGAAATCAACAGAATGAAATCACCAGTATATTTTTATCAGCTCAAGGTTTCATGCTTAGTATAACGTCAACTCGCCACGTGCGATTTGGCAAAATTCCCTGAAGACCAAGTGGGAAATGAGCACCCTAAAAAAGAAAACCCCGGTTTAGCAGGGCGATAGTCTTGCAGGCCTTCACAAACCATGGTCGCATTTAAGAAATGAGTGGGTTTGACATGACGCATAGGCGCCAATAAGGGAAAACGGGACAACTGAATTGAAAAAAAGACATACGGAACTATGCTACAGCGCAATGGTTAAACATCTGCCTCGACACCCAAAAATGCCCCCGTGGGATATTTTTTGGATTATTTGAAAAGGGAAAATGGAGATATATAGTGTGCACAATGACGACCGATTTCCCATTCAGCTCTTACTTAATAAGAAGAAAGCAGACAATCAGAATACAATTTTTTGCACACATCACTATCAGCAAGGCCCTGCCATTTGTTTCTGAGCAATTGCAACTCCAGTCTGTTAACTTCCTGTTATAGTTTGAGCATGTGCTCGGATGCACATTGAGAGTGGCAGATATGGGATGATTTCACAAAATTAACAGCACAATGCAAACCAAAGGTACAGTAGTTTGGATATTTTTTATTCATTTTAAAAGTGTGGAACTTGGAAGTCATGACACAAATTTTGAAGTGAGTTAGAAATTAATTCTTATTTGTGTAACTGGTTACAGCTTCCAAAAATCTGGTGACTTTGTGCTGGATTTTTACCAAGTTGCCAAGCAAAATCTGTGGTAACCACAATGTACCCTGCACAGAATACCAGCTTTAAAACAAAAGCATCGAAAAGCACTCGGGTGCCCATGATGGCACCACATACAGTGCGTTTCTATTGCTATTATAAAAATGGACACAAAATGGCACATAATACGTCAAACCCGTGCGAAAATGGGAAGGCACCATTCTAGTCTTCTTAATAGAAACCTATCCACCAGATTTCAGTGAAAAATTTTCAAAGAACTCTGAAAACACAGCAGAAAATTTAAAAACATAAAATTACCAGGATTTCGGTGGATGGCAATAGTTGGATCCATCCAAAAGAAGTTTTCATCTGTTGTCACATTCATACTGGAATAATCAAACAGATTTCATAAAGAAGTTCAAGACATTGTAGGCAATACAATTGTGAGTACAAAATTGCCACTAGGGGGCACCACAGTAGTCAGACCTGTTCGAAAATCAACAACAGACAGCGAGACACTACAAAAACTGGAGATTAAACTGGAAAATGAAAGTCAAGAGGTCACAAACATTTTTAAGTCTGGTCTGCCCGCCACCTTTTGGCCACATCACATGACCTAATGAACACAAGTCCGAAAAGATTTCTGGGCCTCTAACCCAGGACCTTCTGCTGACCCTTAAGAGGAGTTCAACAAGACTTAAAGATTTTTAATATACAAGTTTCACTAAAAGTACTCACCACCAGATACATTAGTTATATTTTAACACTTATTACCAGCCTCATGTGATTATGACAAAATGTCACCAACTAAGGACACAATATGGTGGTCAAGTAAAATTGTCTATTTTCATTTCTTTCATAAATGATAATGAAATGTCAAGTAAACGGTTTTCATTTCTAGGCTCTATACCGCCAGACAATAGTTTCACAAATTACGGGATTGAAATGGCAACTGCTTTTCTGAGAAATTTGTATTATCTTACCATATGCACAGAATTATAGTGAAACAACACAGTGGACGAAACTGTGTTATTTACGAGATCTGTTGAACTGGACAAACAAAATGAACAACTGAACTTGGTCTGTAAATCTTGTTGGCCGATAGGGTTGTCCAGTTTACACAGCGATACAACTCTCCTTTGACCAGGAGGTAAGAAACCGCGCTATTTTCAGTAGCCTCATTTTGGTATGTCAAGCACATTTTCAAAAGTCATGTTGGAAGCCATTGAGGTAATTGTGGTCGTGGAAATATTCCAAATTTCAACCGTGTTTAAAAGTACTGGAATTGAAAAGGTAAAATGACAAAAGACAGTTAAAATATGCCCAAGGTGATAACTATTTTTTTTCAGAGAACATGAAAACGCAAAAACATTGGCTTTCCACTTATAAATTAATTAAAATGGGTAATAAACTATAGCAACAGCCATTAGCACAAATCCATAACAATTAGGTTGCTTAATTACTTAAACTGCATCATTGTAAGTGAACTGACTTCATATTCTTAGCAAGTCTACACATCTTGGAATGTTAGTTTACCATTATCCCAGACACACCAAAAATCTTGGAAACAAATTTTCCAATGAAAACAAATAGTAATTAACAGCAAAAATTTTTAAAATATCACAGCTTATGTCTATAAAGCACCAAATGTGCACGAGCTGTCTTATAAAATCTTATATTTTCCTCTCCATCTTACCAAGATAAATATCATTTCATCTATTACAAAAGTACATATATTTATTTTTACGATTGAAAATTTTGTTCCACTAGGCTATCAAAATAAATGTCCTTTATTTTACTACCTTACAGTCACCTTTTCTTTGACAAGGTTCATTTTTTGGAAAATACAACAAACATACACAACTCTGACCAATATGCCAAGAACCAAACTCAAGTCAACCTCACCAATTTTGGACAATAATAATACTAATAGTAGTAAATTCTTAAAATTGACCCATCCTGATTTTCCCATGGCTTCTACCATTGTTTTGATAGTCCAAATTTTCTCAAAAGATCCACCTGACATGGGATAGAACTTGGAAAATGATAAAAGCATGAAACAGCGGTGATATTTATTTTTTGCGAAAAATGAAGAAATAAAATTTCCCTTGTCTGCCACATTGAGTCAGTTGGTGAGATTGTACTACAAAGACAACTCCTTCTCTAAGTGTACGCATGTCAAGTCATGTAGTCCCATGAGCAATGCTT
Organism: Phoronis australis; assembly: GCA_002633005.1. Taxonomy (NCBI): domain Eukaryota; kingdom Metazoa; phylum Phoronida; family Phoronidae; genus Phoronis; species Phoronis australis. Next base: position 87,930 of record NMRA01000175.1, on the reverse strand, counting down.
TTTCTAGGCTAATTCATCGCAGGATCTTTATTCACCAAAATATGTCCCAAGAGGCACCAATAATGAACAACTCAGTTTATCAAATCACAGTTAAAACAGTTGTAAAAAACTGCCCAAGGTCAACGCCCTTCAGAACTGGAATGTTGATAACAAAATTCCAGCATATTTTAAACAAACTCTGGTCATGATCAATCACAGTTTGAATGGAATGACTGATTATCGTTTGGGGAGGTCGAAACCTAGTGGTTGAAGAACTATTGAGAGATCACTGAAACATTGTATAACAGCAGCGACAACTCATATCCATCACCGAAATCCAATTTTTAATTAAATTGCAGAATCATTATCAACATGGTAATTTTGTGGAGTGCTTTGAATTCAAAATGCTGCAGACATAAATGCTAGTAGCATAATGTTGTACTTATTTGTCAGATGTATACCATACAGACAAACAGGCAACACGTAATTTGGATTAAAAACTTTAGTTATCAATAGCATTTTGACAAGCATAGCAAAGATGATGTTTACAATATGCTGAGTATGGAAATGAAAAGCATATGACGAAACACCTTTTCTACAAATAATAGGTTTGTTTTCTATACAAACATTTCAGCTATACGGACAACACTGTTCTATTCTACTCTAGATGAACAGGTGTGAACTTTAATAAATGCAGGTAAAGCGACCAACGAGTTTTCATTAGCCACGTAGCCGCTTGCTAGATGGCAGAAAAAGAAAAGAAAATGAATTATTCAATGATGTTCAGCCCTGAATTGTGTTACACAAAAAACATTCAAGCATGTATATCGTTCGCTTTCTTGGTGCAACGTCTGTCCCAGTTTATCAAATCCAAGACATTTTTTATTGATGGCAAACAACCAAGATGTAGAAAAATAGGTTCTGTTTTCGACTACTTCAGTGTTCTACATTTTGTCTTTATCACGCCTGTGTTACAGTACACATCAAAGATAATTAAGCGAAATTCAGTTTCTCTGTCACGAATGGTAAATGACTCAGGTCACTTCAACTATTCTGGGAAATTGAATTCTGCTGACGCTCAGTCGTCATGATGTCGTATTGCACTAATGCTCAGTTGTCATAGCAGGGAAGCCCTTCGTTTTGACTGACTTTTTTGCCCTGTACTATAACTGCTTTGTAGATGGTGTCAACCATTGATCTGGCCGCAATTAGATACAGTCTAACATTAAAATGGCATCAATCATCGAACAACAGGCTATTAATAGAACAAGAGGTTGGCTGAGCAGCAGCTTGACCATGTGTCCTGCAACTCATCAAAACAGCAAATGGAAATAACGCTTTTATAATGAATAACATTGTTCAATCGAATTGCTTTGTGTTAATAAAAATCACACTTTTAACAAAACTGTCATCTATGCAAAATCAATTAAGAGAGTCCAAACCTAATTTCAAAATATATTTCCAAACCACAACAAAATTCAATCCTAAACTTTCAAACATTTTCAAATTGAAATAAAATAATCCTCAGTCCCCTGTCAATCTTTGAAAGAAAGGACCAGTTTCGAAAGTTCCTGCTCAATTTCTGCTAAATGGACCAGTTATGAGCCTAATAGCTAATACACTCATGTGAGGACAGACTGAACACACAAATACACGTTATGGTGAAATCTCAAATATTTCAGACAAAAATAACTGACAAAATTGAATGTTTTCTTACGTTCAAAGCCTTCGTACACTGTTTTGGGTCCATAAGTTTTCAAAAATTTGTGTCCTGGTAGATATATCATACAATCTTGAACATGGTAAAACATTAATTTTGCACCATATATATAAATATATATCTTATATGAAAAAATAAGAAAAAGAATTTCACCTGTCAGCCATATTGTGTGCAAAGTGGGTGAAAATTTACTGTAATCCACTTCGTAACAGGATCTGCCTCAGAATACCCAACAGTGCTCTCTGTTACTTGAATGGACACTTCCAGGTAATGGAGTTCTCCCAAGTGCCCATTAAGTAATAAATAGACTGCAGTGTCACATATTAAAAATACATTTTGGTAAACTGCTTTGTGGCATGATGAGAAAATGATTTACCTGAATAATGCTTTTAACTCCTTGGGGGAGTAGTAATTGTAAAATAGCCTGGTAACAGAACTAGCTTTGCGTGAAATCACTAAAAATGGGGATTAGAATTGGCCTATCCCTTTGCCTATCAAGCAAATCATGCAATGAAAATTTTCAACATTCAACAAAAACACTTACAGCTCAATCACTTAAGAGAGATAAGCATCAAACCAAGAGCAAGAGAGAAATGCCATCTGTATCCATCCATCCATCCATCACCCACTGTAGTTTGTACAAAAGTGCTGGCTGTGGTGTAAAGAACAACACAGCAAAACAGTTCCACTTCACTGAACAACAATGGGGGCACCTGGTGGGGAAAATAGAAACCATAGAATCTGTACTATAATGACAGGCTAATATGGGCATTTATTTGAACATAATGTTTCTAAGTTCTTATAGATCAATGTTTGAATAACTAAATTCACAGACACCAATATTTGAAGGTAACTTTCATTATGGTAATAAGTCGAGATCACCAACTGTTTGCATCACTCAAATCCACAAGGCCTGGCGTTCTTTGGAACAAATTGGGATCAGGTATATGCCTCCATGAAGTAAAAATTGGACCCCTTTCAAGATTTATGACAGGCAAAAAAGCAATCCATATCAATACCTGATATACATTCGGCAAACAACTATTTAGCGCTGCAAAAGCACAAAGGCATCTTTCGCTGGGATCTTCAGCTATTTCTGGTGCGCAAGACGTGCCGAGGTTACAGGGATGAAATGCAATTTCTTTCATTCACCAGCATCATGAAACATTTGTGTGAATATTTTGAATGAAATAAAGAATTTATAAAAATGACCAGAAATAGGGAACTACATTCAATCCGTAACAGAATGCAGAACGCTATTCATTTACCACCTTGTCACCATATAGCAAAAAAGCGTATTTCATCATGTCACAGCTGTATTGAAAAATGGCTAAAAGAGCATCCAGTTTCAATACCTGACAGAAAAAAGGTAGAACGACGCAGTGCAGTGCCTGTTGAGAACATGTAACAAGGCACTGGGAAAGGTCTCGAGAAGGTGAGAAAACAACTCCAGCTAAATAATGTTTTTGTAAATAATCATACCCATAGCCATACCTGGATAAAAAGGCTGCCCATAGCAAAATTATCTTTAAAAAAATACTCTCCAAATGAATTAGTGAACAATACACCAATTTCAATATCATAATCGGCAAGACCCGGCCCATGTCCATCATTGAAAACTTTTCCCAATTCACCAACACATGTACACACAAGTGGAAAAACTACCTTCCACCCGATCGGTCATCAGGTGCATAAAATTAGAAACACTAATTTCGAGTACTAAAAAACCCAACTGGTTCTACACCACTTAAGTATTTATAGACAGAATATTCTATGCAGCTGTAAGACTGTGGCCACCTATTGGTTCAAGCAAACTTATAGTTCCATGGTCTCATTGGGGCACTGTAACTACGCATTTTGAAAGGTCATGTTGTTGTTATATTGCAGTGGTCACACATCACTTCCATTCTGACTGATTGACAGCAAACGTTCTGTTACCTACACCGAGTTGTATAAACTCTTGGCATGTTTTTAATGTCAATAACGATTCCAGCAAATTCGCTCTTTTATTTTTATGTTTGCACTATTCAAACAGAAAAAAGTTGCAGACTAGGAGGTAGATTAACATCATCTGAGGGTTGTCTGTATGGCTGTTTAGAAAATCCCATGAAACAAAGCAATTTCAACCTAGCGACATGCAATAATGACTGTCAAGTTTTAATTTCATTGATATATCTTGTATAAAAAGTATTTCAAAGCAGAATTGTTCGTGTTTAAGTCGATTCATCCAACTAGTCATTAAAGCATTACATATATTAATGCCCTGTGTGGCATACTGTTTCTACATCAAAGTGATATTTTTAGACACTCGATATGTCACAATAATCACTGTCTGGAAGTATATGTCACAAGGTGTATAAAAACAACACCTATGCATTCTTTGCCAGACGCTGCGTTTTTGCATAATTCAATACAACCAAGCTTAAAAGATATTGACTTCATGGGTGCGTCACTGCACTATTTTTGTTGTTGAAAGAAGTAAAACTGAAGAAATGACAATCGTCAATTGTTTCTAGCTAATCAGAATAAAAATCCACAATTTGACTTTTCCAAGTATGCAACATTCTGTGCAAGTAAAATTTATAATTTCTGAACTTTTTTAGGTCCCAAGAAATTGAAACGCACACAAGGAACTTTGGATGGTAGGTCTGCAGCAACCCACAAAAGAATTTGGAAGTGAACTTCATTCGAATACACTGCAATTTCAATTTTCAAAGGATACACAGCAGAAATTGTGAGGTAACAGATTTAAACCCTTAATGGAAAACACTACAAGACGTATCATTGATAACACCTATAGGATCCGTTTTAGAGCAAAATCACATTGTTAAGGGTCAATTTGCCTGCACGGCCTGAAATCTGTGGATCAATGTAGAGAGGCTACCGTACGCTACTTTTAGCTTATAGAACCATGCACCACCACAAATTTTGTATTGCAAATGGCACGTAACTACCAATTTAAGGCACATCAACAGGCAGGCCACGTAAGTCACCAACTTGATTTGGACAAACAAAGAAAAAATGAAGGTAAATTAAAAAATGCTACTTAAGAAAAAAAATTGAGCAAAACTATGATAACAGCCTCCAAACAGCAATTTAGTCCAAATACTCGTAACAGCCAAGCTGCAAAACAAAAACGAGTCCTGTACACATATAGCAAAAGTACACAATGCAGTACACACCATCACAGTCACATTGTATTTTTTAAAAGATAAATAAACTATAATAATAAATAAAATAGCTCTTCTCATTTTTCAACGTCTTTAAGGTTGTGGATGGCCACAGTTTTCTCAAAATATTCCGTGATATGGTATGTAGTTGAAAATGACAGTTTTTTTGGCACAACGTGTCTTTTATGAAAATGTGAGAAAATAAATTTCGCTTGTCCTCCACCTTGTGTCCTAAACTGGGGAGACTTAAGCAGAGATGAAATTCAACATTCGAAACAAACAACAGCTATTTAGTGTCATTCCTCATGTCAAGTACACAGGCCACGTTGTTTGTGCAGTACATTAATTCGGTCACAGACGTACAAGTTGGTGACTTCATTGTCTTCTAGAAGACAAAATGATTACTATGCCGCGCACGCAAATGACTTTAACATACACGATAAATTCAATCAAAATGACAGCAAATTGACCTAAATGCCAGGACAGATGAAGTGCTTGTTAATATAAAAAGGTGCCGGAAGAATGGATCTGGAGCAGCGAAGCCATCTACAAAAGGCATCATCGTGGATCACAAAAACGCATTTGAGCCCATCAATTCCCAGGGGGATGTATGGATGCAATATGCAAACTAAATAAGATTACAATGGCTGTCAAGCAAATGTCATTTATCATCATTTACCTACATCACAGCCAAAGTTGTCAACATTTCAAAATGAAAAAGTGGGACAACGGAGGAGTTGCCGCAAGGATGTTAAGAATGTCCAGGTAACACCAAGAAAAAGCATGGCAGCGGCATTTTTTCTTTCTTCAGTCATGCCTGTGAAATGGAAAATCACAAAACATCATTCACACAGTGCTTTTGGTAGTGGGTAAATCTTCAACAAAACATTTTGCAGGCAGAGCAACAAAAATAACGTACCTTACTGTGCTTTACAAGTGAATGAATCCCTTGAAGACCGTGTATGTGGTATGGTAGTTCTGGAATGGAATGCATTGAAAGAAGACTTATGAAATCATGCAATGTCCTAACTCAAAGGTATCAGTGGCCTGCATGGCAACAAGAGCAGCTAATTACCAGGTGGAATACAAATCCAGGTATTACCAGGTGNATATCTTGTATAAAAAGTATTTCAAAGCAGAATTGTTCGTGTTTAAGTCGATTCATCCAACTAGTCATTAAAGCATTACATATATTAATGCCCTGTGTGGCATACTGTTTCTACATCAAAGTGATATTTTTAGACACTCGATATGTCACAATAATCACTGTCTGGAAGTATATGTCACAAGGTGTATAAAAACAACACCTATGCATTCTTTGCCAGACGCTGCGTTTTTGCATAATTCAATACAACCAAGCTTAAAAGATATTGACTTCATGGGTGCGTCACTGCACTATTTTTGTTGTTGAAAGAAGTAAAACTGAAGAAATGACAATCGTCAATTGTTTCTAGCTAATCAGAATAAAAATCCACAATTTGACTTTTCCAAGTATGCAACATTCTGTGCAAGTAAAATTTATAATTTCTGAACTTTTTTAGGTCCCAAGAAATTGAAACGCACACAAGGAACTTTGGATGGTAGGTCTGCAGCAACCCACAAAAGAATTTGGAAGTGAACTTCATTCGAATACACTGCAATTTCAATTTTCAAAGGATACACAGCAGAAATTGTGAGGTAGCAGATTTAAACCCTTAATGGAAAACACTACAAGACGTATCATTGATAACACTTATAGGATCCGTTTTAGAGCAAAATCACATTGTTAAGGGTCAATTTGCCTGCACGGCCTGAAATCTGTGGATCAATGTAGAGAGGCTACCGTATGCTACTCTTGGCTTATAGAACCATGCACCACCACAAATGTTGTATTGCAAATGGCATGCAACTACCAATTAGGCACATCAACGGGCAGGCCAGGTACGTCACCGACTTGATTTGGACAAACATAGAAAAAATGAAGGTAAATTAAAAAACACTACTTATGAAAAAAATTGAGTAAAACTATGATAACAGCCTCCAAACAGCAATTTAGTCTAAATACTCTTAACAGCCAATCTGCAAAACAAAAACAAGTCCTGTACACATATAGCAAAAGTACACAATGCAGTACACACCATCATAGTCACATAAAATTATATTTTTTAAAAGACAAATAAACTATAATAATAAACAAAATAGCTCTTCTCATTTTTCAATGTCTTTAAGGTTGTGGATGGCCACAGTTTTCTCAAAATATCCTATATGGTATGTAGTTGAACATGCACAATGTGTCTTTTATGAAAATGTGAGAAAATAAGTTTCGCTTGTCCTCCACCTTGTGTCCTAAATTAGCGAGACTTTAGCAAAGATGAAATTCAACATTCGAAACAAACAACAGCTATTTAGTGTCATTCCTCATGTCAAGTACACAGGCTACGTTGTTTGTGCAGTACATTAATTCGGTCACAGATGTACAAGCTGGTGACTTCATTGTCTTCTAGAAGACAAAATGATTACTATGCTGCGCACGCAAATGACTTTAACATACACGATAAATTCAATCAAAATGACAGCAAATTGACCTAAATGCCAGGACAGATGAAGTGCTTGTTAATATAAAAAGGTGCCGGAAGAATGGATCTGGAGCAGCGAAGCCATCTACAAAAGCCATCATCGTGGATCACAAAAACGCATTTGAGCCCATCAATTCCCAGGGGGATGTATGGATGCAATATGCAAACTAAATAAGATTACAATGGCTGTCGAGCAAATGTCATTTATCATCATTTACCTACATCACAACCATAGTTGTCAACATTTCAAATGAAAAAGTGGGACAACGGAGGATGATGCCGCAAGGATGTTAAGAATGTCCAGGTAACACCAAGAAAAAGCATGGCAGCGGCATTTTTTCTTTCTTCAGTCATGCCTATGAAATGGAAGATCACAAAACATCGTTCACACAGGGCTTTTGGTAGTGGGTAAATCTCCAACAAAACATCGTTCACACAGTGCTTTTGGTAGTGGGTAAATCTCCAACGAAACATTTTGCAGGCAGAGCAACAAAAATAACTTACCTTACTGTGCTTTACAAGTGAATGAATCCCTTGAAGACCGTGTATATGGTATGGTAGTTCTGGAATGGAATGCATTGAAAGAAGACTTATGAAATCATGCAATGTCCTAACTCAAAGGTATCAGTGGCCTGCATAGCAACAAGAGCAGCTAATTACCAGGTGGAATACAAATCCAGGTATTACCAGGTGTTATCAAGGTAATCTTTCTACCCCACCTGGACCATTAAGTCAATACCATGTTCCTAACGAACACTGGTTTTAAAACCTGTTAATAAATTCTATTTTTATTATGATGATCTTTTAATAACCAGAAAGGTTTTGACTTTGTAGGCCAAGTTTTTTATCGAATGAAGTTTTTATCGCATCGATTTATAATACCTGTGACCCAAGGAACCTGGGATTAACTGATAAGACAGGTCTACAGCCCAATTTAGATAGCTTTGTGGTAGCGGAAGCCCACAACAAATATTTGCTCAACACCAAACACGTATCTGGATTCTGTTACAGATGTGCTTATAAAAATAAAAATGCACAATTTTCATAAAGTTATTGATTTTCCTTCTTTCCATCAAAAGCCACCAGTAAAATAACAAACTGGCTATACGCACGAGACGAAAGAACCATTAAACCTATTAAACATGGTCACTTTGTCTGCATGTGGACATCGGAAAAACACAAGGAACACCTACCTCAATAATTAGTCCTCTGAAATTATCATCGGCGGCGACACTGAGAAAGAGAACACGGAAACCAGTAAATGTAAAGTAGTTGAAGCACCGCCAAGAAATAACATTCCAAAGCCAACTTCCACTTGAATGAGAAAGCTGCCTGGTTAAAATTTTCCTGGGGGGCAACTCAGTCGAAGTGATCAAGTGAAGTGCTTCTTAGACCTGAATGAGAAGGAACCGAAACTGACTAGCCAACAACAGAGCTAAACCTTTTTAAACCACTAGTAAAAATACATTTTAATGTTGGGAAAGGAACAAAAAATACATTTTTCAGTGCTAACACTCGAAAACTGCAATTACCTGAAAATGACGAAAAGCTGTTTTCAAAGAAAAATTAACCTTCTCTAATGTAGAAAACAAATGCTTGCATTCTGCCGGAATGAACTAGTGACTTCAAAAAATCATCCGAAATGTATAGAATTTTTATTATTTTAAATGCATTATGGAGTAGCCCCACCAGTTAGAACCACAGCAATACAAATATCAAAAGGCAAATTAGACCACAATGTCAGCTAATCTAAACCAACTAGAGGTATTACTATTTACATGGTACAATGAATAAGAAAAACATCAAGTATTTGTTAAACGATTTGTTTGCAGGTCTTTCAGCATTATATTTACTCAACAAACACAATCTCTAACAGATCTTTGGAGGCCAGCAGTGATTTCCAGTTGTTCACCTATCTGATTGGTGAAGTCTTTTGAAAAATTCCAGCTCACATGGCCAGGGTAAATATAGGACAATGACATCTAGTGGCAAGCAGATCCAGTTTGCTGATAATGTCATCAAAAGTGAGGGAACTTCAAAAGAAAAGAGGTCAGAGCTACATGTGTGAAATAACTATTACACACAATGGACAACACTGTGTAGTGTTAAAGAACTTATAACCAGTATAAAACAACTACTGGTAAAGGACCCATGACTCGTATTGAACAACAAGAATGGTCGAAGTACAGTAATTCTTCACTGAATTTATTAAAACTACAATTGCCAATGTTTTTATAGTAAAATATCACCAATGTGGGACAGAAAATGGCAAACTTTAGTGAAATCTTACTTCCATTTTTTCATGAAAAACAAGGAGCACCAAATTGCTCTACTTATTCAAACGTTCTATGGTATAATTATCAGATCATTGTTTTGAGAAATTGTCACAGTATTCAAAACAATGTTCAAAGCCTTTGAAAAAAGATCAATGGTGAGATTTTACCGTAAAAACACGGTAGCATATACTGTTTTACAAAGGCGATTAGCTGCAAAGTACAAACTTGGCCAAAACGATGTGGAATTTCTCCAGGGTCATTTTTGTTCGGAAGTTTGACCCACTAAAATCCACTTTACAGCCACTTAGTGCGGCGCTGAAGAAGATTCACCATAAATCTAAACAAAGGGGCAATGAACCTGTGCCGTCTCTCAAAATCCAACTTTTGATTGAAGCTAGTTATTGTTCTCACCAGATACATAAATCCACAAAAAATAAAACAAGCAACAAAAGTGATCAGTTTCCAAAATCAACAAAATTAATATGACCACCATAGTGTAGAACTCTAGTGCATGGACGAAATGGAGCCGTGGGGGGGGGGGAGTTTCGAACTAGGTAAATCTTGTCAACCCCCCAGTGTATGCCAAGAAATGTATGACACTTGGCTTACATGAAAATCCAATTGCTGCTTGGTGATTTGGTAATTGGCCCAACTATGTTACACACCCAGCAGAATTAACGAGGAACATACTATGGCAACATTAAACAAACGGTTTACAAGTCACATTTTTTGTCCAATTTTCAAAATTCAAAACTTAATCATGTGTACTTTTCACAGACTATTGAAATATGCTATTTACAAACTTTCAAAAAGAAAATTTAAAAGCATTTACTGTCACCTCCAGTGTGTTTATGATGGGTCTGATTATAACATTAGCAGCCTGAGGAACGTGGTGCATTACAGTGACACACGATGCTCCAAAATAAGCCAAATTTAAAAATCAGTATTTTTGGGCACTACATAATTTTGAACAAGATCACATAAAATGAACACTGTAGCGGGGTCCACGTGCAACTCTTTGAAGACATTTTATTGTTTGTTGCCATGCCAATAATAGGTTGTAATAGGATCTATAATTTTACTGGTACGTTCAGTATTACAATGTAAGTTATAAATTAATGACAAAAATAAAATGCTATATTTACCGGTCCATGGATTGGTAATAAAAAATTGTCAATAATTAATGTTGCCTGGTGACGTATATCAGATGAACCATGTTAAAAACAGAGTAAAATTCTCATCTAATTTTTGTTCAAAAATAAACATTACAAAGTCCACTTCCCATCATATTGTCCCAAACCACACAACTCTTAACATAAGCATCATCTTTGTGTGGATAACTAGAAAAGTGAAAGTCTGAATTCTCAGAAAGCACCTCACACAAACCACAACCAACTGACCAAGCAGAGACCTATCATGTACAAGGCAGAACCTGGGCATACACTTCATAGCCTTAGTGGGATGGCAGCCTTTAAAATGTTATTAAGTTTTGTTCAGCTGATATTACTACCCCAAAGTAGACCTACCCATTAAAAAACTATCTTCGATTTATGTCAAAACGGTTGGCAAATATTTACAGAAGTCTCTAAGTATGCCTCAGCCAACAAAGAGATTTTATTGCGGTATTGCAAAATGGGCTTGTACACAGACCCCATTTTGAAAATACCAGTCAGACTGGGTCAATGAGAAATCTAGAGTTGTGTATTTCTTAATTTTTAGGATAATCAATGGGTTCAACCTTCATTTTTTACAAAATTCCCAACACACTTGTGAAAACACAACACCAAATTGCCAATACATTTGTGAAAACAAAACACTAATATGACTTAACCAACTGAAACCAAACGAAAAAGTAGATGACAGAGCAATCCTGAAAATGAAGGTGAAAACCGATGGAAAGCTGTCTTGTTGCTAATTTTAATCAACATGTCACTGGTTTTAATCTTCGTTTTACCTTCACATTTTCTACTTTTTGACCAGATTACCAGTTCACAAAAACTTGAACCAAAACTTAGCCACAAATTATGCGAGGTCATCAGATATTCCACAGATATGACATACCTTTTCTACTTAGCGCGGGACTATTCTCTCCAAGATCAGAGTTAGTATTCCAGATGTTCGCGATGAACATTAATATTCTAGAATTTACCTCATCAGGTAGGAGAGCACACAAAAGCACTATTTGCCCGTTCAGAACAAAAGCCACATGGAGTGGAATGGCAGAAGTTATTTCCACAAAAAGCTAGACTTTGAGTTTGGTCAAGGTTAAAGATGCTCAAATTATGATTTGAGAAGTCGCATACATAATAGACAAATCTCTCACCAACACGACAGGTGTTATATAAATAGACAACCACATCGATTTGTGGCATGACATCTTGGATAGACAATATTTTTGATAGCAGGTTTGTGGTGGCTGCGCCAACACTCGGTGCAGGGCGGTCTTCGGCTTAGTCATTGTCTGATGTCAGCAGCTTGTCCAATATTAGCACACTATGGTTACAATAAAAGCGGAGAGATGGCAAGATGCACTTCTCAATTCCAGTATATATTTCATGTGCTTTTATACCTTTAAAGACAACAAACTGTCACAGATACATTATCAAATATTTGCCTCAAATGTGAAAATCCAAAGTTAGTGGGGGTGTACATAATTTGAGCTGCGCCTCCAAAGATGCCACATTGCTCCCCCCAAAAAAGTTCCAGCTTAATTTTGCCAAGGAAAGACAGGCAGAAGAGCACAAGTTTGCACAATAGGCAATACGGTAGTGTTTACATGGTAACATTACGCACTGTGCAGTTTTGACTGCTAGACACAGTAACGCAGTGCGAAATAAAGCAAGAGCCTCTGATCGATTCATCCTTTACCCTGAACTTTATTTGCATATTGGAAACTTTATCAATCCATATTTACATCAGAGTGTAACTGTTACGCTAATAATCTCCATCTAGAGTCAGCTAATCACTACACAATATTATATACATACGTTTAGGCAATGAGCTGATAATCTTAAAGCCCACCTTAAGTAATACCATAAAGCCAAAGCACAACCACTGTTAAACCATGGATTACAACCACTTCACATCTGACCAATTGTGAAATTCTGCTACGCTCTAGTTAAATATTTCACAAGACAAATCTGAAAGCAAATCAGCGTAGTCAAAAAGATGGTCTTTCAACATGACATCAAAATGTTTCAAGGTAACGGAATTTAATATTGAATTTTAAGTATAATTTCTGATAATACACCAACAAAATTACGCTGAAGTGAACAATACCGAACTTTACTGCGTGTAAATTCAGAACACTGAAAGCGAGAATACATTACCATCGCCTAAATGTTCCCATTCAAGAGGAGTTAATCATTCGATGAAACATTTTAAGGTAAAAAGAAAGGAAAGACTATGTTAAGTCCCAAACATGTTCTAATCATCTAATCTGATACAGCCTGACAAAACAGGTCCAAAGACTTAGCAAAACCTGCCCTTTTCTACAACAAATACTCTTAGTGGAAAACATTATGAGCCACTGAAGCTTAAATTGTATGAAGACTTTAATTCCCCAGGAGTTCCTGTGGAGTAACTCCATACAAAATAAATAGCTCATGACTTTCGGAGTGAAAGTCTAGATAATCAACACAGGAAAAACAGTGGTCTGGGTCAATATAGTAAACTATATACCTGACTGGTGTCACAAATCGTGTCGTCCAATATACATTACTCAGAATCCAGTAAAACTGAAGACCTGACCACAATCGCACACAATAATCCCACGGGTACACAGCTAGACAAAGAAGCACTCAATTACCACTGGAGCTAGTCAACTGGAAAATGAGCGGCATTTGCGTCCTTTGTTTCAATTTATGGTTGTGATGACTCATGATTCTTAAAGCGCTTAAGATCCTTGGTAAGCTAGACAGTAGCAGCATGTGCCAGGCTTCATAATATGGTGAGGCAACTAGTCGACAAAACAATGTAAATCAGTATATCTCAGAGATTTATAGTCTTCAACGATTGCTTCATGCTACCACAATTAAGACTTAGAAGGATATAAATATATATTATATATAGATCTACCTGTCAATTTATACAAAATTAACGCATATGATAACAGCTACAGGAAATTATACACCATGAGACTTTGATCAGCCAAAAGAACAATCTTCTATCATTCCCTCCATTAAGTCTAAATAGAAGGTTGGACTTAATCGCAGAAATACCTGCCTCATCTTAACACATGAGATGAGTCCTACGTATCTAAAGACGACGTGGTGTAATTAGGAAGAATGGCATAAAATGCAAAAGGCTCGAATCAATTCAAGACAGTACTCCGTGAACAGAGAGCAGACCACTAGAAAATGAACAGCACTGTCATACGACGACTGAGTAGAACTAAACAACAACTTAGGTTGAGTGTACGTGCCGAAGTATTGCATTCTTGTCAACTTCAGAGAATATTTTAAGACGCTCAAAAATTCTTAACAACCGACTGACAGCAGACCACAAAGGCACAGCCACAGCAAGACTATTAACCCACAGACAACGAAGAGCAATGTTCTCTTAGCCTGGTGGATATTGCCAGGCGGTATTAACAATTATCTTCAGTCACAATCACGCTCACAGCTACTTGGGACCCTTCATATTTGGAGGGAGTGTCTGTGACTTGGATGCCAGTGAGGCCTTGTCGCCTCGGCCGACACCAAACGATGAATACTGCTTACTGCCTTTTGTGGGTCGCCTGAAAACAACAAATGGCATGCTATTCAGGAACAGAAAAATATGGCATATTACAAACGAGGTGACAGCATGCAGATGGCAAGCCGTATGGATGATACCTCGTCAATGCCACAGCCCAAAATGTACAAAAAGCTGTTTTCAATCATAACACTGATAATGTGTACTGATACATAATACTATAACCGTGGCAACTAAATGTTAACAAACCACTGAAATCAAGTTTTAGATCCTTAACAGCGAAAAATCTAATAAATAAATGTAATCATTGGTTTGTAATATGTTACACCCACTGACTGTGCAGCTCAGAAGTACACCGAAAAACGATTGTAAACCGAATAGTAATAAGTCCATCCACCGACACCCCCATTCCTGTGATCACCATGACAACTCACCCCTGTGGTGTATTCCTGGGATCCTCGTGCACGGCATGTACAAATCCCTGCTTAGCTACCTTCTTCGTCATCACCTTGATCCAGCGTGACTGATCCTCTGGCGACGAGGCCAGGAGTAGCAGCTCTTTAGCCGACTGGATGTCGTAGTTGACCTTACAGTAACCTATAAACTCCTCATTCTTGTCCATGTGGTCTTTGTGAACCTTGGCATGACAACCTGTAAGGACATCAGGCATAGTCACAGCCTGGGCAGTGGCTACCATTCACTGAATGCGCACATGCATGCTTCTAGTAGCTCTTAATAGAGCAAAAGCATAGTATGGTAGGATCCATTCATTTTTGGTCGAATAACATTTCGTTGCGATGTAGTTGTGTCACAAATCCGATACCACAGAATTTCCAGTAAAAAGACGCTGCTTAAGAACAACAACTTTAGTGCATAGATATAGAGCGGCATATGCCCACTCAGTATTGGACTGAGATAGGAAATTACATGGCAAGAGATGAGCCACACACGCAAAAGTTAGGGCAAGAGTGGGATGCCAAGCAATCAACTCATACAGATTTCAAGAAACAAAAATGGCTGTGTTGACTTAACATGTTGACAAGTTAGCAAAAAAACAACTCAGTAAATGTCTGGTATAAAGCAATTTTCATCACTGAAGGCAACAAAAATTTCCCTTGGAAAATTATTTGCATGCATTAGAAAAATTCTGAAGACGGAGTTTCATTTTGTGTGCATCTCCGCGTGCTCAAGTTATTTTACAGGCATGCAACAGAGAAAAAAAATCAAACTAAGGAGAAAGACTAAAAAGACCAGTAGTAAAATGTTATCACAAAAAAAATAATTTCAGAGTAACAAGTTGCATCCTGACAATGACTTCGTAGAGAACCTTGTCTTCCGTTTTCAAAAACAGAGAAATCCACTTCCATTGTGTAAATTATCCAATTCTGTTTTACTATTTCAAACTGATAAATAAAATATAAAATGATTTTGGAATACTCTGCTTCTGCTGAATTAACCTTATACGATACTTTGCACCTTTATCGTTTCGCAGAACGAGAAAAAGAACAGCGCCACCTTTGAAAGGAGGTGGCCCAAAATATTGGAATTACGGCATTAGCTACTGAAATATGCAAATTTGGTTTCGATATGGATAATTCCGTGAATGAAGCCAGATTCCAAGAATTCCGTCCGTTTTCATTATCGCAGAAAACCAGGGTCTCTAACTACGCAATACTCACGTCGACACTCTAGGGCGTTGGGAGGATGTAGCATGTGCCAGACAGGTTTGTTACAAGAGTCACATGACGTGGGCGTGCGGAAGTGTAGGGGAAAGAAGTCGTGCCCCTTGTACTGTACATTGTCCTCGCGGTCGTGCCCTGGTGACAGGGGCTCCTCGCTGTCGACCGCCTTCTTGTTCTCACCCTCGGACGCGTATAAAATCTGCGAAAGAATAGTAGAATATTGTGACAATGAACTTTTGGAGAATTTACAGCTAAAACTGCTCTCGTTTTCACCACAGTTTGGCAAAACAGTGAAATTCAATTTGACAAAACATTTAAACAGAAAGGGGAAAAATGTATTTAATTATTGGCGCAGTATGTATCAGTATGGTACCCATCATCAACATACATTGAGTGAAATTCTAAGCATTACTACCAGATGAGTGCAGTTTGCTGGATTTGAAGGAACAATACCATGGGAGTCACCGCGTGGCTGCAAATGGAATCACAAGGGATTATGTAACATCCTTAATATTATAAGTAAAAGTGTAGAGGTTTGAAAACAGTGTATGAAACCTACTAAAGAACAACAGTGAGTCGTTACAGAGACATAACTTTCACAACAGACCATTAGGGAATTTGGATAGAATGTTTCAAATCTGACAAGGAATAATTGTAGTGTTGAGCACTATAGCCCGTAAACTGCTCCTATACAGCATACCATGCCCGTTGTGGTTATTGCCAATGGTGCTAGAGTTTAGAAAGCAATAAATATGACAGTGCTATGCGGAGCAGCCCATGTGTATTAAAAATAAAAAATCTTAAAGTCAGGATTGAGTTGCATTTGCAAGTGTGTGTGTGTGAGTGTGTGTGTGAGTGTGTGGGTGGGTGGGTGGGTGGGTGCATGTGTGTCTGTGAATCTTGAACCGGTATGGAAATATAGATATGCATACATAGCAGAAGGTCCTGGGTTCGAGTTCTGGTCGGGAGCAGAAATGTTTTTGGACTTATGTTCATTAGGTCACATGATATGGCCAACAGGCGGCGTGCAGACCACACTTAAAATGTTTGTTACAGTGGCAACCTAGTTCAAAATAACGACTGTGTCATACCTGGAAGATACGAGGTATGTCTTTACTTTCGGCCCTCACCACATCTGTCTGAGTAACAGGCCGAACATGGAACAGTTTGCTGCAATACAGATTAAATTATAACATAACATGGACACTTGAGACTATACCTGTAATTTGTTGACCATGCAACTAATTTTCAAAACAAATTGGACAGATATTGACAGAGGTCTGTCAATATCTGCCAAACTATGACTAACGTTTTGCCACAATCATTGGCAGTTCAGTGAAACCTTAACTGCAATAAAAGTGTTTTTGTTGAAATTTAGACAGAGCTCATTGTGACATTATAGCGCCTAGTCACTGATTGGTTATTTTGGTAAAGGACTTGCACAAAAAGTTGTCATGATTTCTAGACAGGGCATGTAAACGAGATAGGTAACAGTTCTGTGCTTCCAAACTTTGTTGAATTTTGATGATGTTCAGTTCATGTTGAAAACTACTGAACGTCTATCAAAGCGTGCATAAATTTGATAAAAACGAATGAGGGATTATGAGAATCGCTGAGAAATTTTGCAGCAATCTACGTATTACTTGCATGAGTAAACTTTCTTAACTTTGACTAACTTGAGAAACCAATGATCAAACGTAAAATAATCCTTCACCTAACACTCTAGCAATGAATATGAAAAATACAAATTTTTGGCCCATGTATCATGAAAAAAATGATTCATATAACACAACTTAAGTCTATTGTTACCTTAAGTAGCAGATATCATAAAACAACACAATGCAAAGTTTTCATTATTTGAAGCAAGCAGGGTAATCAGCCTATGAAAAATGAAAAAACACAATTATTTTTGTGTGAAATAAGGAAGGAATTACACTAAAAATATCCTTTTCTAGTTTTCCCAATATCATAATTGAGTTTCATCAGCAAGAAACAGTGCATGCAAAAGTAAGCAGACGAGCATATTAAGTGGAATCGATTGTCATAGCAACTATTCCATAATTAAAAATTTCCACTTGTCAGTCAATTTCAATCATTTTCGCTGCAAGCGAAAGGAGTTCTCGACACAGGAAACGGTATTTTGTGTCAGATTACTTTTAGAATCTACTGAACCACACAACGGGAACATGTCTAGAGCTAAGCCCTGTGTGCAAGGAATTTAGGTTCGTCATAATTTCTCATCTAAAATTTCTTAGCTATTCATATGACTGGACAGTATACAATAAATGATGGATAGAAATTCACATTAACAGTTGATATAACTCTTTATGTATGGTTTGTCATCAATCCAGATAATTTATGATTTCCTATCACTGAGCAATAAGTTAAATGATTAAGAGGTTTTCCACGAAAGATACCATGAATGATGATCAGACTGACATCAGCGACTGATCATCATTCATCATCACCCCGACATGAATTCACACCAAACAAGCTGGTGGTGTACAAAATTCCGCTCCTACTCACTCAATATCTATGACCCTGAGTGGATCCTGCCTATCCACCTCAGATGTGTAGAAGATCATCTTGCGTAGACTGACTACGACGTATTGCTGCTTCCAGCCATACTTCTTAATATTCTGTCTGTTGGGGATGGCAAGCCAGCCTTCTAGTCGCACGTCTACAACACGGAGATGGTGTTTGAAAACTGCCAGAATGTGGTAATTACGAATGTAAGTGTAAAAAACAGAAATTGTCATGGCCGTTCATGGCGATGAGAGTCTGTAAACAATTCTTCGAGCTATACTGAGCACTGCTTTGGCAATATGACTATTACCTTGGGACATCCTGTTTAGCAGAACAGCAAGAGTCAAAATTTTTGATTTGATTTTGAGACAGCCACAAAAAGTCCAAGTGGTGAAATAAGGCAACACTTCTTGTTTACTATGGCTACTGCAATCGCAAAGGAGCTCACGGTTATTTTTTGCCTTAATGCAAAAGAGCTCACGATTATTTTTTGGCATAATGCAAAGGAGCTTATGGTTATTTTTTGACTTAATGCAAAGGAGCTCACAGTTCTTTGTAGGCTTAATAAACTGCTTCATTCTTACTTGATCTTACTTTTAAGTTGGAGGTTTTTGACCCACCAAAGCAGTGTTCAATATAACTATAAATATCAATGCTCCACTGCCATCCAAGTTTTGCCCACAAATGACAGGCACTCTCCTTATTAGTCTCTCACCGCACTAGGACCTACCCATTGTCCAGTGCTGATTGACAATGTATCACATACCACCGCCACCATTCACTAAGTTCCGCCTACAAACAATAGGCAGTGACCCGACTCACTAACATGCAAATCCTGTCCACAGTTGATTGACATTCCAGCAATCACCCACCTCACAGCATCCAAGTCCCACCCACTACTCATTGCCACAGCACCACATACCTTCCTCATCACTAACCAAGTCCCGCCTACTGTTGACCGACACTCACCAGCCTCACTAAGATCCAAGTCCTGCCCACTATTGATTGACACTGTGTCCGATTGAGTGACTGACAGTTTTTGTTTGACTTGCTCGAGCTCACTGTCCTTGGAGTCCACCTCCATCTCCAGCTTCTGTATCTCCTGAGACTGCTCTGACACGGTGGCTCGCAGCTCCGACAGGTCTCGCTGGTATTTAGTGGCCATCTGACTGAACTTCTCCTTCTCCTGAAATATTAACACCAACAGAGGTCAGCGCTGAACAACTAGTCTTCCACACTGGGAATACTCAATTACCAGGTGGTGGGTTTGGCCAGAACAGTTCAACAAAGTGACAATTTAAACGAAAGAAATGAAGCCATGTTATCAAACGCACAAACATTGCTTGGCATTTTATTAGCCAATACTGGCTTATAGTTGCATGTGGAGATAGTGTGAACAAACATCAGGCTAGTGTTGGCTTATGAAGTAAACACAGGATCACCTATTTGAACAAAATACTTTTATAACTCCATTACAACCACAGTCTTATTCAACAAAAAACTAATAACAATAAAAACTCTGGTCTATTTTCTGGGAATTTATGATTACTGTGAATACTTCCAAGTCCCAAATATTCGATTCATAATTAACAATACTACCTGCAAACACTAAAAATGTGGCGATTGTATGGTGTCATTGTTAACTAGCATTTAACTCAAAACCAACTGGCCCCTGGTGTACATTCTATAGCATTTCCCACACTCCTCTTTCCTCAACTCCATATCAGTCAATCTCACTACATATTCTCCTAACCTGCTGTAGCTCCTCCTCTTCCAATGTCAATTTCACGTCACTCACTCTTACATCTCCACTTACCTGATGTAGAGCCTGCAACAGTTTCCTAAATTTGACGTCCATCCTCAACTCTTCATCACTCACTCTCAGCACATCTCCCCCAAATCCTTTGAGAGACATGCACTTAACAATCTTCTCTTTCCTCAACCCCATATCACTCTCTTGCCACACCTCCCCACACTCAATATGCACAGATCCTACAACAGTCTCCTACATTCCTAGTCTTTCAACTCTGTACGTTCACTCCCACGTCTCACCCCCCACTCACCTGATGTAGATTCCCTTGCAGTTTCCTTCACACCACCAACTCCCACCATGTCCCCCCCAACTCACCTAAAACACATCCCGCTGCAGTCTCCCACACAACTCGTCCTTCAACTCAACACATCTAACTCCCACAACATCTCCCCCCTCTCACCTGACGTAGATCCTGCTGCAGTTTCCTACACTCCTTCTCCTTCTTCTTCAGCTCCGTTGCGCTCACTTTCTTGCCTTTCTTGTCAGAAAAGTCCTTCCTATTCATGATCTCTGCAAGTTTGTTCACCGCCTGCTCTTTCTTCACTTTCTCATCTTCCCACTGCTTCTTCAGCTGGTTGATCTGAGTGTTGGCATCCTCCATCTTGTTGTTCTTGAGGTCTACAACACAACACCCACAACACGGTGATTTCAGTCAAGACAGCAAAAATGACACATGAATCCGTCAAAGGAACCTTTGCTTCAAAAAATTCAGTCATTCATTTCAACACCTTCGGCACAACTGAGTGCACAATACACACCTCATATATACACTTGAGCCCAAAATGTTTTAATGTGAGACATACTCAATTTCACTTCTTCGACATCCACAACACTTTACTTCATAAATTCTACTTACAATAACATAAAATCCCTATAGCCCACACCTGTAGACAACCGCTTTATTACCAGCTTCAGACCTAACACATGGCAGCAACAGCTTCCTCTCTACCACATCCCATTACATCCCATTACCCCACTCCACCCCATAACACCCACCTGTTGACAACTGCTGCATCCGCAGACTCGGATCTAAACCCCTCCGACAGCCTACATTCCTTATCGCACCCCATTACACCCCCACCACACCCCATTCCACCCACCTGTCGACAGCTGCTGTATCCTCAGGTTCAAATCTTCCTTCTCCTTGTTCAACTGCTCCAGAGTCTTCACCTTCTCAGTCTTCTCCTCTTCCAACTATAAAGTAGCAGCAAAAAATCCTTACGATACAGCAAAGCAATTCAGCACGACAATAAAAGTAGTGAAAGCTCATATTTGTGTAAGGTGGATGTTAAATCAACATTTGAGAACCACTTTGATTTGTATTGATTTCAACGCGCACAAAATTTAATTGAAGCTTAAGTCCTTATTCATAACCATCCAGGATGTTCCAAAAATACAAACTATAACACTGTCCGTGACTTAGATGCTGCAGATGTTGCTCACAAAAAATAAAACTGTTGTAATATAACTTTCAACAGGTACAATTCACAAAAAACACATCCCCACGACTCCACGGTGTACACTAAAAGAATAAAGACCAGTTAATTTCTGATCACAAAAAGCTTTCAACTCCACTAGAATGCGTACAGAATTGAGTATGAGGTCCTTCTTGTTAATGTCATTCTTATGCCTGGACACCAGCTCCTTCATCTCCACGTGAAGCATATCTCGCTCCTTCTCTGAGTCGGCCAACGATTCTTCCGCCAGGTGGCGCGCAAGCTGTTCAGACTCTGCTTTTGTCATGGCTAACTGGAGCTGTGTTGAAAGCGAGTTCCTGCAAAGGCAAAGGGCACTGGTTAGCAAACAGTTGTAGAGCAAATGGCCTTGACAAGTAACTGGTGGCAATCAACCAACTCCACACCATAACAAGCACTAGAGAAAACGGTGGCAAACCTAAACGTTAAGAATTGTTTTTTAGCCTTGATAGAAAAACATAAAGAATACGTCAACATGGAAAACAGTATTGAATGAGAGACTAGTGGGAACACAACCGAGTTCACCCTAAAACGATAGTTTTAATATTCTGGGAATAACAATACAGGGCACTCAATGTTTTGATTTTGGGGCCAATAATTGGCCCCATTCCCTTAAAAAAAATACCAAAAACTATCCAAAATAAATAACGACATAGTGACTAACTTCAAAAGGCTGCTGTACCATCAGCAGTTGGATGACAACAACACTTACTTTTCTTGCTCCACGTTCCTAAGTTCTTGTTCCACATCCTGGGAGCACTTAGTTTTCTCTTCAACTTCCTCTTTCAACTCGCGCACCTGAGTCTTATAGAGAGTCTGAAATATGGATAATGAAGAGTTAGAAATGAGGTTTTACATAGTGTCTCAAAGACAAGCAGTGCATGGTTGTGTTGCTAATACACATTTGTCTCGTACAAAGTCTGAAGAAACAGGTAATAAATAATGGACAAGATCAAAGTTTCAAAAAAAGCTGAAGACTTTTGTCAAATTTCATCTACCTTAACAGTTATAATGCCAAAAATGTGAAGGGGTGCCAAAGAAATTGAACAATCCTTAGGAAATAAGCTGCTATTTTTTTACAAGAAAAAGTTCACCAGTTTTCTTTAAAATCAAGGGTGCCCAATCAAGGCGGGAAACATAGCAAAGCATTCAAGAATCATTGCTGCACGGGACTTACAAACATGGCCCAGAACTGCCCACAGCCTAAGCGAGGTACCGAAGTGACTCACCGAGAAGTACTGCTCTGCCTCCAGCTGATCCTGTAGTTCTCTCGTCTGCATCTCATTCATGGCAACCTCTTCCTTCACCTTCCGTAGTTCTTCTTCAACACTCTTCTTGGCCTCACGCAAGTCTGACAGTTCCTGCAAGAGGAGGCGAGCACGGTATGGTGACTATTTAGACTATACGTTTTCTTAAAGCCTGCACATTACGGCTCACAGCTAGAAGAACCGTTAGAACGTGTATTTCAAGGGCTCTGACATATCTCCAGTTAATATTTGTGGTTTCCAATGACAGTACTTATTACGGAGTGGAGCATGTACCAAGCATGGAGTGGAACACTTGGGCGTCTTTTTTGGATTATTTTAACAAAGACTAAAATTTAAACTTTAACAAATTTGGTAAAAGACATGCTCCAGAGTGCCTTAATTATTAATCGACTTTTTCCAGCTGGTCACACGCTCTTCACAGGATGAGGGGACGATTGTGTAGTAATGCTCCCAAAATCATGATCGATTTCACACAACAATTCATCGATAGAGTTCAAGTCACTCTTCATATAAGAAAGGGAGACAACAGACAAAGTATCAGACTGATGAATGAATATTTGCCAATGTAGCCCTTTACGCTGTCATACATAAACAATGTTCGTTCCAAGTACTACTCTGGTATTGCAAATTCTTGAGCATAACCACACAACCTGCCTCCTTAACATGTTCACGAAGGTGGTGAAGGTGTACCAGAGAATACTTGTTTGCTGAATACAACTAACTGACATGGAAAGAGATATCTCTATGCTCCCTGAGCACACTGCTTGACCAAATCACTACTGACACAATGGAGTCCATGATTAGAGCTACTGCAACCGTTGTATGAAATATCAGAGACCAGTTGACACAAAAGGATGAAATATCGTTTGACAACTAACAAGTCGGGGAAACTTTAACCAGTATATGCAGTGCTGACTGACAGCCTGGTGCGCAAGATTCAAAAAACCCAGGTTCAGGTATTAGTAAGGAAAAATACAGAAGCCTGACTGTTCTTCATCTAAGCTCTAGCATAAACAGGCTGCTCAAACCCCAAGCACGCTACAGTCTGACGCAAGCAACTAAATGGAACCAATCAGAAGACGCACATCCTAGTGCTAGGCTGACAGTTGCATAAATCCCTCACTGAGAAAGAGGTCCACCGTGACATCATCTTGCAGCTAGGTGGCACGACACCAACACAAAACTGTGGCCAGTCAAGCTAGATGCTTATCAGCAGGACATGCAACAAAATTGCATTTGCACGATCAAACTCCCCTTGCTGGATAAATGGTCGCACACAGCAAGAGGTAATAACCTGAAGAATATAGACTGAAGACAGCACTAATCTGGACATAAAGATGGACACTAAGAGTGGACGTACAAAGTGGACATACGAAGTGGACATACAGAGTGGGCACGACCATCACATCATTGTACTGACTAAACAAGTCAACAGTTCATGCTTGCTATAACTCTTTATGCACCAAGCTGTAGTCAAACAACACATCTAGTAACTCTACTGGGACAGTTGAAAGTACAGCCAACGGAATTTCAATTTCTTGTGTTTTATTGAGCTCTGCATGAAGAAACACAACGTACGCCTTTTAAATGTTTATGGCAAATTCTTACAAGATGCTAAAATCCCATCAGAAGCAAGGCAAAAAAGCAAAGGCAAAAATTTTAACTGTTTTAAGAGATGAGAATTTTTCCCACTATGAAATCGATTTCATTGTTTTAGATACAGTATTACATAATAACTATTTCTTAATGACCAACTAGTCTCATAAGTTTCAAAACCAGGGACAGTACCAGTCCTAATTAGTTTAGTTCATTCGTGTAGTCCACTTTTAAGCAACTGAACATGCAACATGTGGGACTGTTAACACAGACAGTGATTCTTTATAGCATACAGCTCAGCTCAGTTATCACCCTTACAATACTGCGACCAATGACCATGCCACAGGTTGAATGTCCCCACAAATACAGGATCAACAGCCAGGGAGCAGCCTCAACATTTGGGAAAGGATAACGGCTGTCAAGTTACCTCACCTTAAAGATCAGATCAGTGTGAACAAACATGTTCTGAATCATCTGAAATTCACCGTGTAATAAGCCTTCAAACACACAGGTGTCAACGAGATCGAACCTGTCTCATCAACGTGCTGGTGCAGTCTTTCAAAAGACTATATCAAGACTCAACCTCAAATGCATACAAGCACGTACAATTCATCACAAAGAAAGGTGAATTGACAGCAAACTACACTATCAATAGTACCAAAAGCAAGACTAAATATAAATGTTATACGATAAAACCTAAAAAAAAACTGTTACACTTTCTTAAATTATAGTTTTGCTTTGTGCAACTTTTTAGCTTTTTCATTTATTTTGATAGCCCTCATTCAAATTTGGAACAATTTAAAAACAATACCTAACAGAGTTTTGGAGAACAGTGTGTAAAGCACAGCACGTCAAGGTTTCGTATGAATCCAATCCGCCATTAAAGAAATATGATAATTCGAAGTTACCCATATTTAGACATTTTTCTACAGCCCTACATTACATTAACCCAAAGATGGAAACAACAGTGTGAGAATACAAAGTACCGAGTTTAAACTCCATTGTTGCACACTGCTCGTGTAAGCATGCTTCGGAAACCAACAATGTCACATGATAAATGGCAGCTTCAGAGCAAAAGAGGACAGCATTCATCACTCAATGAGTGAGTATCTTTTTGAGCTCGTGGTTGTTTGAATCAAGCCAGCTGTTTGGAGAACTGTACTTTATTGGACAAGATTTGAAATATACACTCGGATTTAAAGGTTTCAATTCGGATGCATGAATGACTTAATATCCCAATCCTGAACTGGCATTAGGTAGCAACGACAAGGCTTGTTCGAAGTATCTGAGCCTCGTTGACCACCTCCCGAGTGGTCTGGAATGTCATGTCAGGTATCCTGGTGTAATAGGATTATGACCAACAAACAAAAGAGCAATGATTCTGTGAGACTGACGAAGATAGAACACTATCTTGTCATATAATCTGGTCATGAGGGACACAAAATTTCAACTACCACGCAAAATTGCCTTTTATTCAAACAAATTTGACCAAGCCATTCAGTCTCTCAATTAAGAGTTCACAACTGTTCAAGTCCAGTCACCTTACATCTCAAATGTGAACATAACAGTGCAGAAACATCGCTGCAGCACAGTAGTGCCATCTACAGTGTGATTCCAGCACAGTAGCTTTCCCTACCTTGGAAGACTGTTTCTCCAGTGTCTTAAGTTGATTCATCTGTAGGCTCTGTGCCTTCAGGTCACGCTGAACTAACTCCTTCTTCTGGATCTCTTGCTCAACTTGTAACGCCAGGTCCTTAGCCTGTAAGTGGAAGAAACGAGGATAACTAGAGACATAGGGCAAGTCAAGCTGAATTGTATCATTTATTTTAAAAACTCAGACCGAAGTACCACTGCCACTTACTGGATAATTATATTTACAAATCATTTTAGATTTACATATTAAAGATCATTATCTTCACTATGACCCCTTAATTTTCTTCAAGGCTAATGACCAGTCACTGCAGCAATGGAGCCCTCCTCACCATCTTTACCTCTTCTTACAACTTTCCCTCCCTACAGTCTGATCTCAAGCATGTCTTGGTGACTTCACAACTCTCTTTAAAGTAATTAGAAGACTACTGACAAGTGACATAACATACACCCTTCCATCTCTTCTCACATCTTCAACACTCCCTCCCCTTCTTACCTTTTCCACCTCGTTCTTCAAGTCTTGCCTCAGTGTATTCA
Source organism: Phoronis australis (assembly GCA_002633005.1). Taxonomy (NCBI): domain Eukaryota; kingdom Metazoa; phylum Phoronida; family Phoronidae; genus Phoronis; species Phoronis australis. The sequence goes on along the minus strand of NMRA01000175.1, from coordinate 60,988 downwards.
CTACGGTCTGCAGCAGCTGCAAGTCCACTGATAAGTCGCTCTTTTTCTTCTCCATTTCTAGAAGTCGCGACTCCGCTTTCTGCCACGCAATCTTCGTGTGGTCTAGGTTATTTTGCATTTCTGAGAAAAACAAAATTCAGTATGGGTTTTGTATGTCCCTGAGAAGATATCAAATGCAATAACATCTCCGCTAAAATCTCCATTCGGACTACAGCACGTAATCATATTCGTCTCATTACATGCACTATGAGTAAACACAAGAGGCAAGAATAACACTTTATTTTGTTACCAATAGTTAAATAATTTTTCAAATAACACTGATGATTTTTTGAAATCTACAATCATCACGACATAAGAAATTAGCAACATAATACTCACTTGATCAGTCCCACCCACTCCAACAGTGCACACACTGGCTTACCTCTCAACTGTTCCATGTTAGCCTCCTCTTTCGTAACCAGTATATTCTTCTTGTCAGCGTTGAACCTTGCCACAGTCTCCTTATGCGATAGAACCTCCTGATCGTACCGTGTCTTAAACGTTCTTAACTCCAGCTCCATGTTGGCAATTTTCTGGACAAATAATATCAGCCTTATTATTGAGAGTAATCTCAACTAATGGCTACTGATTCTGAATAAAGATGGCAAAATATTGCTGAATTTTTGTAGATTCTTCAAATGCACCCAGCAGTGTAGACTATGGCATTCTGTGAAAAGTAGACGGCAGCCTAATATACACTGCTGTTCCTCAATACCTAGTTCAAAATAGCCATCTCAAAGTCAAACACCTAAACTAAAAATTCCTGTTCCGTATCACGCAAATACTGATGCCACTCTCCACATTTTACCTAAGAGAGGTACATGTTTCAGCACAGCGAGGATTTTAGAAACATGATTTGCTAATCAAAGTTGAACTCTGTTTGTGTGTTGTTTAATACTTTCCTACCTTTTGTAGTGTGGTAATATTCTGCTGCTGGACCTCGTAGTCAGCCTGAGATGTAGACTCTCGCTCCTTAAGACGTTCTACTTCCTGCTGAAGGGTTCGGTTCTTCCCTAAACAACACAGGTCAAACATGAACTTGGAAACAAATATTTCACAAAACTTATCATTTCACAGTCTATTTGCAAAAAAAATAACGAGCGCCTTTTCATGGACTTCTGCAGGAGATGGCATTGCAACAGTTTGCTAATTCCTAAAACTTCTTGAGGGGGTTATACGGTAAAAAATATTTCTAAAATTGTTAAGTCGATATACACTAGTTTCTGTAAAGAGAATAGAAGCAAAGAGCTTGACAGATTTTAGTCAATTTTCTAATGAAGAAAATATTGGTGGTTATAATTTCACATTTTTTTTTGAAATTTAAAATTTAAATTCAGAGATTTTGAGATAACACTGGAATTCAAAAATCAAGAACCAATAGTTAGATGAGATAGGTCTCAGCATTGCAAGGTTGGTTAGGTCTTAGTTTTGCACAGTGCATCAAGGAAAAACCCTTGTGGTAGAAAATTTTTACAGTTATAATTGAACGGTGTTGTTCTTTCCTGTTCTTTTCATGAATGAAGCTGTTGTGTAAAAAAAATCCTACAGAACATTTGAAAAAAATTACATTTCTTATTAACCCAACTGCTGCTCGTTAGATTTCTGGGAAGACATGTTGAATTCTCCTTAGTTGTAAAGGAAAATTATTCAGATCATAAAATGATAGGAATATTACAGTGACAAGAATTCATCAAAAATAAGATGTGGTTGCAGAATATATCTTCTCAGTTGAAAACTCACGTTCCATGTCGTCTGTCTGCTCCGTAGCATGTGACCTTGACCTATTTGCCTCATCTAACTGGGATTGCAAGAATATACTATTGCGCTCTAGTTCCTGTTTTGTCCTACTGAGTTCGCTGTAGCGGCTCTGAGTTTCTGCTAGTGTTATCTCCAGTTGGTTATAACGCTGAAAGAAATGAGACAGCACATAATTATTGCAAATTCCATCAAATCTTCCCCTAGATAATAATCGGCACTAAACAAATTTATTACAGCATTAATGTACTTATTTCTCCTGCAACACAACTTTGTTAGGTACTTCACAGCAAAACACACATATTACAAAAATTAAGAAGGCGTTATTTGAAAACATAATAACTGAAGGTATCATATGATTCTACCAATCGCCCAAAGTTGCTTTACACTGCTGTACCTCCCGTGCTCTTTGTCAGCTGTCCAACGCAGCATGGCTCCAATACAACGACACAATCAAGCATTGAGCCACTATCAAAAAGAGAAACTAACAATACAAGCCTCTCTGCAATGAAGATGATGTATATGCAAGGAAGACCATAACTCACCTGCTGAGTATCAGAAAATGACTTTTTATACTTGTTGGAAGCATCCGTCTCAGACTCCAGACGTTCGTTTAGCTCCGACACCTGAGGACAGAACACAAGGTAATCAAGACACACAACACCTACCACCCAGTCATTCGGACAATTTAATCTACAAAGTACATCTCTATGAAATGCGCTCAATGTATCATCCTCTAGTCAAGCACTTAACACTGATCATTAAGAACACAAGATACCAAACTATTCATCACCACTTATTACCACAAGCAACTGAAAGTGACTCATAGTGTAGGCTTGTTTTTCACCACTTCCCACCTCACCCTTGCCTATTCTCCAACTCAGTTTTCAACTTGCCACCACGAAACACCCACTGCACACCCCACCAACCTCTTTTTAATGGTGCCACACTCCTCCACATTCTCAGACCTCTGACCCGTTTCCCAAATTATTCCNAAGATGTGGTTGCAGAATATATCTTCTCAGTTGAAAACTCACGTTCCATGTCGTCTGTCTGCTCCGTAGCATGTGACCTTGACCTATTTGCCTCATCTAACTGGGATTGCAAGAATATACTATTGCGCTCTAGTTCCTGTTTTGTCCTACTGAGTTCGCTGTAGCGGCTCTGAGTTTCTGCTAGTGTTATCTCCAGTTGGTTATAACGCTGAAAGAAATGAGACAGCACATAATTATTGCAAATTCCATCAAATCTTCCCCTAGATAATAATCGGCACCAAACAAATTTATTACAGCGTTGATGTACTTATTTCTCCTGCAACACAACTTTGTTAGGTACTTCGCAGAAAAACACACACATTACAAAAATTAAGAAGGTGTTATTTGAAAACATATTAATAACTGAAGGCATCGTATGATTCTACCAATCACCCAAAGTTGCTTTACACTGCTGTACCTCCCGTGCTCTTTGTCAGCTGTCCAACGCAGCATGGCTCCAATACAACGACACAATCAAGCATTGAGCCACTATCAAAAAGACAAACTAACAATACAAGCCTCTCTGCAATGAAGATGATGTCTATGCAAGGAAGACCATAACTCACCTGCTGAGTATCAGAAAATGACTTTTTATACTTGTTGGAAGCATCCGTCTCAGACTCCAGACGTTCGTTTAGCTCCGACACCTGAGGACAGAACACAAGGTAATCAAGACATACAACACATAACACCCAGTCATTCGGACAATTTAATCTACAAAGTACATCTCTATGAACTGCGCTCAATGTATCATCCTCTAGTCAATCAGTTAACACTGATCATTGAGAACACAAGATACCAAACTATTCATCACCATTTATTACCACAAGCAACTGAAAGTGACTCATAGTGTAGGCTTGTTTTTCACCACTTCCCATCTCACCCTTGCCTATTCTCTAACTCAGTTTTCAACTTGCCACCAGGAAACACCCACTGCACACCCCACCAACCTCTTTTTAATGGTGCCACACTCCTCCACATTCTCAGACCTCTGACCCGTTTCCCAAATTATTCCCACAGCAGCCTGCCTTTTCTATTTAAACATGTTCTTTAACAGTTACACAGAAATCATCCATTACACCCCCCACTTTCATATCAATTCCTCATCACCAATCCCCACTTTCCCAAAATTCTGACTCGCATCTTAAATTTTCCCCACCTCAACCCTGTCTTTCCTCCCAGGTCCGTTCTTCAATTTCTCCCAACAAAATTCCACCCCCCCCCCAATTCCCAGCTTCCCTCCGATTCTGAATTACTTTTCCTCTACCGCACCCCACATTTTCCTTGAACTGTTTTTCAATACTTTCTAGTAAACACCCACTCCCACCCCTTCAACTCCGCACAGCTTCCCCTCTAACCTGCTTCTCCAGAGCGCTGACTTTCTCACTAGCCGATTGGCTACTGCCCATCATGTTCATCTTAGCCTCCCGTTCATTCTGTAGTAACTTCTCTGTGTCCTGTAACCTCAGCTCTATCCTTCGCTTGCCTTCGGCTTCAGAGTCTAAACGTCGCTGGTTCTGTTAATAACAAGACATAACGCTTGCTAATTCAGAGAAACTGACATCCACGGTTAATGCAAAATCTGGAGTGAACTTGAACAACAAGACAAGCAAGGGGAGTAAATATTTATATATACGAAATTTGCTAATGGTCCAACATTTTTGAAACACCACTTGTTTCGCTTTCATCACAATGAAACTAGTTAAAGTTTGAAAGAACACTGCTGTTTATGAACAGAGGAGTTATTGGACAAGACACAACACTAAAGCAGCATTTCACCCCATGTATCTGGCTGCAAAACAAAAATAAAATTTGGTCTTTTATTCTCATAATATCACTGTTGTGATATTCCTTACAATGATAGGATTCCATTTATGTTACCAACTCCAGCCACAGGGAATGCGAACATGCACCACTTTTGAATTCCCAATATAGTCTGAAGCACTTTCCTAGAGTCCTTGATGTTTTCGATGTTCTTGTTGGTCACAGAAACACAGTAAGGAACATCACAAGACCAAATTTATGAGAGTACAAGGACCTATTTGATTTTCATTTTGTTGCTAGCTTAACAGGGAACAATTCAACTTTAACACACCAAACCTAGTAAAGCCACTGCCCATTCATTTGAATGCTCACTACCTAAAATTTCAAAAAGGCCACTTTCAAATGTTCGTGTTCAAAACATACACCTTCACAGCTGCCTACTAATTTTTCAGTTTGCAAAATTAAACATCGTGAACATAAACCTGGACAGAAGCAGTACTTTGCGCAAAGTATTAAATCTTGTATTGATGTTGGAACTACAGTAAAACTCCCATATTTAAGTATGACATGCATAAAGTCGGATGTTCACGCAACTTAGATCAAGTTCCGTGACACAGTTGTTCTAGTTCATGCATTCAGTCCTCCAGACAAGTCCAATTTCCTCTTACTCAGCCGAAACATCTTGGTCCAGTTTGATCCGAGTTTTACAGTACAAAATGTTCATCTACATCAACCAAAATAACTCACCCTATCTCTCCTCACACCACCCAGTCTCTCCCCACCTCACCCGGTCTCTCCAAACCTCACCCGGTCTCTCCAAACCTCACCCAGTCTCTCCCCACCTCACCCAGTCTCTCCCCACCTCACCCAGTCTCTCCCCACATCACCCAGTCTCTCCCCACATCACACCGCCGGCCTGACAAGCCCTTCATACCTCTTTCATTTCATGTCGTATTTCTGCTATGTTCCTCTCCAGCTTGTTGTTGAGTTTCCTCACTGATTCACTCTCCCTGTTGGCCTGATCCACTTGTTTCATCAGATCCCTTGAATGACACATGCACACACCATTAAACTGTGCATGCACACAATAACACAGAGCTTATTGAGAGGCCATAAAGATCCTTTAGACTATTTTCGTAACAGGAGTCACTTTTATTTTCATTTTCAGAATCATTTGCATGACAGCTGTATGTTAAACATTTTCTTATAAAACAGTTTTTAATAAGAAAAAATCAACAAAATAGTACATGACAGTTTCTACAACGGCAGAAAACTGCCTTCTTACAGCTGTATCGTCTTGGCAACACCCTAAACACTCTTCACAATGAACATACTATGCTCCATAGTCACAACCCAACAAATAGCGCCTTACTCCAATTTGAGTTGTATTGTCTCCTTGGCAGACCTCTCTGCCTTCAATTGATCCTGAATAGCTTGTAGTTGCTTGGAGTTGTCTACAGCCTGCAAGTGGAAATAAAACCCGACTTTAACACCAAGCCTACGTGTTACGGGTGGAACCCAACTTGAAGAAGTACAATCAACTGAAAACTTGTTTAAACGTAGACAAAGCTTTACATGCTTCAGTATATCTTCCACGAACCGCACAAACAGTGTTCTTTATCCCTGGACATAATAACTATTATTGCGATTTTCACTTCCTTACTTATTCACTACAAGTCTTTTCTGTACATCATTTACCTCTCCGTTGAAAGATTTGCCTACTGATTTGAGAGCAAGAAGACTGCCTACATTGTTGTAGATAACACAATTTAACAGTTGTCAAAACTACCTGGTGATAACAGAACAATTTGGGCTACAGTGCTAATCATATTTATGATTACTGAAACAGTGAATTGAATGATGTGCTCTAGTCATCAAGGGATTCACTTACTGGTTTTGGCGGCGATGTGTGATTCACAGCTGTCTTTATCTGGAAATAAAATTTAACACAGGATTGAATCATAGGTTTAACATAAAACAGATCGTAACACAAACAACAGGAAATGTGCGTAGAAAAGGAAGAGACGAATGATTGCATTTAGCATCAGACAAATCCTAAACAGCATACTTGTGGGAAGAATGTTGTACTTTTAACTATCATGACGTTTCCACAGATTTGTGCATAATTAACTGGAGAGTGAGTAACTGAATTTAGCATGGCATTGTACAGCCCCATATTACAGGGCTTGATTTGGTGACCCACGTGTCATCAATGCAATCTTAGAGTTTGTTAAGCGACCAAGTAAAAATCTCAGGTAGCCATGAAGTTACCACATGCATATCCGTGCACGCAACGTCTGAGCACACATTTGGTAAGTATACATTATGCTGAGCATTGTGCTCTGTACTACAAAGCATAAAGGAACAGATGTCAACATTAGGCCCTTCTGGGCAGCGTAATGTTTGTGGAATAAAAGCAGTTACTAAATATGTTCAGAGACAAGGTTGGCATTCTCTTCATCCAGAACATGTACGGAAGGCTCCCAGACATACAACATGCCCAGCTGAAGCTATTCAATACAAGCACTATTAGTTAGTGATACGATTTAAAGACCGGAAGAATATCAATGTAAGAATGTACTGGACATTCGGCAAATGTGAAACAAGTCAGGTTATGTGCAGTGTACAATCCACCTAACAATAAAATGAAATAGGAAATGAGGAAACAAGGCCGCTGCAAATGCTGTAAGGATGTCAAATACAACAGAAGCAGCTTAACAGATTACTCCATCACACAAGAAATAGTAACTAATTCGGTAAAGTGCATCAGGTTAAGCATTAACGTAATGAATTTTACTCTAAAGGTATTATCATCAGCAGCAAAATTTGGTGTTATGAGAACGTTATTGCGTGAAGAACAGTTGTATTGAACAGTTGCATTGGTAGCATTCAGAACAGCCAGGAATGAAACATTCGACATGCAAAGACCACAGACGGAGAAAACCAAACGATGGCGTAAAAGAGAACCTTTGGGGAAGTAATGACAGTTAGTTGGTCACGAATTACAGAGCTCGACATGAACTTTTGGTATAACTTGTCTACTCAGACAAGTAGAAATAATATATTTGTCCTGACGTATTACTGGCTAGTCGCTGTCAAACTTAAGCCATTCATACTCGTTCAACCATTGAGGGACATATTCACGTTTTCTTCTCATTTCATATTTTTGCTTGTTTTTTTTTTCAAGTCTTTTGTACTGGTTTACAACAGAGTTATAATTTTTTTTTGGCATCTCAGCGGCATGCTGCTATCGCAACACCATGAACAGATGACAATTTGCAGACTTGCCTGAAGTGAATCAAATGTCACAAAACGTCATGTAAGCACGCAAACCAATTAACGCTGGTTAATTGTTTTTAAAAGTAAATCGGTTCAAGTCACTACTTGAAAAGATCACGTTTTAATGAAAAAATTTGTGAAAGTGCAATAAGCTCATTGAATACGCCGCACGAGTTCATGAGCGAAGTGGTTTCAGGTACTCCTTAGATGAAACCCAATTAATGGGAACCAGCTTGCATTCTGAGAAAAATGCGATTGTTACCATAAGTTTCGGTTTCCTGTGAACAAAATGTCACCAGCTTAAAATTACTGGTGATTTTATAGGTAAGTTAAGTATCCACAGTTCTATTAAGTGTCAATGACACTCGTTTTAATTTTTTGTTCAAATGTGCCAGCCTGTCCCATCAGGCAAGTTCCATTGTATTGACCTTGTCTGGACATATAAACAGGCCGGTTGTCCTAGACAGTCGGAATAGCACTAATGTCGAGCCCTGATTTGTAACAGTGTATTTCAATTACGTTACAAGATGTTGACTTTTCAAAGGTCTTGATTAAAATGACATTTTAACCAAAATAACCCTTGAAAGTTCCAGCCGCCATCATGCACGCAATCATACAGCAGGCAGAGTGCACACGAGTCACGAGAAAACAGAGGGGCCACTTACGCTAAAATCTGTCTGTAGGGAGGATAGTAAGGAGAGGCAGAGAGAAATCAACATAACATTACATGAGATGAACAACTAAACAACAAATCAACAACTCGAGTAAATCAACTACTCAGAAGTAGATCAACTACTCAACAACAGGTCAACGGCTCAACAACATGTCAACGATTCAACAACAGGTCAATAACTCAACAATCAATGAACAAAGTAATTACAGTTGATGGTAAGAACAAAACAACAGAAAGGTAAGAACTGATGCAAGCACAAACAGCTATGACACAAAATAGCAAGAATTAAATTAACTGCAAGAAATCAAAAACTTGACTAGACATTAGTTTCAACGGGGTTCGACATCAGCAAGAGAACAATGAGGAAAGGACCAACAGTTACAAAACAGGACAGCACATTTGTAGGACATGAAATTTCCAGCGTGCGTTCAAACTAGTGTCTTGGTGGACAAGGTGCAATGTGAATGTAGTAGGCTCCATGTGTGAAGTTTTACCATATTGTTTGTGGATAAATGTAGGTACTTGTGAAACGCTGACAGCTTCCATTGTAAGCGGTAAGAATAGCAGATGGAGGATGAGGAATGGAAAGTGAAGCAGGCCACTTAGGTGTATCCATGATTAGAGCATCTTGGAGATAGAGATAAACAGTGCACTTCAAACAAGCAGGTCTTACCTCATCACTGCCACTGTGAAGTAATCTGCAAAAAAATTATGAATAGCCATGTATAGTGTAAGGTAGGTTATTTCTGCACATTATGAACAGAAGGCGACCTTGTGAAAGAAATCTTCTCTTTTTAAGTGTACTTAAGGCATACCAGTGTACTAACCAAGGAATGTCAGTACACATCAGCAGTGTATCCTGATGTGAGAAGCACCAGTGCCACAGGAGTGCCTCTTAGGTATATCAAATTAAATTTCACAGGATTGGTATTACATTTCACTTCTTATCTCTACCCTGATACAAAATACAACTTTCTCATCTGACATATGTGAAATGCACATCTTCACTGCTCACAACCTAGCCTGTCGTCAAACACTGATCAAAACAGACAGTCAAGTTAGACAGACTACTTCATACTAGTGGAATTACAATTCATTGCATCACAGCTGGCAGTTTCTCAACATTTACAAAATCAGGTGTTTATACCACTAAACTTTTTTGGCCCAGCAATGCTAGAATGTCAGCCAGTAAGAGGTCCAACAACGCACATTGGTGTATACATGTACTAGAGGTCGACTATCCATACACATATCCATGTTTTGTGCACAGTGCACGGGTTTGGGCCCTGAGCCATGTATACAGTCATCACTTACTGATAGTCTCTATTATAGGTAAATCCTATGAAGGGCAGGTGATTGCCAGTGAAAGCCTTGGGTACTGGGAACGTCTCATCTGCCGTCTTGTCATCCTCGATGTCGTCAAAGTTACTGGTGTCTGTGTCGCTCACCAACTCTGGCACCACTGGGGGGACACCTAGTGGACACAATGGTAACACATGTCTGTGACCAGCCAGAATAAAAAACATACAGAATCAAAATGTCCAGTAAATGGACCAGACCATCATTATTACAGTGAACATCAATTCCTTTAAATATTGTTTGCAACGAACAATAACAGATTGAAGCAGCCTCTCCTGTATACAGAACTGGTTAAACACACGGCGGTGTTATCTGTTTACAATTTCACAGGACTCTCACTCAATCTCATAAATTGTAAACAGACAACACCGCCGTGTGTTTAACTAGTTTAATGACCAACTGCAAAAAACTCACTCTGTCGTAGTGTTTCCCAAGTCCACTTCTCATTCTTAAAGAACGGGTGACGCTTGATTTCATCAACCCCATTCTGACCCAGACGTGTTCTCCTGTAAATGAAGGCACATTTCATCACGAGCACAGCCTCTAAGGTCGTTGTACCCTGGGTTGGCCCAAACAATGTAACATTGTTCACAATGTGCAATGGTATTCCAGTTATATTAATAACTGTATTTTTAATTTGTTATCACTGAAGAACAGAGTTTTTTATTTGATCATACTCAGAATTGCGATTTTGAACCACTCGGATTCTCTAACTGATGTAAAAGTACAGAAGAAAAACCGCATCACACACAAAATTACCCAAGAGATTGTGAAAATTCAAAATGTCTATGGTACACCATGCCCATACATGTTAAAGTTCAGACGCTCATATTATGAAACTCAAAAGCCAAGGGTTGGCGTTACGCCAAGCATGAGCATTTAAATTTAAGATTCTTTTGAAGCTCAAGGATGAACATTTACCTGGATTGTCGATTTGAGTAAACTCACGCGCAGCAATCGAATAAATCAGAGTAAGAGAACATAGGTATTTACCCACTCTAATATGTAAAGGTGCAACTGAAACTGACTCTTTATCATTGGAAGGAAAGAAAAGTAAGGGAGTTTCGTACAATTTGGGAGCTAAACTTCACACGATAGGTGCTCCCAAAGTATTGAGCATATAAACTAGCAATAGGTGGTAAACCAGTCATGGAAGTATAAAAGTGAAAATTCACAGGCAGTTTCAACCCAGAAGAGCACGGTACTTTAACTCTACAGATTAACATTACCTGAAATGAAGCAACTGACCAAAAGTTAGTGGCACAAATGAAGTGTACAATTTAGTGAACGCTACTTCAAGCATACCTGTCGGCCAGAAAACTACATATGAGGTCTTTTGCTTTTGACGAGATTTCTATGTCCTCTGGAAATGACAGTGAGTTGGCGTGGTCCATGATTTTTCCGTACGTCCCAACCAAAGAGTCAGCATAGAACGGAGTATCACCTGAGCCATGGAACATGTATAAGTTACACAAAATGTGGTCCGAGATTTAACCGTCTTATTCACCATACTTGGACCCAGTAACTGTAAACAGTTGCATTTAAAATTCCACATTTATTGGGGTTGTCTGATAAGAAAGATTGCAGGTGGTAAGATACATGAATTGCATCAGACATGTGCAGGCCACATAGGCTGGGCCTATTGCACGAAATACCTGATTTGAAACTCACAAGTTCCCTCTTTTGTACAGTCATTAGGCTCTTCCTAAGAGCAGTTGCAGAAGTCCGTAGCTATAGAGGCCACATTGGGTAGTCTGAAGGTCATGCTTTCAAAAGTCTTTCGAGGACCTTGAACACATTGAACTTGTCAGTCGAACTTTAGCTCTGCACAGGTAGCAACCACCTCTCACACTTACCCACAAGCATTTCATAGAGGAAGACGCCCACTGACCACCAGTCACACTCACGCCCGTAGTATCCGTCACCGCCCTGCGACTTGAGCACTTCCGGGGAGATATAATCAGGTGTCCCCACTGCCGTGTCCGACCTCACCATACCATCCTTATCCATTCTCATACAGGTGCCAAAGTCGGCCAGCTTGAGGTGGCCTTGGCGGTCTAACAACATATTGTCCGGCTTCACGTCCCTAGAAACACGCAAATAGGGTGGATTGATAAACACATTATACTGATATAGTCATTAAGTTGGCACTGATGACCTCCTGATATATTGTCTGGCTTCATGTCCCAAGAGATACGCAATGATGATTTAGTGGCTTGGTACTCCTGGAGACGTGAAAAGTTGCGCCCAATTAGAGTGGCGCAGGTCGTCTTTCAACACATTGCCTGACTTCAAGTCTCTCAACACAAGTGAAGATTCGAAGAATGAACATTTTAAGGGGTTCCTGAACACTAGTAATGTGATGAATCAGGCTAACAATATACTGCATGGCTTCACATCCTTGAAGACTTGAGACAAAGAGAAGTACTTATAAGACTCAAGAGCGTTAGGGAAGCCATTGTGGTCTAACAAGCATAAATGTAATTAGATATATGTAAAGGGCAGGTTCATTGAAGTGACCAAATCTATCCAATAACATGTTGCCTACTTCCAGTAGAGATATGTACCAGGGGCAGAGAACTGTGATCCCGTCCACCCTGATAAAGAAAATGGCGAAAAACAACCCCACAGTGGTAAACAAATCAAAATATTTCACAAGGTCAAACACACCATTAAAATAAGCGCTCGACACTTAGCATTATGTCAAATCCCAAATGCTGCCTAGCAATATATACACATCACCAAATGGGAAATTAGGAAAGTCTGTAAGCAAGATAACAAAACCTCCAACAACGATGCAGAGATGGCAACAGTTGAAAATGTCAAAACGGAATGTCCGAATTGAAGAACTGGTCGGCAAATGTCCAATGGAAAATTAGGAGAAAATCGCATGCTTCGTTGCGACTATGCTGTAAGAAGCCAAACAATCCTGACTCCTGTCTATTTACATACTACAATATTTGAAGCGCGTACTCGAATGCAAGCATTGAGACTTTGTGGTGACTAAGGATTTTTACCACGTTGCCAAATCGAGCTCCGAAAATGTTGCATGCCTCACTGGAAGGGCGCTTACAAAATAATGGTGAACACGTCTATCACATCAACTCACTGCTTATTAATTTTCTCAATTTGGTTTATTCAGTGACTGCTAATTGAATATGTGAACGAATTCTCCAAGTATGTTCATAACCTATTCTCATACCCGGTCATAGTTTGAAATTTGACGTGTGCAACAATAGCATGGATTAGACATATGTACATGCCAGCATAAAGTGTAATCCAACCCATCAGTGAGGTATGAGTTTCTAAAATGGGCAACAGAGGGCCCCGTCACCACCAAATGAATCATCCTGGCACATACGTTCACAATATAACAAACACTTTGAATTTTTTACATTATCACCAACATAGACACAGTTACCTGTGAACAAAGCCCATGGAATGAATGGCATCTAGAGCGAGCACGACCTCGGCGCAGTAAAACTTGGCCCACTTCTCTGGAACGTCGTAGTTACTCATTAAGTTGACGAGGTCACCGCCTGGCATGTAGTCCATGACCATGTAAAGGAACTTGTGGTCTTGGAACGCATAGTGTAACTGGAAATATGAATGGAGTTGAAGGTTATACTTCAGCATAAACAAACACACAGTGGCTGACTCTTGCGTGGAACATACGGGGAATTGGTGGGAGATCATAATGATAATTAGGAAAACAAGAAGTTTGTAGTTTAGGAATGCACAGTGTAGCTGCAACTGTGGCTGAAGTAGTAGTGAGATGTATTTAAGCTCGTTTAGCAAACAACAAACACCTAACAAATAACAAATGCGTTATGGGGTTTGGGAAGGCTCTGGAAAGGATTTAAACAACCGTGCTGACCCAAGACCTTGAAACATGAAGCAGGATGTCAAGACACTCATTGAGACAAAATAAATAACTGAGCAACTTGTGGCCTAGGAATGCAAATATGAACAATGAAAACAGGGCCATGTTTTGAGTGGTGATCTCAACATATGGTTATTTTCCTACTCAACACATGGTATGGTGGAAAATATTTATAAATTCAAATTCCTCAACAAAACGCAACATTGAGAAATTCTACTTTCTTAAATACATGGTTTGTATGGAGCAGTAGCAACTTTAGAAGCAATGTAGTTAACCAGGAAAACAAGAAATGCCGATTTTGACAACTGTCTCTAAGCAAAATAACAGTTATCTTAAGATTGCATAGCTAATAAGCCCTGAACAAAGTTCGAATTTGAACAAAAGTATGTGACACCAGCAACTCTAGCTTCCTGACAACTTTCTCTCATTTCGCTACATTTCCCCGTCCTGTGTAAATGTTTCTAAACCTAACTTCAACGCTGGACCACTCGAGCAGCGCTGGATCAAGTACCAAGATATCATGTCGGTTAAAACAGGTGGGTGGCTGCGTTACTAGTAACGGTTTCACCAACGCAACTAGCTTTCATGAACATGCGATGATACTTTATTCATATAACTGCGTAACACAGAGACTACAGATCTTACCATTCATTTAATGCTTTTGAGAATAAAATCAAAGTGACAAAGTTTTCAATAACTTGTATAATGTCTGAGGAATGATGAACTCAAACTGCCTTTCATTTCCATCTCTAAAAATACGCTTTCGAAGAAAAATCCACGGTTGCATAATGTATCGCGCTGATATAACTGAAAATGACTTGGGACAATTGGGTGTTGTGAACAGGACTAAGTAGGTCAGTGAATTCAGCTATTAGAACAGTATTTAGAACATATGGTCAACAAGTGCCACTATTTTACACTGCCTTGTGAATAAACAGAGATAACAGGATCTTGAAATAACAAACAGAGTTTATGACCTAACTGAAGAAAGTCATATGGTAACCTTCCACTCACTAACACTTTAGTCTCTCCACAGATTCACATTTCAGCAAGTGTTTTATGGTAAATGGGAGTATTTATAGTTGCTAGAGAAAACAAAATTAAGCATGGCTGACTTTGATAACTAACTGGATCATTCATGGTTCAGTGAACTTGTCTACTCACAGCCACGATCCACTCGCTGTTGGCATAGGCCATGATTTCCCGTTCTTGGAAGAAAAACGCTGAGTCTGATCTCTTGATCTGAATAGAGGAAAACAAAAGTCAAAACACTGAGTTGGATCTCCTGATCTAAGCAGAGTAAAACATTAAATCAAAAGTCAAGACATGGTAAAGAAGGCACGACACAGTGCGTGGGTGCTTCTCAAGAAAATAGCCAATGATTACCGAGAATTCATAACTGTTTCTGACCAAACATGGTACAGACGAAACACCAAACACGTAATTAAATCTAAAAACACAACACCAATTAAAAAAACTATAGTGCTAGTTCAAATCCTAAAACAAATCTGACTACTTTCTTGATAAAACTGTAGGCTTTAGTTTTCAGAAACAACATACAGTTAAGTACAAGTGCTTTGAAGTAACATTTTGCTAATGTTTTGAAAGCAAACGTAATTCACCATAGGCATCAAAGTAATCCTTTTAAACTTTTGATGCACAGATCGAGACATCCGATTTTCCAAGACATAAAAAGCTAACAAAAACACTTCACCAAGCAAATTGAAAAACCTAAGCTAATTTAAATATTTTGAAAAAATTGAAATTTACACTGCGGCACATACTTCAATTCTAATACGTTCATAAGAATGTTTAAAATTCAAGATTTAGAACTATAATTTTAGAATCAATAATGCAACCCACATGCCACGTACACCTGAAAGATTCATCAATAATACTCCGTAATATCACTTCTAAAATAGATTCGTCTATACTTGCAGCAACCTCTAGCCTATTAACATTGGCACAGCGTTTCAGTCGGACATTTCTACGGTCATCTTCAGGTGTAACAGCATTCCCAGAAGAACAAGCACGGGTGTATGGTATGATGAACACTTTTTGGAATCATACTTTTTCCATGGCACATAAGAGTGATTTGAACCCGAAGATGGCCGGAAAATGATCCTCCGAAATTTCATACCAGCGTAAATAGGCTAGAGGTTGGTGTAAATTGACCAACAGAGTCTAGAAATTCCGTTACCACATCACCACCTCAAAGAGGTTTTAGGGAGACGGTAATACTCAGATAAGATGGACTTGCACAAGTCACATAATTAAGTTCTGCAGTATGTTTCATCCAGTACGGACTTTGGTGAAATCGCTCGGTCCAGTTTAACTTTACTGCATGCTGCACTGGCCCGATTTAAATCCCAAGGTATTTTAATTTAGAAACTCAATATCAGTGAGTGCAACTGCATATCGAGCGGCATGTGGGCATCAAACCAGGAAAATACAGTACACAAACAAATTATGAATTCGCTGACCTCACTCAGCATTACACCATACCAGATTATTCATTGTTACAGACACACCTGAACACTGGCTAAGCAGCAATACTTCAATACGTAGACTAATTACGTTGCACCTACCATTTCAAATTTACTCAGCAGCTTCATCGCATACACCTGTCTGGTGCACTTATGTCTCACCTGCAAAAGGTCAAAGGTAACTAGCTAATAGAAATCACAATTGTTCTTATGAACATTAGAAATGTGCTGACATCAAAAAATGAATTCACATGTTACACACTGTTGACAGTGTTCTTCCCTCATTTACTACACAGGAGATGCCACACAATTCTTATCTTACAAACACATTTCTTTTTCACGATCCACAGCCCTTTTCAGTCTTTGACAACAGGCACGAGATGCCGCCTGTGCTTGTAAAAAGACTGACTTGCATACTACAACTGGGTACAACTGTGGTTTATGAGCGAAGAATTGTGCAGGTACGAAAAGAATTGCAGTGTACAAATATACGTCGCAAGGACTTGCATTCATGACAAAAACATTGAGAACACCGATGCCATTAGTGAGTGAAGTAGACCACCTATTCTGCATTACTTCTCAAGAACAACATTACGAGATCAAAGTTGGGACTTTAAAGACACATGTGTTTGACTTCATGACAATCCATACCAGTTGTACTTCACCGAATGCACCCCTGCCAATGACCTTGACCACTTCAAAGTCATCTCCCTTGACACGAGATGAATTGATGAGGTTGACGGGATTGCCATCTGAAACAGATAACAGTCATAGTCAACTATCTATATCTATAAGATTCATAAACATGCAGGCAGATCAATTAGCCATAAAAACACAAAACACAAGGGTTTTCTTCATTATATGGATAGATTAAGCATATAAAAATGGCGTAAAACTACCTAGAGCATGCATTTTAAGGCAGGGCTCTTGATATCAGCACCACCTAGTGGATGTGGGGTTGATCACTAAATGCAAACTGTATTCCTCTACTAGAACAATGGCAATGTAGGCAGTGCCATCTGCTCATAGACTGTATGTTGCAACCACTGACAAAGGATTCCACTAAGATCAAGTCTGGCTGCACATCTGTCCTATGAGTAGAACCCAACCACTGGTAGCACACATTATAGATGGAATTTTCAACTCATATACAAGCCACTTTAGCAATTAGTCATCACGGAAACTTAGGGCCCTGTCAACCAAAACTACTTTTCAATACGACAGGTTATGTCTCTTAAAAACTTGACGAAACAGGCCAAGTTTGGGCAGAAACCGGTAACATGCCCCGCATGTGACTCTGTCCACGAGGTTCTTACTCAGATTGTATGGCCTTGTAATACTTAATGGTAGTCAATACCACTATTTTGTTAACCATTTTTGAGATAGGACAGAGAAATACATTAACATTACAGGGCCTTTAGTTTATGAAAGAGACCACGAGTTAGTTATCAGCGCAGGTCGTTACTTGCAGTCAGCAAATTATCTACTCTTTTAAGAGTATAAGTCTATTTTTCAAAATCTGACATACGAGTACGCAACCAGACAAAGACTGTTCATAACTGAGACATCATCAACAAGACAGAACAGATCCTCACAGGTAGTCTAATTGGACAGGTGTTATATGAGATGATAAAGAGCATGATATGTTGCAGAGGGGATGTGTGCTGTGTAAGCTGAATGTTGACTTATCTGTTTTAAATCCACAAGAATCAGCAAAAGGACCACCATAAAGGGAAGACAAGACAACATCCCGAAATCTTATGACTATGAAAATGAGTATTTCTAAATAGAACATTAATCGAGGAATCAGAATCAAAGTTTTTAAGTCTGTAGATGTCCACTCCACCAACAAATCACGACCCATCCAACCATGACACACAGACCACAGTGTTTTTCAAGGAGTCAGCCAACTGAAATACCATGTACATACGGCCCAAATGTGGGTGACACAATCATGGGCGGCGCACCATAGGGGGCTAGGGAGGGGGGGGGGGCTATAGCCTCCCATCCCCACTTTTTTCATTGCTGTGCCACCCATGATAATGCCTGGGTTTTCCGCTTCTGAAAATTAAAAGCGGGCATAACGTAAGGCATTTATGCGCTAACAACCGAAGGCTACCAACGGGATTGCCTACCTTGCAATGGGAACACTAAACTTTGATGCCATCGAAGTTATTGAGAAGGGTCACTGCATTAGACAATAGCGGGCAGTGACTGGCATTTTGCTCACTTCACAAAGGTAGGTCAATTACCACGCTGGTGCCAGTTTGTCAATAAAATGGATAAAAATAAAGATGTTGAAATATCGGAATGTGTTTATAACTGCTGGAAATCAAACGTGAAGATGAAATGAAACCACATTATGAGACACCGTGTACTCGTAATGTGGCCATCCATAGTAAAGGTACCCCAACTTGCAGACGGAGGAGCTTAGACCCTGAGAGGAATGGGTAAGCATTTGAAAAATGTTTCCTCTAATATTCACTCTTTGGCAGCACAAGCATCCTGTTTCAATTGACCCATGTATTTGCTGGATACTTTACAGTAAAACAATCACTGAACGTGCAGTGTGCGTAAAACGAATTCCCGCCATACCACCTTTATTCGGATGAGCTAAGAGCTGAAGAGATGAGTTTTTAATATGTCATCTTCTAATACATCGTTGTTGTCCCAATGTGGCCTCCTTGTGAAGTTGACGTTCTAGATTCCATTTGGAGAGAGGGAGAGGTCCTTGCCACTTTGGTGGCAAGGACAAAACAGCAAGACATGTGAATGAAGGTCACATTAGCACTGCCTTGAGATAACTTCGCTGAACTACTTTTCAGAATAACTCTGAAGCTGATTGGAACAGTAACCACAGTTAACATCCATAGTAGCAGAGTTAACTGTTTTGGGAAAGGACATTAAAGTGACTAAATTTGAGTCACGGAATCTATTTGGATACCCTGAATGCCTGCTAGGTGAAGGTCTGAGTCATAGTACTATAATTATAGCACAACAGGATATTATAGGCTAAAGCTTATTTACAACTTGTCTTCCTTTGATATATGTTAGCTCTCATCTATCATTTAAGAAGTGGTAGGTGAACATATTCATCTGGTGTTTGATTTGGCTTTTGTCTTGATACTGGTTTCAAACTCAATTGCTAAGATAACAGTCCTTTATCAAACTATGTTTCAGCAAAATCTTAGTAGACTTTGAAAAGAGCATCAACATTAGGTCGCAGTAAGATGATTACGACAGTCAATCTTGTGAATTTTGTGCCTCTAAGGACGGGAGGGGGGAGGTAAAAAGTAATCAATGATAGGCTGACCCGGCCAGGTTAGAGGTCACTTGCACTAGAGCATAAAACATTCCTAAGTGGTCAAAAGTGCAAAAAGCATCCAAGATGTGTGGGTGGGGTGGGACAACACACAATGTGTGTACATAATGTTGACCTAGCTTCATTACTCAATCTAAGGTATCAATCAAGCCTGTGTGTATATTCCAGTCTGAAGTGGCCATATACTTGTACACCTGGTAGAAAGTACATGAGCAAACATAACAACTGCCATCTTGCTACGTGTTTTAACCAAATGGCAAGTGCCATTTTTCGTTTGGTCCATATTTCACCTGAGGAGGTAATTCATGGCATGGAATGAGGCAAGTTAACCCAGTTTTCCAGGATTGCACTGCAGACAGCAGTCAGAGTGGTCAGACCTATTAGTCAGCATTTAGTGCTTGCATTAAACATTATCTCGGAAGTTTTGACCTCCAAATGAGCACCCACTATTGTTTTAATAAAAGTAAAACGGGACATTCAAGTCAAAAACCGCACTAACATTAATTCTTTCAAAAGAGGCGAATGACACAAAATTATTGGTTCGATATTTTCTAGTTCTGCACCACCCCCACCACACAAGGATTAAACAAGTGTGCAGGCAAACCGGTATAAGAATCCCTTGAAAGCAGGCAATCTTGACAATAAAATTCTCCTTTTCCAATACAAGGTATGCTAAATGAGTGAAGAATTACCCTGCCCTAGCCACTTGATGTTGTAAGACTGACTCACTCAACAGGATTGCATCTCCTCAACACCTGGCAGGCCATGTACATCACCACACACACACCCAAGTACACAGTAATTCTGGGGTCTGGTTCAAGAAAGTGACTAAAATTTTTTAAGATTTAAGATGGAAATTTGGTCTTGCTGTTCCCACTTCACAACTGCTAAAAAAACATTACAGTCTAGAAATAATTTGCGGAAATTATCTCACGAATATTCTCAGCGACTTAGCAAGGATGGCAATACGGAGATGCAGCAAAAACTCGAATCAGGGAAAAAGATCGAAGAGTGTGTAACCTGCACGAACTTGGTTGCATCTCCAAATTTACATTTCGTGTGATACTGGAAGGAGGACGGCCAGAGACTATCCCGGTGCCTACCCTCTGACGTCACCACAGAAACAGAAACAGAAACAGAAATTTAGCAAGTAGTTCAACCGAGGTTAAATTATTGTTTCTGATATCCTTGTTAAGTCATTTTTCATGAAAAAGGCTGAGCTGGACATACCATACAGCAAAGTGTAAATGCTGGCGCAGTGAAATGTCATCAATTCCAGATAAATAATTGCCAAAATACATTTTCATTTTTCAAAGACTTTTAGCACTGTTGTGAATGCTCAGTGTTTCTCAAAATATTGTCATGTGGTGTTTTAGAAGTAATTACAGTGATACCATAAACCATCTATATGTAGTTACCTAGCACCCTTTATGTAAACCTGAATATGGAAAATATTACTAGTCCATCATAATGTGTGATAAATTGGAGGCATTCTACCATACAGCACTTCGGACATTAGGCTTACAGAAAGGAGAGCTCAGAGCACAATGTAGTGGAAGAGTGGAATTTCATTTTTTTCAAAATTTTCAAAAAAAAATCAAGAATTCCTGGAATCAAGAGCGTCAATTTTAGGAATATGGTGCAAAAGTGTAGACTTTTACTGTGGCAAGATTGAAAGTCATTGTTAACAAAGGGGTCCCCAGCAGGCCTTTATGCAGCGTAGGTCCTGGACGCCCTAGCACTAATCTGGACGCCCTGGCAAGGACGCCAAATGTATCATTTGGAGCCCACTGTCAATGGGAACCTTTCAAGTTTGGACTCACACATTGTAATGAATACTAAGAAGCCTCTGAAGGCTCACAGTGGGGGCTCTTTTACAAAGCAGGAAGAAATATACAATGTATATACAGAGTACATAAAATGTTGCTGTGCTCACACTTGGTTGATAGCATTGTAAAAGTCTTGGTCTACAGTTTTTTTTAGTAAAAATGCTGTTTTGTAAACTTAGATGTAAAAACAGCTTGGTCTATGCATTTTGTGTAAAAAAATCCGTGTGTTTGGGGGATTGCTGGGGGTGGGGGGTTACGCGTCGAAATCGTGGACGCCCTGGAATATTGGGAACCCCATTTTGGACACCCTATTTTCAAAATCCTGGATAAAGCACGGTAATTCTCCACTATTTAGCACACTGGTCTCATTTCACATACCAAAAATTATTTTGAAAAATATTTGGCATGTCACTTATTTTGGACGAGGCTACTTGGTTGGAATTTCTCGCGACCCAATTCAGTTTTGCACATCGGGTGGCGGGAATATCAGAAGACTCCCAGTGTACTTCATTTGACAAGTGGTCTCAGTGACAAATAGGGTATGACCTAAAAATTGGGCTTCACACTTAGCCTTGTCTTTGCACAAGGCCTGGTGCAACCCAACACTAGGCCTTAGTGTGAAATACAGTCCTGCTAAACAAACAGTCACAGACATAATTCACCTGACAACTTGGCTGACTGCACTCGTGATTTGATGGGTATTTCCGGAGATTTACTCAAACCTCAATGTATGAATGCACTGAAATCCACTACCGCCAGTCGGCAGTCATTCGGCCAATACAGATGTACACCTGCATACCTCACATGCAGATCAAACTATTGTGAATGCATGTGTGTGCGTGTGTGTGTGTGCGTGTGTGTGTCCTTCCTTGGGTATGTGCAGTGTAAAGGAAGCACCTTTTGACTATCTCATTCCCACATTCGCATTTTTAACAACTTTAGCCGAGAGACTAGAGTCACAAAAAATTATAGTTTATTCAGGAATTTTATGCGCAGTAATTTTTCACTTATTTAGTACATTTACATGGTGATCACATGAAAACTTATTTTTGTTAATTGCGTTGTCATAAATCAGTGCGTTGACACAAAGACTAAAAATTCTTGCTTATTATTTTGTTAAATTTCTCAGTACAAATAAATGTTAGGAA
Organism: Phoronis australis; assembly: GCA_002633005.1. Taxonomy (NCBI): domain Eukaryota; kingdom Metazoa; phylum Phoronida; family Phoronidae; genus Phoronis; species Phoronis australis. Next base: position 38,417 of record NMRA01000175.1, on the reverse strand, counting down.
ATTTTTAGCCTATTACTACACAACTAGGTTTGTACTCTGGAGATGTTATAAAAGAAGATGTGGTAAATAGTGCTCTCTGAGCAGGTCACGTGATGTGACCAACATATTACGTGTAAGACTAATAATTCTTACTAATAAGATTTCGTAAAGTTTCCATTATTTGTGGAAATGTATTAGGCTTTTGAAAAATTACAATTTTGGAGCGAATTAAGTGCAGAATTGACGTAAATATGGTTCAAAAAGCCCCCAGTGAGCTATTTCTTGGTGTGGATTGCCGCATCCATTGATGACTATAGCATAACAACCAAGTGCTGTTATTTTGCTTTTGCAGTGTGTGAATATACTGATTGTTGAGTATGGACTAATAACTACACACACTTGTACCATGTACCCCAACACTTTTGCACCTTGGAGGACAGGGTGGTTATTGTCTTGTCCCAACAATTTGCAAAATTAAAAACAGGTTATTTAGGAAGCTATCAGTAGCCAATGAAAGGTATAGCCAGCTGAATGTGGTTGAGTTTATTCTGCTTACTAGACTTACAGGGAAGTGTGAGCATTGAGTCAGAGACAAAGTTCACTGACCAATCTAGAGTTATCTTGATTAGAAACATCCAAACACAACACAAGCTGAACATACCCAAGAGAGGTGTGTTCCATAGGTGCAAGAACCTGCGAAAATGAAAGATCATGCGAAACTTCGCGAGACATCGCCATGTATTACAACAAGAGCAGCGCATAACCACACTAGCTTTCTTCGCGAGATTTTTGCGTAGAACTCGGCCCAGGTGAAAGCGCGGTTGGAAACATTTACTGATGCATAAACTATCAAGCAGATATCCAAGCGCGAGTTACCACAGGCGCAACTGCTCTCTATCGGCTGAGCGTCCACACACCAAACCTGCCATACGTGTCAAGGCAGACATGATAGGAAGGAAGTCACTCTTCACAGCTACCATGATGGCACAGTGAGCGCAGGCCTTTATGCAGCGTAGGTCCTGGGCGTCCAAATGGATGCCCTAGCACTAATCTGGACGCCCTGGCAAGGACACCCTATGTATCATTTGGAGGCCCACTGTCAATAGGAACCTTTCAAGTTTGGACTCACACATTGTAATGAATACTATGAAGCCTCTGAAGGCTCACAGTGGGGGCTCTTTTTTCGAAGCAGGAAGAAATATACAATATATGTACAAAGTATATGCATTGTTGCTATTTTGACACTTGATTGGCAGCATTGTGAAAGTCTTGGTCTACAGTTTTTTTCAGTAAAAATGCTCACCATAGAAGGCTGTTTTATAAACTTAGATGTAAAAACCTTGATCTATGCCTTTTTTGTAAAAAAATCTGTGTGTTTAGGGGTAGTGCTGGGGGTGGGGGTTACGCGTCGGAATCATGGACGCCCTGGAATATTGGGAACCCCATTTTGGACACCCTATTTTCAAAATCCTGGATAAAGGCCTGAGTGAGCGTATGGGATAAGCTACAGCACCATTACGGTACTTCCCCCCTAGACATTGCCTCTGTCCACATGGACACTTGTGCTGTGACAGAGTGATTGAGTGCAACATATTCATGTGGTAACACAACCCTGACCATCTTATTCCTGGGGCAACTTGTGCTGGGACACCTGTCCATGTGGAGACAGATTTGGACACTAGGTCAAGGTCGAAAATAGCAGGGCTTCTGACTGGATGACTGGGGTGTGAGGATGAACGTGTTTCTTATGGGCTGACACAGTGTCTAGCAAAATATACAGTTTGACTTAAACAAGGTGTTTCTCATTACAATGTTATATCATTTGGCACGTGATATTTACAATGAGCCAGACTGAGAATTAGGAACATCCATTTGTGGAATGGTATAGGTTTAAAGGAAAAACATCAAGCAAAACAATCTCAATCCAGGCATATAGACAAGGATAATCTTTTCTCAGTATCAGCACAGAATGTTGCTTAAACCACTGCAAGTGAAAATATATCCAACACAAGATTAGCCTGCTAAATATGACAATCTAAGTAATTAGTTCCAACAAACCGATAATTGGATAGTATACAAAGTGGTGTTCCTTTCATACTTTTGGATGTGTACTTTACCATGAAAAACAGATTGTATATCTTCAGAATAAAAAATGCCGGAGACATAGCACGGACAATGTCTGGACCCCCAAACAATCAAATTATTTGAGACTAATTGTGCGAATTTTTTAAGATGAGTTAAAGCATGCCATGCAATTGGTCACTTTGTTAAAAATCGGATATTAAGATAAGTTTATAGGTCTGAGGCTACAGTGCTCAACAGTTAGGCTATTGCAGTCCATAGTCCCGCAGTGTTTTTTCTTCCAGTGTTTTTGAGTACAGCAACAAGGCTATAGGAGAATCTTTTCTTTGATTTAATTAGGCATCTGCTTAGGCAGTCCCTGCAACGTTATGCCATGCCATACCATTAAACATAACCAATGTGTGTCATTACAGGAAGCTACAAGACAGCCTGGGTGATCAAGTCTAATGATCACATCTAATTAGGGAGTCCCCCAGCCAGGGTCACAGGGTTCACCCAGCTGGGTCAGTGCCAGATGTCAATACAGAGGCAAGTCTGAGGTGCAGTAATGATTGATCACTGAGTGAAGATGCCAAGTTGCCAACGAAAGAAAGTCAAGTCCTGCTATGACAACAGGCACAGGTGTAGTCTGAGATTTGAAACGTTCTCATCATAGCAAGTAAGAATTATGCACCTTGACGAGAACAACACGTAGGTGGACGTGTCTATTTTCCATCGAAAATTGCAACAACTAACAACATCTTAAGTCAGGGCCAGTGACAGCATTTTACAATGGACCACTGAGCGGGAAAATGAATCCTGCGTATGCAGAATCTGAACAGTACAACAGTTAACACTAGCTGACACCTATAGATTTTCAATTAACAAAACAAGGACAAGTTAGGACACAGCAAAACAGTATACAGCTCATCTGGAATTGAAACCTTATTGATTTGTTGTGAATAACACAGTTTGCCAAAGGGTCATATTAGCAGCCGTTCTTTTACAACAGTGGCTAATTTGTAAATAAGAGATTATTACATTGCGAAATTTATTTTGCCATGTAATAATGTTGCTCTGGCGTCAAGTTTTTTCCTTTTTTGTTTGTTCGTACGCTACAGGTCGCATTTTTTTACCGATTCCCACGAAATTTGCAAACACCTTGTATCCCTGGAAGTGCTGGAAGCCTACTGTTTTTGGTCATGATCGGTTCCAAACTGGCGGACGTGCCGGCAATTTTGTTTCCAATTTCAGATTCAAATGCTCATAGAAGCCGCAATTATTGAGGTACACAACTGAAATCGGTAAAAACACAGAGCTAGACAAGCGCTATCTATCTGTAAAAATCGCTAACTTCCAGTCAAAGATGAAGGAATTAATGGCCATAGCGCATGCGCACTTCCGATTCCAGGGTAAAAACATTTTCTCCGGTAGAGGGTGCATTATGGAACGAATTTCTTCTAATTTTTTCAGTTATTAGTTTCTTATGACATGATATTATTCAGACTTAAAAAACTGGAAGTTGCTTTCAAGATAGCGGATCTGGCACATGTTGACCCATTTTCAGTCGTGCTGGGGCGCCATTTTCAACGGGAAGAGAAAATGACATGAATTTTTGCATGTGGATTCTCTGAGGTATAATCTTTCAAGTGAATTGTAACAATTTTTTTCTCAGACTTACCGTTCTCGAGTTATTTGACTTTGAATTTCAAAAAAAAAGCAAAATTAGGTTTTTTTTAAAAAATTACGGAATTTCACATAAATAACCTCTTAGGTAGAGTTTTGAATGGGCTTTCAGAAGATATTTTCCATTTTCGCTAGCACATCTACTTTTTGAATTATTCTGATAGTGCTGTTCCTTTGTTGAGCGCTCTTGCTGCATTGATGTTGGTTTAGCTTTTATTGAACAAGACTGTTGCCTATTTCTTACTGATTTATGACATCGAAGTTCGTCATATGAATGTTATGATGTTGTTCATCATCGCTACCATCATCATCATATTCGTCATCTTCGTCATCATCTTCGTCATCATCTCCGTCGTCGTCTTTTCAGGTAATTTCGCCAAGTGTCCCTCAAGACTGTATCCTATTTCTTACTGATTTCTGACCTCTACATTCGTGACATGAATGTTATCATTACTGGTTACAGTGTTCTCCACGCCCTGTTTTTACTCGACGCGGTAACGAGTTTAGATTTTGCAGCGTCGAGTTTGGGGAAAGCGCGTCACGTTTTGGGAAAGCACGTCAAGTTTAAAAATTGCCGCGCCAGGTTTAAAACTTTGGCTGGCTTGGTACTTCAGCCCTCAGCATCTAACCAGAGCCTGCTTTTACCAACAGTACTTCACTTCACTAAGAGGCAGTTGGCAATACTGTATTCGCCGTAATAAGGCGCCTGGGGCGCTTAGTAAAATTCGTTTCAGGGGTGAGGTGCTTATTGAATATTGTTACGCAAGGAGGTTGAAACCCGGTCTCTAAAACGGTTGAAATCGGAAGCTAGGACTCATCAAATTTACGCTATGTGATGTATTTGTAGCCTTTGACAGACTTTCTACAAAACGGTGGCGCACTGCTTTCAAATTTCTTTGTTAAATTATGATCACTTTACAGAAAATTGTCCTGAAATTCCAGGGCAAAATTCCCCGATGTGCCGCTGCCTCGCGATCGTCGACAGGGCAGGTTGAGTAAAAATATAGTTTCGACTCAAATTGCCCGAAATCCTCACTTAAGTTTTCCAAATAGCGACCCCAAGATTTTAAGTTCCTGAGGAGTCGGTATTAAGAACAATATAGGCTCAAATCTGCGCAAGATCGTGTTCAGCAACATGAGAAAAATCTGGAAGAACACACGTCGTAGTCACATGACCTTTGTTTTGAAGATCGTCTGTGTGTGTGAGTGAGCGAGCGGGTGCGTGTCATCAGCGTTCATTTGCGAGAGTAAACGCAAAATAGGCCTAACGATTTAGGTGTGCATTGTAATTAAAGAAATAACACAAGCAGTATCACGAGAATGCGTTTTATTTAGCACTTGCTGATGACATCTACTGTTAAAGCGTGCAAGAATTGTCTCGGTTGGGCCTATAAAGCCCGAATGATATTGAGTCACCGGGTGACTGGATGTGTGACACTCCGAGTAATTTTCCGGGAGATTCGGGGGCGGACGTCTCCCCTATCAGTGGAGCATTTGATCAGGTATTTTACTTTAAAAACACCAATTAAGAATACATTGAACAAGTGATTGATTAATAAAGCAATCCCTCTTAAAAATAATGCTAGAGTTTTTACGGTGTTAGAAACTTTCTAAAATTAGTGTCAATGTTTATTTCTTGCCTATATGCTACCGGTAGTTTCATGGATAGTTCCCGAAGAGTGATGTCTGCGATGACAAGAGACATTTATGTAGCACGCGCTTCCTGACCGCGTGCTTTTAACAACAAGTTTTTTGTTCGCGAGACAGTCGTCAGCTGAATGGGCACTTCGAACGATTCGCGTCAAAGTGTCAAAAAGTAGGTTACACCTGACTAATTCGGTGTATATTTTTTTAAACTTGAAATTTGCGTAGAGTTTGAAATTGGTATTGTGGAGAACACTGGATATTGTTCATCATCGCCAACATCGTTGTCATATCCATCACCTTCGTCATCATCTCTGTCGTCATCTCTTCTGTTAATTTCGCCAAGTTTCGCTCCTTGGAGCGCTTTCAATGTTAATTTTAAAAATATATAGAGTTTTCGTTGAGTTTTTGTTAATATACCGTTACATGATAACGCATGACGTTACAGTTTGCGCTGCGTAACATACGTCACGGTAATGGCACAACTGATTTTTAAATAATTATGAGGACTGGATGTGATATTTCTTCACCGAATGACCACATAGTGTTACCAGTCAATCACCACCAATACCTAATTCTGTAGTCACCCATATTACCACGGATAAAAGTCAACTTACATCGCTCCAGGAAGCTTTCCACATTCTTGTTCCTCTTGATGGCCGGATGATCACAGTCTGCCACCAGGGCGGTGACACTGTCCTGTAATACAACAACAGAGAAATAGACATTACCACAGATCCACAACACAGACAGACACCTGACATCTCAGCACAGCTTCACAATTGATCAATGGTAATTTTGGATTATATTAAGACAACCGTATATAGATACATATAGTTCAAACCAAGGCCAAACACTTAGGATGCCAATGTCATAGAGGACATGTAGTAAGTGATAATGACCACAATGACTGTATTTTTACAAGCTATAGATATAGTACCAAACGGTACTTTTTTCAGCATAAAATTACTTTAAACAATTAAAAGTGATCTTTAACAAGCCAATACACTTCTTTTTAAAACATGAGTGCTTCAATGAAGCTAGGCTTACAATACAGTACCATGGACCCCACACAAGGGAAACTTCTTCCCACTCCATTAAAATGTCCACACCAAGATTTCGTGAAATTGAGGTCATGTTGGGATTAATGAACACATGTGAAGGCGTAAGCTCAACAGAGAAAACCATTGAATTACATCTATTGAGCAGCTTCAGGGAAAATCAGGGTCTCTGAGACTGGACCAAAATTAAGACGACACCAACCCAACAGGGGTGTGACAACTAGCCCATTCCCTTCAACAGAGAATCAACGAGTGTCGAATCAACTCGCTCCAGCACAAAAGTCAGTGAGAACATAAGTGGAGACCACGAAGCCAGTTTCATGAAAAGTAACTTACGATATATTTTGCCACTTAGCGACTGCGAAAGTTGATAATTTTGCTCAAGGCAGGAGTTGTATCAAAAATAAATAGCCAATATTGTACGTCCCAAACCTAAGAATTGCAATCAACAACACAGACAATTCACTTCCATGTTACACACTATTGGGGCGCTTCTTATTTTTGACGAATGCATGAACTGCCGAGTCTATTTTCAGACTTCGTTGATAATAAATGCAATGTCCGGTCTGAGAAATAAGATGAACGCCAAAATCGCCCATGTCCCACTCAAGAAACAAGAGAACCCCATTTCAGCTCGAATTTTGTTGCCTCAAACTTTAGAAACTGTTCCAAACTGGATAAATTTTTTCGGTAAGACCAGACATAAATATGATCTTACGTTCCCTGAAGGCGACACTGTTCATCGGTAGCTTTTCTGGATTGGACGAACAAAAATCATAGTGTACAACAAGTGATCGGTAAAACGGAGCTGCAGCATAATTCAGCTGAAAAAGTAACACAATTTCCAGATCACTTTTATGCCAACAACAACTTGGAAATAGTAAAATGGAATTTGTGCGAATTTGCAAAAGGAAAAGAAATCTAATTTGGTGCTTGCTAAAACAGATATGTTCTTAAAAACGGAAAATCCGAATCCCTACAGAAGCAGTATTAAACAGGCAGTACTTATCGACTATGCACTTGAACAACTTAGTTCACACCAGGGCAATATCCTCATGACACATGCACAAAGCAACCTTCTTCTCACCACCTTATGCCTTCCTGGCAGATTTGCCGTGCAAAGGCTCAGCTGATCATAGGACAAGATTCGTCAACAGGAATTCATGGTAGGCCTACTGGCCACATTGACACAACTCTTCAACTTTTCTGCCATAACCACCACACTTAGAATAGACACTTGAGAAGTTACTGAAAATGACTGTGTGTTATGAGGTTTGCTGTGCTGATCTACAGACAGAACAGTGCTGCAGGTTGTCACGGTGACCAAGGAAAAATCCCAAGTCTCCCCAAAGTCACCACTGCCATTATCAAAGTTAGACAATAAATCTTCTGAAATTCGTTCCAAAGTTTCTTTTGATTTCCAAACCTAGCTTCCAAACAGTAACTTCACACAGATAAAACAAGTAATGAATGACCAATGCTGACCAAAGCAACACCTTTTCTGCTGAAAAACAAAAACAAGCCGCCAACTCATCAATTCAGAGTTTAATTTCAAGCTCAGCAAGCAGTTATGCTGCACTAATCTGTTCAAGTCAACTTGGTGTCAAAAACTGAACAAGGCTTATTATTGAGTTCTTCATAAAACCACATCCTGTCTGATTCTTTATTATAAACCACAGTGTTGAGTCAGTTGAGAATGTAGCTTCCAAAATAAATTTTTCTCCATTCATTGTCTACTAAGCTGACAACAGGATAAGAAAACAACCATTATATTAGCACTAAATCATTTGGATAAATGTATGAAAACAGTCTGGTCTTCAACTATCCTGGGAATTAAAGCAGCACATAGCACAATTTCTAAAAGCTCTGCTTCTGATATGGAAATGGAGTTTTTGATACAGTAGGCTTGTAACCCTATTTTGTCAATAGTCGAATGTAATGTGCACTCATTTTGAGAACCAGTTTGATGCCCGTTATTCAGTGGAGAAAACTGGTTCTCATAATGCGGCACGTTACATACAACTATTACCCTATTTTTACACGATTAATTGGATCGAGATCACTGTATGGTTCTGCAATTTGATTTGCTGGCATAAACTTAATGTTTTCTGGTTTGAAGTTACTATTTTTTACTTCACCTCATCGCTGTATGCGCCTTTAAGAGACACTCCGTGACCTGATTAAACGTGTCACTGAGCCATGTCTGCCAGCACTTATGAGATGTTTGAATGATCAAGAGATATTTGAATGCATCCCCCAAAGTTAAAATTTTCCAATGTGGAGAGCATTGATAGATACTGCTTGTAAATATACAAATGTGATTTCAGGACACTCAATATTTGGGCTGACTATTGGCCCCAATAACCTATGTAAGATTGAAAAATCATGCTAAATTTCCCTAATCAGACCAAAAAAATTCCCTTCCAGTCATTAGAAGAGATTTTTTAATTAATATCAAGGTTAGAATCACTTCTGAAAAATGTTAACTTTGGTTACTTGAGGCATTGCCAGTGNGGGGGGGGGGGATTTTCCTCTCAACAAAAAACCCTCAGAAGGTACAGTCATATTTACAAAAAAGGTGAGCAATGTCCCCGTAAATAGTTTGCCATCAGTTTGTCGGCATAAGTGCTTTGAACGAAAATTGTTTTTCGCTACAATGCATAATAAGGTAACAAGGCTGGTAAATATGGACCTAACTGCAAGTACTTTTACGCGACAGAGAACATTGGCGGCTACGCAATTCTGGCATGCTCGCTGATGTTTGCCTACATCTGACACAGGTGTTCAGTTATGGAGAACACTGCACCTAGTGAAAGCACTTTATGTTGTAATGCAATTATCATAATCCTCATTTCTCCACTTGACATATTGTTGATAACATGAAAGAATTTCCAGCGCAAGCTCATCAGCGCCGCAAGCTCATCAGCGTGTAGAAATAAGGGATGCTCGAGATGAATATAGCCATCCAGACATGAGAGGCCAACAATGATTTTGGCATCTCAGCAGCCTGGTAACTCAACTAATATTTGTTGACCTATTTTTTTACTTGTAAGTGATGAAACTCACAAAAATAACTCACTGGGTAATAACTAAACATCTTGCCTAAATTTTAACAACTTGAAAACAAGTTTCAAGACATTTGAACCAAAATTCGGAGGTCCACACTGTTGGGTGGCTATCAATCAGGCACTGACAACAGCTCTGAACAGAGGGGTTGAATTCACTTGACCCCATTTGAAGCAAGACAGAAGCAGATTGCCATCAGTGTATGAGACAGGCAAGCTGAAAGGACCTGTCATATAATATCCCTGTAGTGGTTGATGACTCATGAGGTCAAAGGCCAACAGGTCATTTCACTGTGGAATGCAAGTACACCTGCATTCAGGTAATAATCAGAATATGCCCATTTGCTAACAAATAGCTATTATTCTAGAGGAAATAAAGAAACTGAATTAAGCATGTTATAGCAACATACTTGTTTTGTCTACAAAAATGTAGAAAAAGCCATGAATGAGCTCAGTATTGAGGTGTACTCAATGGTTCTTGAACTTCAGATAGTTAGAGAACTTATTAAACAGGATCTATTTCAAGCTGTTGTGATTTGTTTTACAACATTTGGCAAGTTTCAGCTGTTATAATAACGAAAATCTTTCCACAAAGTCTGTTCACGACTTGACTTGTAGGTTAGTTAATCGCTTCTTATGACAACCAGTTGCCGATTTCTAAAATTATTGAATTATTATTATTATGAAATAGTTCGGGGGGGAGGGGGGGTGAAGTCACTGCTGAGAAATTTTAGTGGAGTGTTGCAACAACATTTGACATGAATGGGTCACATTACACCATTATCTATTCATGACAGGATTTAGACCTCAAGGAATATCCCTTGATGAAAACAATTTGCCAAAATTACTCTTCAGAGGAGTAACAAGGTCATGCAAGGAAGTCCTTACCGCAGACTGCAAAGTCTGGAAACACCCAGTGAGACATAGCATTCTTTTCAAAACAGTAGATGAAATATTATCTCGGAAACTGTGGTTATTCTTGACTATTTGATAGAGTGATATTGAGCTGTATATCAAAATTCATTTCATAAGAGGCCAGTTCAATTTAGAAGGGATAAAACTATAAAAAGGTGAGATTTTAGGGGACATCCCTGTTACACTGTCTTAGAGGTTACATTGTCAACCAAATAGCTGTGTTCGTCCTCAAGAACCTGCACTAGTACTACAGGACAGGAAAACTTAACTGTTCCATGTAAAGAGAAACCAATACACAGAGGTGACAAGCATGGCTGTAAACTAAGATACTTGGGTAAAATTTTGTTGACTTATTTTCAGTGATAATCTAATATATTGCTTTGCTATTAATTGTCAGAAAATGCAATTGCTACAGAAGGTTTTTTTTGCTCGTAAAGTAACTTATTTAGACAATAGCAATCCCTTTTGCAATATACGTGTTGAATTTTTTTTGAAACTTTCAAGTTGGATTTACTCTAAACAGGTCCAAACATGCGCTGCCTCCTCTCGGGATGGCAGTCCAGGGCTCGACGCTATGAAAATCGACAGGTCGCATTTTGAGACCGAGCCAAAATCCTAGGTCGCATTTTCAAAATCCAGCTCGCATTCATAAATTCCAGGTCGCGAAAATTTC
>NMRA01001749.1:0-10530 GCA_002633005.1 Phoronis australis | reverse complement strand
GAAAGTAGTTATTTGTGAACCCTGCTCTTCTTCTAACAACTGTCCCAGTTGGACTGTGTAACTAAACACAGCTTAACAAAGGGATTATGGTCCTGGCTGAGAGGATAACAGTTTTATTGTGCCCTATGAATTCTGAATGGTGGAGCCCGGAATGACTTACGAGACCACCAATGGAGCGTTGTCATATTCCTGGCCCAATATGATGCTAGGCACGTCAGCCTGGACCACTTCTATTGGTGTCTGCAGGATGACTGACATGGCACGGAGCTCCAGCTGACCTCCCCAGGCCGGTGAGTGTGCTACATCGTCGCAGTACTGACTAAACTCCTCTGAAAGACACACAGACAGACATGACTTGTAACCAATTACAGACTGATGTGCAAGTTTTCAGCCACGTGTTTCATACCATGGTGATTGTTTTGTTGAATCCTGTTGAACGTCAATGACAAAGTAACTAAATGTCACATGCATCAGACTTGTTTGGACCAGCTGATAAGTCTAACATCTGTAAAAACAGCAAATTATTAGCCTTACATATTTCAGGAGATAGTTATTATAATCTTACTGCAAAATTTCAGACTAAGCCATTACAGGATTCAATTACCCGGAATATAATCCCATGGCCTGACATGGCTTTATACTTGAATACAAAGCCATGGCCTTACAGTCTGGGTCATTTGCATTTGATATGAGTAACAGCATTAACTTGTATATAAGGCCAACATTCATGAACAAACTGAAAAGGACCAGGGAGGGATGGAGGGAAGGAGGGAGGGAAGGAGGAAGGGAGGGAGGCATTACTTAACATTACAGAAGTGCTGATAATTTAATAAAATGGCTTCAGCAAGTTTCAGAAACTAAAGCCGTGTTCCACAATGCTAGTCATTAGCGAGCGAATCCTAGTGAGAACACATGCCCCACTTGTAATACACGACAGTATCTTGTGGGTACTCTGAGGTACAAGTCTCAATGACCATAACACAGGTAACAGTGTTTGGCCATGGGACAAACTTATCATTACACTTTACACTAATTACCTATTGTATATGGCTCTCCCGTGCTGTTATTAGTCAGAAATGGAAGGAAGTCGTCAACGTTCTCCAGCATGTGCTCAGCAGTTTGCTGTCGCAGCTGATCAGGGGTGGCCTATTGGAGTAAAATAAACTTTTATAAAAGAGATGCAAGTCCAACTCATTACAAATCGCCAGGTTTTAGGACCGAGACACATTCACTGAGTTACTCCACTACATTATGGTTTGGCAAGACTACATAAGATGACCTCGGCAGTTGGAGACCTTACCCTTCTAATACTAGCAAACAAGACACCACCAAGTTAAATGATGACCGCTCAGCATGTTCAATTTATAGAGTAAATGAAAAGTAAAAAATCACAGTTTTCACTCACCTCACCACATGTTACGGAAAAATCTTAACAATTTTGGACATAAAAAGTTGTCTAATTTCCCAAAGGCTTCTTACAGTTACAACAAATTTTTCAAAATATTATCTGGCAACAACTATGGCACAGAGTTTGAACACAGAAAAGCATTGATTAAGTGCAACATTACGTTTTCTGAAAATTTTACCTGTTGCCATATTGTGTTCTAAATTTGTGAGAATTTACCCATATACAATGCATGTGATAACTGTGGTTTCTTACATCAAGATTTTTTACACATGGGTAAAGCAGGAGTGTAATCATAATGTAGAACACAAACCTAGATATAAATAACACCCAACTATCATAACATGTGTTGTATAACACACATAAAGGACGACTTTTTAAGATGGGCATTTATCAAATCTGGTGGCAGTGGGTTAACCGATAGCAACATGTTTTAATAGCGAGACCAAACATCAGGGGGAACTGGCTACTCAGGCCAGGAGTGTGACTGTCTTCATCCCAGAGAGTTTAACTGCATACAGGAACCAGCAGGGGTCAAAGGTCATAAGTAATCAGCAGATACTACGTACTATGTGAATGTCTTTTGTAAAGTGAATACCAATCTATTCAAGTTAACTAGGTATGCTTACCTCAAATCCTATTCTCTTGAGTTGATCGCTGATGGCAGTATACAGACTGTGGGAGCAACAATGCAAATGATTCATTTCACACACTTCCGAAAATTCATACCAACAAAAGCAGCTACGATTGAAATGCATTTACACTCTTCAATTTCTTAAATCAAGTTCCTTTGATCAAAAAATACAATTGAGAAACTTTAAATCAAAGCAACCCATAGGTATTGCAACTATTAGGCATGTCCGACACTTCAACAGTAATTGTGGATTACAATGTACAGAAGACGAAACAACAAGCACAAGATCTGCTGCAACCAAAGCTGATATTTCCATAAGCTTGACAACCCACCTGCAGCAATCTTTTCTAGACCTGTAAGTACCAGGTCACGTGACATGACCGCATGACTCTGTAGAATACCTACCCCATGCATGTCTATATACATGTCAAAATCTACCATGAACGGTTGGGAAATCCAAAACAGCCTAAACAAAGCGTTGTACTCACCAGTTGCCATCTGATGGAACCTGGAAATAGGAATGACCACATTAATAAGTAATACAAAGATTGCTCTGTTTATAGATGAACATGTAAAGGATTATAAGCAATAACGTGAAGCGTTTAAATTAATGTAATATATCAACAAAGGAAATATTATTAAAAATATTGCTATTTACTGAGATGTATTCATTCTAACTTATTATTTATTATTAATGTAATATTTACAATGAGGGTAGCCCCATCATTTCACACTGCTTTCCATGGGGGCCCTCACAGTTTTATACATCAGTTTCAGACAAGCACGTCACCGTGCAGCCACAGTGCAAAGAACTGGATACATCCACGTCACGCAACTGGCTGTAAACAATCCAGACATCACACAAACGTCATACCAGTAACACGGTACAGCACTGCAGCATACCTCAAAAATTTCTAGATTTCTCTTCTTTAATATTGCATTTAACTTCTCCATCTCTTGGTGCCGTGCCCCGGAGATGTTCTCCACCTCTTGAGCCTGGATGCGTTCCTCACGCTCCCTCTCTTGCTCAGCTTTCTTCTCCTACAATTGTTTTTACACTTGAAGGCAATAAGGCAATTTTGTGAGAACATTTATACAAATATGGATCAATGCCGAGGGTGATTTATCAGGTCACAAGGACTGCAGGAGAGGAATATTGCCCAGGACAATATTGCTCTTCCGAGACCACATGGCCTGATAAGCCCAAGGGATCAGTCCATACTTGTTTTGTTACACAATCACTAAATGCTTCTTTCCTCTGATTTTTTCATCTCTTAATATATTAGATTGTTCTCAGCTGCTTTGATGTTTGTCTGTTAGCTTTGTGGTCAGGGTCTATAGTTTCTACTCCATCTGATTGCTCAGATCAAGAATAGCAACTTCTGGCATCTGGGCAGCATGAATGAACAGTATGAGAGAGTAGATGAGGGCGAAGCCCTCAGACAGCTTCGCGAGATCTGAAGATCTCGCCTTCTGTCCTTGCNTGAGTCTTCAATGGCGTCGAAAAGTATCTCGCCTGCTGTGTCAGTTTTTCTGTTTCCGAAGAACAGATGCTTGGAGTTGAAATCGCCCATAAATATGCATTGTCTATAGGAGTTGGTGAAGTGCCTGAATAGGTACTTGTCTACAGTGCTCCCCGGAGGGTTGTAGATAGACACGATTGTAGTGTTTTTGCTGTTGATGCGGCATTCAACCGCCACTACTTCTGCTGAGAGCATATTTGTGTCAATGGGAGTGAAATCAACCCCTTGCCTGACAAGGATGCCCACCCCGCCGCCCGAGCGGTCGGAGCGATCTCTCCGTACAATGCTGTAGCCAGGTATTGTGAATTTGATTTTGTCGGACAGCCAGGTTTCGTTCATGGATACTACGTCTGGTTTTTCGTCGGCAAGATACTCTATTAGAGTTTGCCGTTTCCCTCTCGCCCCATTGAGGTTGATGTGTAGTAGACTAGCCATGTCGGAAACACGTGGTGTCTCTTGTGATACTGTCAAAATTTCACTGTCTGGTTATCAGCTGGAGGACCTGTGAGCCATTCAGATCTGTCTTATAGTTTGTGTTGACCGAGTCAACGATCAGCTGACTGACTTCCTCTCTTGCGAAGTCGAGCCCTAGTTTCTTTGCCATTATGCCCACCGCCAGCTCGGTGAGCGTCATTGCCAGTCTGAGGACCTCGAGGTTGTTTGAGGGGCCCTTTGCAGCCTGGGCGTATGACAGCTGCTTTGTTTTAGTTGCTGTCTTGTACTCCGCGTAGTACTTGCATGACCTGTGGTTCGCTGGGTGGGGGCCACCGCAGTTAGCACAGGTCGGTGCTTCCTCGCGTTTGTCACATTCGGCAGACTTGTGGTTATTACCACAGTGGTTGCATTTGTCCACTTCGGACTTGCAATCTGTGCTGAAGTGGCCGTATCCACGGCACTTGTAGCACTGCAGGACCGTTTCGGACTTGTATTTTTCGGACTTGTGCCTCATCAGTCCTATGTAGGCACCGTCTTTGATTATGCTGTCGTATGTCTCTCTGTCGGGACAGGAGACTTTCACTTTGTGGGTTGGCCGGTCTAGCTTCCCCGATATCAGCCGTTTGGCTGTAAAGCCGTTGCCAAGGGCTTTTTCGATTTCACTGTCTGTCAAGTTTTTGGAGACGTGCAGGAGCACAAGCGTGAGGGCACGCGAGTCGCTCTTGCGATCGATAGGGTTGCGGAATGTGCAACCCTCGAATTGCTGGAGTGTGTGTCCCTTGGCTAGGAGGGACGTGCGGGACTCGTGGTCCTCAGTGAATACCAGCAGGTGACCGCGCTTACTGAATATCACCTTCCTTACTTTAAAGCCCGCTAAGGCTTTTTGCAATGAACAGTAAATTGGATATTCCATACTAAGTGGGTCAATATTACGTTATATCAGAACTTGTCATGCCAATCAGAGGAGAAATGTATCAGTGGTTGTGTAATGAATAAATGATTAATTTAGGACAGCTTCAACAGTTCAGAACGTAGAAAGCTGTCAAGAGAAGGGCACTTATCTTTAACAAACTCTTGATCATTGGTTTACATTTCGAATGACAAAAATATTTTCAATTTTTTAAAAATTAAGTAACAAGATACAAAATGATCTTCGAGCATTTAACCAACAGACAATACCTTTAAAATCACAGTCAAGGAAACTGACTTCCAACAAGAACAACTCAAACATCCACATATTGTCATTCTTTGTCCACTTAGCGCTACATGTCATTGCAAAATGACTAAACAACAAAAGGAAATGACTTCAACAATAGAATGCTCGAAGCATATTGCCTTCTGTACCTCTGTAAGTGATGCGACCGACTTAGCTGATTATTCTTTTTGGTAAAAGGCAATACAATGAGTGTTTCTTGCAAAGTGGAATGTTTTAAGTATCAAAATGACAAGAAGTACCTGCAAAGACATCTGTTGGTACAAACAAATACCAAACATTCACTTAGATCTGAGTCAGTATTCCATCCAAAACTAAAGAAAAAACACGGTCAGGGATTCTGTGACTTAAAATGACAAGGCCTACGGAAAGTGCAAAAAACCAACCTTCCTGCGTTGAGCTTTGCTTATTTTCTGTGTTTTTTCAGGAGTATCTTCATTGGTTGACATGTTGTTTATCTTGTCGGTGACAACACCCACCTGTAATTGGTTTGACACATTGCTAGAACGTATGTGCTTAGCCAAGAGAACACTTAGACACCCGATGTGAAGCTTGTGATAAGACAAAAGAACTCGAGATTCACTAGGGGGGACAAATGAAATAATCACCCATCCTGAAGAATGTATACATTAATTTTATCCCAGGAATGCTCCCGTAAGAGTGAATAGCTTTATATTTCAACCTTTCACATAAGAAGAGAATGTCACAGCATTGAAATTGAGTAAGGTCTTCTCATTTCTATGTAGCAATCTGAAATCATGATGGCCACAAATTTCAACCAGAGCAACATTGAGTGTAGAAAGTGCAGCTAGAGAGATATGAATGCTGTTGACGAGAAAGCCCGTTCAATTGGTGAGAAAGCCCCTTCAGTTGGTGAGAAAGCCCCTTCAGTTGGTGAGAAAGCCCCTTCAGTTGATGAGAAAGCCAGTTCAATTGGCGAGAAAGCCCCTTCAGTTGGTGTGAAAGACCCTTCAGTTGGTGAGAAAGCCCCTTCAGTTGGTGAGAAAGCCCCTAGAGTTGATAAGAAACTTTACCAAGTCATCAGCAGCTGCAGCCATCACTTGTTCCTTCTGTTCCTTGATCTCTCGCTCATGGCGAGCATCCAGCTCCTCTTCCAATAGCGCTATCTGAGCAGTGACCTCTTTCTTCTTTTTCTTGTCTCCCTTAGGGATGCTGTGCTTGAGTTTCTGTATTTCGGCTATCAAGGATAAAAATAAAATAAGAGCGGTTATAGCTAAATTGATACCAAACCCAGTTTTGACCTATGAACAGATAATATTAAAAATGACTTTCCCATCCAGTTCTCTGAAAGACAATAATGCCCTGTAACCCTTGACAACCTTCAAAAGATTGGAGCAAAATTTAAAAATTCATTTCAAAGTTGTCTCAATAGACCTAATTCACGCAGTGGACATTAAAATCCAAAACGAGGCTCACTAGGAAAAACAAAGCGGAAGTTAACATTGCGCGAATTAAATGGCCAGTCTTTTGAGTTCAACCTGGATATTAAATCTTAAAAATGTGTCAATAATTAACAACAGAGACGTAGAAAAATACATTAGAGAACAAGTCAATGCACCAAAGAGCTGTCTGGCGAAAGGGTATAAGTTTTTTTTCCGGAAAACTATAGGTTCGAAACATAAAGTAAATATGACCAAAATGCGGCGATCGTAATGTTACGGATAAGGTATTGTGGTGAATGCAGGGTTACATTTCTTCTTGTAAATTGTTGCTAATGCTTTATCCATGAACCAGGTCATCTGCTCGTATTGTTGACGAGCAGAAGATATATTCGACAATGGTGGCTCATCACATTTTGCTGTGATGTGCAATTAGTCACATGTGGTTTAATTTGTTGATCAAGCATAGCCTAGGTCCTGGTGAGGTAGGGACTACCGGGACTAACAGTTGATTTGTCATTGATCTGAAAGAATAATTAATGTTATTACATATATTTCTTATTAAAATAAATAACTAGGCTTGTAATCGAAAATACCTTATTTGATCACCAATTCTGCTTTTTTCAGTTGATTTTACATCTATTTCATGAGATAGGTTTCAAATATCAATCTGGACCAAGTTGAATTTCAAAATTAAAACACCCAATTCGTTCGTCCAAAGCATAACATCATTTTAGAGCTCAATTTCAGTTAAGTGGACAGAGCAAGCATAGTTATCATGTTTCTTCAGGGGCCTCATTCATCCAAGGGGAAAATGAGGTGCCTGTGCCTGAGAGGGCAATTTTTTGCCGAGTGAGGGGAAAATCTACATCCCGATCACCATCTGTAGCACCCCGCGTCCTGTTGCAAGTTCTCATATGCTGTTCCAAGTAGCATTTTGTACTCTTTCTAATTGTCACCTGTGTGGTTAGGTGATTTGAACTTTGAACAGATATTTTCAATTTTTAGGCCTAGTCGCGGTGGGGGGGAATTTCGCGTAATTTTTCAATATTTTTAAGAGGGGAATACGGCCGATATTCGACCCCAAAATCAAGGTATTGAGGGCCCTGTCCTGTTTGGAAAGAAAACTTTTGCATCATGTTTCAGCCCGTTGTCATGAAAATACAGCCTGGCTAGCCAAAGATTCTCCGGTTGTTGCTATGCTCGGCAACCAAGATGCGACAAAAGATGATCAAACTGTTCGAAAATATTTTAAATTTTACACGGACATATTTTCCTTCGTTGCAGCGTATGGCAATGACCCAACGCTTCCGAATCTCAACATCCTTAGGGATTGTAAAACAGACAGTTGAATGTCCGTATTTTTTCTAGCCGTCGGCCACACGGAATACACTGAACTATGCCGATAAGCCAACAGAGCTATCATAGCGAGCCTCGTTTTGGAAGGCGCCTCCTGTTGGCGTGAATTAGGTCTATAGGCAAGTGAGACCTAACTTTTAGGGTATTACACACCATAGGGAAGGTGCGACCCACCAAGAACTATAAATATCCAGTCTGTGTCACAGAGAGTATGAGTTCTTAGTTGGATGGCAATAATGCCTTAGCATGTGACAGAACTTAAGGTTGGTTGAAATTCCAAAACAGGGTTTAGTATGCTTTTAATGTCACGCAAACCATTGAGAGATTTTAAATCAAAAACAGGATTGAATTCTGAAGGATCTCAGCTCAGTGTAAAAGTTTATCACAGTGAAAAAATAAACTAATGTCTCTGGCACTCACTGACCAGTCACATTTGACATTCACGAGTTCAACCAATGAGGTTCCATTATTGACCTAATTTGGAATGATGTGGCATGTTATGTTTGACAGCAACTTATCGCTTCTGGTGAAAAATTTAATGATGACAAAAAGTGAGCTTGAAAGTTATGAAATATGTCTTTTTAATTGTCCATCTCCGTGAAATGTTTTCATATTTCATCAATTTGCAAATTCACAGGAAAAAATGGAATCCTACATGACTAGAAAATCTTAGGCCTATAATTATAAGCTTTAAAAGGTTACACAATGGTACATTAACATGTGACAACCACTATTTTGAAAATTTACAATTTTTGCTTCGAAAGTGAATTCCTAAACAACCTAGCCTGCAAGAGATTTCATGTTTGAGCCACAGGAGTCCTCAGCTTTTGATCGTCCCCATATCAGAAGCTGAGGACGCCTGTGGTTTGAGCAATGTATATTCAGTTAGGTTAAGTTCTTTTTTAACAGTGTCTTGGCAACCAAGTGACAATAACCTCTTTCACTACCTTAATTGACTATAAATGGGTTTCCAAAGGAAGGTGCAGTTTTGACCGAGTTAGTTGTGGCCACAGCCCATGATCCCGCTTGTTCAACCAAAGTACATTCTACTGCGTCACATGCGATGCCTACACTACAATATTATTTTCTTACAATAGACTATAAAAGACGAGTAGTGGTATCAGTGACGAGATCAAAGACACGTGTGACAGCGATAACTATTGTGCAAACCCACAGCCATACGATCCTGGTCCATAACAATAACAAAACCCTGCCTGCCATGCCAGAGCAAGAAAAGAAGAAGTCAGACTCATAGGAGAGCCTACCGTCGTTTAAAAAAACGGAAGACAACTATACACAGGCTAACAAAACAATTCGCAATTTAAATGAGAAAATAGTGCCTTGAAGTGCCTTTCTTTCTGATTTATGCCTCTGGTCAATGCTTGCAGATGCGAGCTCGTCCTCCGCGTCGGCCATGCTGGAAAAAGTCGAAGTCTTCAATATTTGGAAACACTAAAAGTCGCTTACTTCCTTGTCCAAAATTGGTCTTGTGTATTTCGGCTCGCTTGTAAAAAAATCAGCATGGTAAGTAGGGCTCGTAATTTATCAGAAGGAGTGAGACAAAATGAAGTTTGTAATCGTGCCTCACATTTTATGTTGGTACTGTAGTGAATGCTTTGTGAGTGTGATAATATAACGTGTACATGTGTAGTAAGCCGAACCTTTACTTCCACAGCCACAGGACTGGCTTCAGAGACGTCCACACACGATCAACGGTTAACCCGGAGTGGCGCTCAACATATCAACAGACATACACCACCAGCACTAACCCCATAAACTCTAACTGAACTATCTCCAGTGAGCCCAGGGAGATAAATCTCTTCTCTAATTGAGTACAAGCCTCAAAATTTGACTCCCTCAAAATATGTGCTTTCCCTGTTCCCCTCCAAATACATCGTCAAAAACTCCCTCGCTGCTCCTTCTGAACGAAAAATCAAGTTATCCAGACACTCTCTATCCAACCATCCCTGCCCAACAGCATACCTATTAAACTTCATATGGAACACTGACCAACTAGACTTTCCGTTATACGACATACTTCTCACTCCCAACATCTTACCTCTACCGCTGTCCCTCTGACCTTGTCTGCTACTGTCACTCCGCTTACCTGTACCCGCACGTCTACCCCACTGAAATTCATCGTTCTCTTCATCGCTCCCACCTGCCACACCCGTAAATTGTCAGGACCGCTTATCTCTCACATCCTTCACATCCTTCTCCCTACACTGAGCCTCTTCCTCGCCACTACCCACAGTGCCCCCTAGTGGCAATTTTTTTTGCATTTACCTCTGTGTCAACGGATTTTCATAAAATTTGGCAGATAGGTATCTATGAGTGAGGTGATGCTATCATCTGGTTTTGGGTTGAATTTGAGGTATCTATCATCCAAACCACTCTAAGGATGATTGTGGAAATTGGCATGTATGTGCCAAATGTGAAGAGGAGAGCTGGCGAATTTCCGATGACCTTGACATCTATGGCACCTCCTAGTGGCAGTTTTTTATGCCTACGGCGGTATCTCCTAAATAATCTGCGGGATCTTTATTAAATTTAGCAAGTGT
>NMRA01001748.1:0-10545 GCA_002633005.1 Phoronis australis | reverse complement strand
GGGGGGGGGGGAAGGTTGGATAGGGGAGTGGTATCGTGCTAGCGGGATGCTGGTACGGTGGCCAAGTGGTCTCTTGGGGTTGTTGGTGGTTTAACTGGGTTTTTATCCTTTGGGTTTTGGGTATTTATTTATTTATTGTGTCCTTGTAGTTGGTGAGTTTAGTCCTATAGGCATTGTTTTGGTTATGAAATTGAATTGAATACCATTCCATTGACCCAATACTTTCTCACTACAACTAAGTCCCTTATTTATTATCATATCCCTGGTATTTATTCATTTATTAATTACGTCCTTGTAGTTGGTGAGTTTAGGCTTAGACAGTGTTTTGGTTGTGTCATTGAATTGAACACCATTCCATTGACATAATACTTTCTCCTTACAACTAAGTCCCTTATTTATTATCATATCCCTGATATTTATTTATTTATTTATTTATTATGTCCGTGTAGTTGGGGAGTTTAGGCTTAGGCAGTGTTTTGGTTATGTCATTGGACACCATTTCATTGAGCTAATACTTTCTCCCCACAACTGGAGCCCCTATTTATTATGGTAGTCCTAGTCAGTGCGTGGTTAACCTGGGTGCGGTACTTTCATGTCCGTCTCAGTTGCCAGGAGGCCTATGTTTAGTGGAGGGTCAGTCACAGTTCTCTGTGAACCTATCCATTTTAGGTCTGCGTCCAAGGCGTTCCCTTTGGGTTGGAATATGTCTGCCCGGCCTCCACCCAAAGCACGTCAAAATGTAATACTCTAGTAGAAATTAAGGGTGGCATGCGTGTATCACGTTAGTGCAGGGTTTATTTTGATAACTCCACTAGAAATGCACGTGTCCTATACCCTTTTGCAGCTACAAGTCCGGGAAGTCTCCTTAGCGAGAACTTTTTCCGTTAGGTGACTGCTCTCCCGCCCTGGGGGATGGGTTGGGATCCTGCTAGGTTTTCTCTTTATGAGTTACTTCATGTGTTCAGGATGTGCTGGCACTCTGAACTCTTTTTATTATTTTTGGTACTTCTATATTTAACCTGTGTGCGTTATTCTCTGCTTCTAGGGGAACTGTCCTTGTCATTCTAACACTCTTGGTCTATTTAGGAGTGGATTTATTTTCGGTAAGGGGGGATATGGTTAAATTTTTGGGAAGTTTTTCGTATCTGGCGAATGATGTTGATTCCCAGGTGGGCCCCACACTTNACTCTGAACTCTTTTTATTATTTTTGGTACTTCTATATTTAACCTGTGTGCGTTATTCTCTGCTTCTAGGGGAACTGTCCTTGTCATTCTAACACTCTTTGTCTATTTAGCAGTGGCTTTATTTTCGGTAAGGGGGGATATGGTTAAATTTTTGGGAAGTTTTTCGTATCTGGCGAATGATGTTGATTCCCAGGTGGGCCCCACACTTTTTTAGGGAGGAGGGGAATGTTGTAATCGTCAACATCATTCGTCCTTTATCTTTCTGTGGTGTCTTGTGATTTGTCAGTTTTATGGTTCCCCGGATGCTTGTTTTATTTAAATTGCTGGCGGGAACCCTGCTGGTAGTCTTTCAGCAAGCAATCAGGATGTCAGGGATGGGCACCTGGATTGGGTTTTACTGAAGCTTGAATAGCTGTGTTTTAACTGGTGAGTACTTCTAGAGGCCTAGCTAGTGAACCTGCAGTAATACAACAACGTGAACAATAGATGAGGTGACAGGCCGTCGCGTCGAGGCGTGAAACCCAGGCTAGAGCCACAACTGAATGAAATGGTTGCTGGCTCGTTCAATTGTTCTCGCCTTAACGTGAGCTGTCAGTTCAGCTATCATTCGCTTGCCTCAGGCTGGCAATCCATCTGGAGCTCTCCGGTCGCCCTGAGAGCCTAAGATGAGTCCCCGGCATTACACAACATTTAATGGATATTTACCAACATGCTGGTCATCTCTAAATTGTCTTGTCCCGGCACTAACGTTCCTTCTGGTGGTTCTCTCAGGGAACCGGGGATCAATACATATGTAATGCGAACCTTTACGCCGGATACTCTCAGCACGACACAGGTACGTCTTGCACTTCTTGCAAAATATTCGGAAACCATCAGAGACTGTAGATGACGGCTGCGGCTTTGGTCTCAGCATTTCATCAACTAGTTTGTTCTAAAAGAGAATATTAAATCCCATTCCACACCTTTCAAATAAAACGACACAGCGTAGCGTCGAGCTCTCTTACTGTTCCAAAAATGGCCAATGTTCCGTGCACGTAAGAATCTCGCAAACACGCTAGACATGCGCGCACTCAGCCTAAAATGTAGGGAGGATCGAATTTTTCAGCATGTGAACCTTTTACTGAAAAAAAATGGATACCACGTTCAGACCTATGAATTGTGCTTTCGCGCCGAATTCCCGTGGATGGATTTTCATTTCGTTTTCCCGGACTTTATTTTCTCTGAGGCGGACATCTTTTGTTCCTCTGAGGTAGACCTTTTTGCCCACTTCGCTAAATGGGGGGNNGATCCCTCGAGCCCACCCCCCGGATGCGCGTATGTTATACCAGACAAGTTTTCGCGAGATATCGCCATCCATGCATTACAAGCGAAGGAGATAACGAGTGAGACCAATAGCTATTCTCGCGATTGCCTTAGGTCTACGGAACGCAGCCCTGATCTCTGAATTCGTTCTATACAGAGAGGGGACCGATTTCCATACGCAGTAAAGCATTATCGCTCAGTAGTTTACAAGGTAAAGCATTTCACGTAGGCAAATTATTTTATCGTAATCTGTTTTGCCCGAGTACGCCGCGAGCTATGTTGCAGAGTAAAACAAGATGTCATTTATAATGACGTAAGTCGTAGAACTTAAGAAGACTATGCAACATGGGCGTGGAAAAATCGCCACCTTACTCGCCGTTGAAGCAGAGGATAATTATTTCTATTCTGTAGAAAGTTTACGTTAAGCATCAGAATAATTCAACAGCGCTTGTCACGGATGTATGAATGAATAGTAGAAACAAGTTTTATCGTTTATACATTAATTATTATATTTGCAGTCATTTTCATTGCCTATCTCCGAATATTTAAGAAGACTGTTTGTTATATGCTTTCAAATGTCGTACCTGCTCCGTACGAATTTTTTCCTCCAGGTCATCCAGTTTATCTATTTCAAGCAAAGCCTCCNCTCGGAGTAGACACCATCTCAAATGGAAGTCGTCCAATAGACTAGTACATCATCTATTTCTCAATGTTCGGTCATAGAGACAACCCATCTGCTGTGCTGCAAGCAAATGTTTTACTTGTACAGCCTTTCCATTTCACATATTAGTGGTAAATACACAAAACGTACCGAGAGTGGCGTACATGAAGTAATATCCCACGAGTCATTATTTCGGTCTCGGTCGATACGCGAATTCCTAAGTTACTTTCATTTTTTTCTTCAGATTTTTTAAATACTTCACTCAGACTGTTCACACGGCGGATGACGTCCAATATGAATGTACTTGCGCGTTACCTTGCAAATTTTCACTTGTAAAAGAAACAGTTTTAAAGTAACGATTTATTTCTTGAAAAGAGGTAACAAAGATGAAAACAACGACAACTGTACAGTGAACTTGTAACATCTCCTGGAATCAGTTAAATAACAACAATAGTTGATATTGTAATTTCCTAGGAATCGGCGTCTGAGTTGAAGACAATAATATTTAGCAATTGAAAACTGAGACAGAAGTGTCATATAATTAACAATTTTGTTCCAGATTTTACGTTTAGGACCTGGTTGCATGTTGAGCGTTAGTTACACTGCTGCAACTGTATTACTTTAAACTATGTTCGGAAAGTTTGATGGTCGAACCGGCTGATGACGTCGAGTCGATATTGACCTACCCTTTGAATTTTCCTATGTCACAGGTCACAGCTGAAGTAGTGCGAGAGGTGAATACGGAAAACATTATTACATGATGGTGTTGCACTCGACAGATTCAACGCGTATGGGATAAGATACCAATACTCGTCAAGTATTCTGGATGAGAGAACTTTTCGTGCATTATTCTGCCCAGTTATTCAAGTACCGACTGCATCTCAACAGAGGCTAAATCACAGAATTATTCTCCTCTTAACCTGATGTGACACGTTACTCGTTCTGTAAGTGTCTTCAACGAGATTACGATTGAAGTATCGGTAAAACAGAACAGAGCAGAACATCACTTCACCTCCCTCAACATCAGGTAACAAATATACCAAACAGGCCTGTTGCAATAAGGTCCAATAAGATCTCAGAATTTTCAGAAAATGGCAAAGCATTTTAATGAACGGGTAGGTAAATTAGTAATTGACAATGCAAAAACATACAAACACCGCATGAATGATGTTTGTCTGGTTCTATCTCCAAATTAGTGCATTTCGTATTAAACAAGCTGGGGCCATTTTTCTAGATTCAGGATTCAAAGTCTTTCTCAGTATCCCATTCAGTCCTCCAACGGAAGCCATGCTTTCTTCCATTGCACGTCTGGTCGTTTCAAGGAGGCTGTCTTTGTCATGACCTAGAAACCTCTTTCTCTGATTGGCTGATAGGTCTACAACATTGCTGTTGAAGCTTACCTTTCAGTATGCAACGACGTAGCTGCAGAAATATTTCTTCTCAACAGCACTGAGAGTGTGGGCATGTTGATCAATGGTTTGGAAGGAATGGTTAACACGGTGAAACATTGTTGAGATCATAGACATCTTAATACAATGTGATGTCTATGGTTGAGATAGTTCCCTATTTCATGTTAATCAACATGGAGGTCAATTTGTGAATGTCCTACAGGTCATGTAGTTACTGCAAATTACTTATGCAAATCAGACACCATTTATTACCTTTCTTTCTGAATTCCTCAATGACATCATTTTGTCGAGCGTCGGTGAGTCCATCAACACCTTTTCCGATAAGAAAGCCAACACGTTGCCGATGTTTAAAATGACTAGCCAAAATGTTACAAAGCCACTCTACTCCCAACTTTCGTCTCGTTAAAATCAAACCTAAATGAAGACAAAAAATGAAAAATACGTAAGCCTAAAACTTCAAAATGAAATGAAACCAGTTCCGATAATTTGTTGTAATATATATGCGACCTCGTGAAAGAAGAACAGTTGATTGAAGAATCGGCAAAAAAGAAACAGGCCAATAGCTGACGCAATTGCGCCGAAAGCTGACGCAAAAGATCGTTCCACAACTTTAGCAGCAGAATAACGGTAGGCCTAGAACGCCAAATTTTGCAACACCGGTAAATAATTTAGTTTACTCAAGGAAGAGTGTAGTTTTTGGCATATTTGTGTCAGATTTTATCTGGTCAGTTTTTTACCCACATCGGCACAAAGCTGTATATTTAGTATACCAGCTTTGTGCCAAGGCTGGATTTATTAGAGAACCAGTTTCATCCACTTAAGTAACGGGGCCGTTATTCAGTGATTGCCTAATTCTCTAAATCAAGAACCGCTTTATCCTACCACTGCCGAATTTGCATTTTACCAGGACCTTCTGTTTCTTCATCGTCACTCAGCTTCCGCTTTCTTTGAAAATAATAAATAATTTTCTTCGTTGCACAGTGGAGCAGACAACGGAAACCGTGTTAGAGCGCAGCGCCACTGCCAGTCGTCTGGGAGATCACGCGCATATCGCATACTTATAATGTTAATTACCGGGATTAATTTATAAACTCAATAATTCCTCACACTGTTGTTTCGCGGCTGCCAAGGATGGGGTGGGGGGGATGGCCTAAACCCGCCTATGCTTACCAAAGCGAAATCTACTTGAATTAGAGGGTGTCGTGTAGACGTTCGTTAAAGATGGGGAGATCGCGCGCATATCGATCGGAAGTGGCATTACTTAGCCATAGTGATGCGTGTTTTGAAGTTCGACGAGATCACGAAAGATCACGTCAGTGGTTCACGAGTTTCTGTGCCGAGAAGTTCAAAGTTATTGGAGAAAACGGTACATAAGCACCCAAAATATCCACCACCTCCATTTAAGTTTTTCACGACCCCTGTTCGCATGTTCGTGGCCCGAAGTTGTTGAGCATTTGCAGCAATTCGAATGCCAATTATTAGAGTTTTTTCTAGTCAATTCAATTCTGACGTTGGCACCGAATCACCTGTCTCAGCCCGACGCAAAATTCTAATACTGTGACGTCGATTAGACGGACGAGACTTGCATGGATATCGAAGCTGGTGCCTTAAAACAATGTGTAAACCAAGGGAAGAATTCTGGTCTTACAAGGCAAAAACTCAAGGAATTTGTTAATTTTCGTGTTACCAAGGAAACCCTGTATAATTCAGTTGCCTTAGGTTGTGGTTACTCTCACCTTTTGGATTGTCACTTGCGCTCAAAAGACGTTCAAGAAGTACTGTTAGTTCGCGTAACATCGGGTTTATATCTCCTCTCACTGCTGCTTGCATTTGTGACATTTTCTCTTCATAAAGTGACAAAATGCTGTGTGGAAACAAAAAGGACACAGAAAGACATTAGTTTGAAGATTCTTGTTAAGCGTTACTTGGGTTAAGACATTTTTGTTATTCTTAAAGTGTATAAATGAACAAGTAGGGGCATTTCATTGCGAAAAGTATGTCAATATCAACTGGACTTATGACTCCTAAAAGTACGTAGTCAGCGGCGAATATTGACTACACTAATGCTCTGCAAAAATCAGTGAATAAATAAATCTAGGCCAAATTCTTACCTCAATTCATAAATAGTATTTGCTCCTTTTACGCAAGCTGGCATATTTTCTTCTAAGAACTTCATTGCATCGTCAGCTCTGAATTCCTTAAAATACAGTAAGGTGTCGTTCAAAACCCGGAGGAAGGAACACGCCGATACCACGTCAGTTAGCGTAGCACTCTTCTCTGCCTGGATTTTCAGTTGCATAACCGTGGACTCATATGCTTGGGTACCCTTCGTTTCTTTGCCAACGGGTCTGCCCAACATTGGGTCAGATTCTTCGACTCTTTGCATCAAATATTCCACTTCTTCCTGGAAGGCAGAATGTTGTCGTGGTAGGACAGAAATGAGCTGGTTTTCCCTTGGTTTGGGGTTGTGTTGCAAGAGCTCTCCTGTGTTTTGACGGACGTGTGAGATCTTGGAACAGTCCAAGTTAGCACATACGTGAATGTAATGCTTGAGCGCCTCTTTCTTGCCCACACCTAGAGATGCGGTCATTCCTAACACTTGTGGCAATCCTACGGGATCAGTTACCTTCTCTTTCAAGTAGAATCGCATAATCTGATTGAAGGGATGGTCACGAGTTGTATGGTGGCACTCGTCCATCACAAAAAGATTGAAATCTTTTATGGAGACATCTCCTAATAATGTAAAAAATGATAAATCTTTCAATTGGCCCCTTCATCCCTTAGTGCTGTCTTTAAAGGTTTCAATACACCGCTCACAAAGTTTAGAAAGAATGTCTTTGCAACATGCAAATCTGTTATTTTTCGTTTGTTTTTGGTAAAATCAAAATTAATAGCCTTATAACTTCTACAAATGTTTTTTCCCAAAAGGTAATTTTGAAGTTAACAAGACTTTTACACCTTGTATAGAATGACACTAGCTTGGAGATAATTTTAATCATCTTGGTCATTTGAAAATCGATCTACCCCTTTTTCCGGTTGCGTTTGTGAAACGAAGCGGTAACTGAACGTTGTGTTTGACATATACGCAACTTGGATAAGAACGACTGACCCCACGAAAAGGTACCAAGAAAAAGTCTGAACAATCAAACTGACCTTTGGAAGACATTTGACGTTCTTAGCTGACAGATACGAAAATATTACCTTGGTTCAAGGAGTTCACCAAAATTTGCGCAGTTATGAAAAGAATTGCATCTGTGTGGCTAATACTATCTCTCAGTATCTCATCATCAGATAATGTTCTGACAATTTGTAAATTGTCTTGAAACAACTTCCTGAATTCCCCACACTGCTGTGTCACCAAGTTACGAATGGGTACGATGAAAAGACATCGAAATGGGATGCTTTCTTTTTTACAAGCGTCGTACATCCTTCTGGCAATGAAAGCGGCCGTCAACGTTTTCCCACTTCCTGTAGAAAATGCAATACGGTCTCAACTGCAAGCAACTAACATGCATACGATTTAGCAACCGATGCTCTAGTGTAGTTGAACAAGTAGACCTCATAACCTTCAATTAAAATAGTTCAACTAAAATCTCACAATTCATGCTTTTTCAAATGGGCAACAGAAAAAAAATGTTAGAGTGTCGTCACCTCAGAGTTAAGTTTAATAATGAACAATTGATAATAAAAACATTTTACTGGACAGGACTAACAGCTTTAAATAGAAAGCGGAGCAGTGCGCATGCGCTTCCCTTTGGCCACACCTCTAGCCATAATAACCTGTTGGAGCACAGATGATGGTGTTTTTGCGGCTTAGAGCTGGTCCCGCCAGTTCCTTCTGATAAGAATATAGTTCCACTTTGTTGCAACCAGTGGAGCCTGAAGTGAGTGAAGTTCTCGAGACACGGCTGTACAACGTGGCTTCTTCAGAACCGACAGCAGACGACCCCGAGTCTTTATCTGGTGGAAGGCCTACGTCTGGTACGATTTCACAGATGGGATTGTCGAAGAAAGCATTCGTGGCAGCAGCGTAATCTGTAACGGTTCATATATATTAGCTGAAGCTGTTCATACATTATTTAAGTGGTTTGTTTGAGGAAGCTGTTCACTATTGTATCAGTTTGTGTAGTACGTCAGGATCACTGTAAAAAAATAATTGCAGGCGGCGGTCTGATACACGTTGTAACAGACGTGAGCAGGCTGCGCATGTGGGCCCATTGCACTAATCACCTCGAACTATTTTTATGCTTTATTAAAATATTATTAAAACGGAGTTGAGGAGCTAGAAACCTGACTCAAGGGCTTAGCACTGTGACCCAGTGGGACTCGAACCCACGACTTCGAGAAAAGAATGCACTAATATCACACCAGGTCATAATGTCTCCTCTCAGGATCACTATGGTCAACTCATAAATTTGGTGAAGAATAATGACGTATGTTTTACTCAAGCTAAATTTGGGGACTTAAAGATTAACTTTGCTTTTTGTCTACAGGATAAAAATTGAAAGGTATTTTTTACATCTAGCTTAACAAAATTCAAGACAAAATAAATCAATTACCTTCTGCGCCGTCAAATTTCAAGTTAAGGTCACGAAAGGTGTCCTCCAAAGTACCGAGATCGCTTTCGTCTTCCTGTGATCTAAGTTCGCCATCTGTTGTAGAGACAAAGCATATTGGCTATGATAGTCGATACAACATCGAATCAGAGATGTACTATTGCAGACCGGGTAAATTGAGAAAAACAAAAAGGAAACACGTTGTTGTCGCATTACGACTGGACATTGCAAAAAGTCTGTAAATTGTGGAAAATGAGTGAGTAGTGATCTATACTTTTAGAGCTGGCTTTATCAACGTCAGAAAATCCAATTCTAGCAAATACAGTCGTAACTTTAATGTGCACATAAACGTGGCTCGTAAAGGACGTCGTTAAGTCTGAATATGAAATATCATCGCTTTAATGTCAGTGCCGACGATTTGCTCTTTCAGAAAACGTAGTGACGTGCTCTAAATAACATGCCAACGACTTAGCTATGGCCGGGCATACGATCTTTGATAAAACGGGCCCTTGTTGTCTCGTTGCTGCCCAATCAGCTGACACGGATAAAGTTAGTGACGGAGTTCTTTATACAGTTTGACATAAATGACAATGCCTCACGATAAATAACTTCAAACTTTGAAATAAACCTAAAAGCTGCATAATTCCCCGTTAACCTGGCTAAAAACGAAAATCAAATCATGCCTTTTACTCTCTTAAAACCGTTCTCATAACATTCCTGACCGTGATAGGATCGCATTTCCGTTACCAACTCATGTCATAGGCGATGCGTACATGTGCCACTGATAAATTTGCGATAAAAGAATGAAAATTTTGAGACATCCATTTGAGAAAACATATCAAGTTTGAGTCTAATACACAGGCGCCTGGGTTCATCTGTTCCTCGATCGTAAATGACGTCACTCAATACAAGGCTTACAAGTTGAAGCACAACTGAAATCCGCCATGTTTACTATTTTAGGTACTTGAATTTAAAGTTTTGAGATCTTTTGAAAATTCCATCGCTAATTGACCACTTACAAGGACAATTAATGGGATCAAGGAAAGATAAGGCTTCGAATGTTTATGCAATAGCACACTGAGGGAGGTGCACGCAGATTATATTCGGATTTTGGACAGTTGAAGTTGGGAGCCTCAGCTTGGCAAACTTTAATTGTCCAACCTTTATGTTTCTTATATATGGTTACAAGTCATCGGGAAATTCGAGCGCCTGTGGTCTAATACTGGAATAAAAACTTACAAAAATTAGCGACGTTGCGTCCGTTATAATAATAATGTCACAAGCCAAGCTGAAGTCCGTGAGATGCAGACGCAACGTCGCTAATTTTTGTAAGTTTTTATTCCAGTATTAGACTCAAACTTGATATATAAATTTGCGATATTAGGGTTAGCTAACCCCAATAAACCCTGAAGTGGTTTTGAGTCGCTGGTGG